>OX402553.1:11304061-11850204 GCA_948098915.1 Lampropteryx suffumata
TCACTAAATTCACCTAGCATAAGAAGATACAATATGGCCCTTATGATTGTATTTTTTATTATAACTTTGAGACAATTCATCTTGCGGGTTTTTCTATATACGTGCAGATGTGAAGGTCATTCATTTGTATGTGCTCCGAGATATATATTGCGGAATGATATAGTGCTCATCAGGAAATTCCAACCGCGATTGGAATATAAAGTATTATAGACATTCATTAAGAATTAGTTACTGAAGTAATTTAAGCCGTCTACGTTATTTCCAGTATACACGAGTAGTTACCAAGTATGGAAATAACTTCTGCAAACATGAATCGACTGTTAATGCTTAGGAACTTATTTGTCTTAGATGTGTTAGCAGATTGACGGTCTGACGCGAAAATGTGAATATATACATTCCTATATTTCAATCTTATATTATAAAAATAATAATACCGGACATTTCACACAGCATCATCTGGCCCCAAAGTAAGCAGAGCTTGTGTTATGGGTACCACATGACTGTAATGTAGAATCTTTGGCTTGTCATATTTACATGTATGTAATGTTACAGTTAAATCGCATAACCGATGGAACTGGACTGATTTTCGCAGTCAAAACCATGACTACAAAAATCAGTTAAAACTCATATTGGCTAAAGACGTCGGTTAAAACTAGTATCGCCTGAAATTTTAATTAAAACTAGTTTTGAACTAGTTAGGACTGTATATTAGTAAAAACATGTTAAACGCTTTGGCGGCCGCTACCGCAGCACGCTCGCTACGCTCGCCACTGCTAAACTTAACCTTACAAGTAACCAAACACTTTTTATGAAATTATTTTACTTCTATTAAAATATTAAGATACTGATCCATGCGTGACCGGAATGCTGGTTCTATTTCGGTCAGCTAATTAGCACTGCCATTCAACGTGGCAATCCTGCCAGTGATCTGTACACGCATCCGTCTGGTGACAACCCGGAACATCAATACTGTGCTGGTTCATAATTAAATCAATTTTAGATGGTACGAAGTTCACCGGGTCATCTAATTTTTTCATTAATTATCAAGTTGGTTATTTAAGTAATAGGTTATTTTTCAATAATAGGTACTTAGTTAACTAATATATTTGTCTTTTATGTTTTTTTAGTCAAATCGATATAACCCAAAAATGTTCCGGTTAAACAAATTTTGACCGACGTAAAGATGTTAAAACTCATTTTGATTAAAGCGACTAAAATTTTCTCAGTCAAAAGACTGGTTATGAGTTTTTGTCGACGACACGTACAATAAGGTATACAATGATTAATTTATCCATGAGACCTTACTGTATTGGGATAACTATAAAGAGTTATAGTTAAAATAGACTATTAATATGTAGACCTTGTCGTCCCGACTTCGATCGTCACACGTCGAATGGAAAGTGTAATGTGCTAATTTAAATAAGGAGCGGCTACAGGTGTTGCTATGGCGAAATCGGTTTTTTTGTCAATGACGTGGCATGCCAATAAAATCCATAAAACCGTTGACATGTATTATGTTTATGGAAAATTTTCGGGCATCGTACGTAAATAGGAATGTAATATGGATCGAAAAAGAAACGTAACAAAATCTTAATCGGAAAATTTGGGACTATCAGTAGGTATAGCTCAAAATACAATAAATAAAGGAAATTTTCTAACTCCGTGTTTCGTTGATGGCCAGTAAAAACAAGTGCAAATAGTGTTATAGCGTTTCCCATATTTTTTTGCGTTTTCGATTGCTGTCGTGAAGGAACTGGGTTAAGATCACGATTCATTCAAAGCGTTTCATTGATGCTATAAGTGCGCTCGCACTTGTACACTCGATAAATAATGCTTTATATCGAGACCAGAAAACTTTCTACTCGCTAATTTCTTTATCTATTATTAAGTATAATGCGAGTATAAAGCTCATTCATCTATTAACATCCGTCAAGACAGTAAAAACTACTGTAAAACTTTAATGTTGAATGTTGTCTATAGTAATATTAGTATTGGCCTTAACCGGGTTTATGTTGTATTTACCCATTTGTTAGATAAATATTGAGCGTTATAAAGCGTTCGTTCCGCATTTCCATTTCGCTTTTTCATTTGCCATGGAAAGTTAAAATTTATATTTTATAGAACAATACTTCTACTTTCGTACCGAGTCGTGGCCAACACTCGTGGTGACGTAATTAGGCCGCCCATAGGCCTCATAGGTCTATAACACTAAAAAGTAATTTAGGACATATTAATATTAGTACCTGGATGACCGAGCTTTGCTCGATACAAAACACGGATAAAACGACGTTTTCTGAAAATGTGACCTAGCTAGATCGATTTATCGTCCCCGAAATTTCATGAAAATCGTTGGAGCCGTTTCCGAGGTTCAGATTATCTCGTTTCTCGAATTGCTCGTTTAATATAGACCAAATATGACTTTAGTAGTAGTAGTAAACGCGCGAAGCTAATGCATGCTCTAAATGTAGTCTTATCTTTGATAAAATAAATAAATAATGCCGGACATTTCACACAGCATCATTTGGCCCCAAAATAGCAGAGCTTGTGTTATGGGTACCACATGACTGATATACTAATTACATACTTTTTTTTGTAAATACTTGCATATTATATAGTCTTTCATTAAGCGCTTCATATCTTAAAATTTAATTTAAACAAAGTGATTCGTTTGAAAGGCCTATCAATGCCATTATGTATGGAATATAACATCGTTAAAACGTCCGCGGATTGTCTGAATTTCAACATCAACATTTTTCATATCTTAAAATTTAATTTAAACAAAGTGATCGTTTGAAAGGCCTATCAATGCCATTATGTATGGAATATAACATCGTTCAAACGTCCGCGGATTCTCTGAATTTCAACATCAACATTTTTCATGACTCTGGTGCATAAATCTGTAGGCTGAATTTGACCAACCCATGGGTTATGTTGGCTTTGAGGGTCGCTGTGGTTTTGCTTGGAGGGCTTATGCGTATAGACCTGCGACTTAAGAAAACCCCACAAGAAAAAGTCTAACGGGGTCTAATCGCACGATCTCGCTGGCCAGTTCACATCACCTCCACGTGAGATGACCATCTCCTCAAATCGCTCGTGCAACATGTCCAATGTGGCATGTCAATTTTGTTTATGGACGTACCCATTCATCCAGAAATGGGCCTCTTCGCTGAAGATTTCGATGAAAATTAGGGTCAGTTTCCAACTAACAGCTTCAGAGCCCATTCAGCGAACACTCGTCGTCTATGGTTGTTTATCTTCACCCAAGTTGTGCTCTGCGAAAGGCCGAGTTCTTGTGAGCGACGCAAAATCGACTTGGATTCTCTTGCACACTCACGGACAGCGGCGATGTTTTCGGCAGATCTTGCGTGTCGTTGACGTACGGATGTTGGTTAATTGTTAAATGAACCAGTGAACTCAAATTTATCCTTCTCACTGCGAATAGTCCTCTCGGTAGGAATCGTCTAGGACGATTATGGCAACCGTAAATAGACGAGGCGGGCGGAACGTTGCCCGAACAGAACACCCATTTTAATAAAACAATTTTATCATTAGGCACGTGTTGTTGAACGCTATCCATGGTAATATGGCAAAACAGATAGAATAAATGGCAGCCAATTTGTAGATGTAGCTTCAACAATATGGTCACTATCAACTGTCAAAGTTCGGAAGTCCCTATTGGAAGACCCTTTACATAGAAACACCCAGACCACAAACAAATACTTACAGATCATAAAAACATTTGTCCCGCGGGAATAGAACCTGCATTCTTCTGCGTCTCAGCTGGGTCTTGGCCCACTGCGCCACAGAGGTCGTCAAATTTAATGTTTTAATAGTGTATATCGTAAATTATACTAGATAGGTTTATAATTTGGTAAGTTAATTACCAAGGTCAATTACCCCGATTACAGAGCATGAAAAGAAAAAAGTGCTGTTTGTCTAAAATAAACCACTGAGAAGTAGACCGCGACAAAGCCACTTCGTACAGAAGGGGCTACCTCAATCTACGCACGGAGTGTACTATCGAAATGTATGTATGTGTTTTATTAGCATATCTTTCTCTTTCTTTTAAATTGTGTGCAAGTGAGAGGTCGTTTACGTAGTATGGGCAGTGTGCGACGTCAGACGCGCCTCACATACCTGCGTAGACCGAAAGCTGGGCGACCCTCGGTGAAAGTGCCAGTGCCAGCCAGCCTCATCACTTTATAATATTGATACCGGTCGATCTTATTTCGATACGCTCCATTCCACGTAGGCTCTTCAAAGCAAACCGACGATTGATTGCAGTGGCACCTCGTAAATGTTGAAGAAATTATGTATATTAAAATTAAAATACGTAATGTTTATTCAAATTTAAAAAATTGGGTCAGCTATTTGATAGTCATATTGCGTTTGATATATAATTTAAGCGTCTTACTAAATAATTTATGGAACGTAATCAAATATATCTCTTCTTCTGTTGCGCAGTAAATAAATAAATAAATGGCGCAGCCAATCTCAATCTCTTGACAATGTACAGAGCACCATCTAACCGTATATTTTTAAATGCATATTTTTCACACCCAGACACAGAAGAAACAGCTATGTTCATCACACAAATGTTTGTTTTGGGAAGGAATCGAATCAACCTTCAGCACAAAAGGCAACGTTAGTACCAATTGAACTGACTTTTCCGGACCTTGAGAATGTGGGGTTAGATCAGGACTGTTGTGACATGTGAGAGTTAATATCGGCAAAACAATTATCATCACTATCAACCATCGAGCGTGACTCTGGAATGTATTCTCAATCTTCAATGTTGGCTCGGCATCCTTTAGTATGTAAACACTATCGAGGCAAGCCGAATGGTGTTTGAAACACGATCATTTTGTAATATTTCCCTCCTTAAATAAATGTATTTGTTAAGCCTATTATACCTATTAGTTTGTTCAAGGCGATTTTCGTAAGCATTGTCACAACGCGCTGCGGACAATATTGTGATATACTTTCAATTTCGCTACCATGAGTTCATCGAATATCTCTCAGATGAGTAGCCAGTGCAAGGCAAACACTGAATTATTTATTTGTAGTCCGAATAAATAGCCAATATGACTTGAATATATATGTATGTAGGACAAAGAATCTGAGGTTCTTTAATGTATCTAAGTTCCTTGACGGTACGTTGAAATTGCAACAGCGCGTCGTTCATTACCTTATTAACTCAACTTGTAGGCGTTCTGCGTTTTAGTTCGTCCTTCACGAATAAAATGCTCATGTCCTGCTATTACATGTTCCGCTGATGTGATCTTCACTACGAAATGCCATGTTAATTTACAGCGCACACACATTCAAGAAGTTTCGTGTCGTAGCCCCTTCACAAAACAGTTTCGTTGAGCGACGTTTTTAGATTCATAATTTAACAACATAAGTATATACGACTAAATTCCGTTTTTTTTAATATGTCTTAACTATGATCGTATACTTATATGTATACGATCATAGTTAAGATGTATGTATACCTAACTATACAGTATACTCTATCAGTATGTCTTTTACTGATTAGGTTTTTATACAGTGTTCGCTTGTATAGTTGTAGAAACCCAAATAAATAAAAAAAAAATCGTGTTGCACTCCGGGAGTGCCGACAGAAGTAAAAACTTATTTTGGCGCGTTAGAGTTTAGTAATAAATCACTTCAAAATCAATAATTATGGCGACTGCCAAACAAATACTGAACGAACACAGATGATGTAATATTTTTTGTTCAGAATGTAGATAATATATCAAAGAACCTAACTTATAACTCGCCTAGTGCCTAGTACCTTCTATGAGTATTTAAGTATCTAACTAGTATCTACTAGTCCAACTGATAAAACAACGTGGTCGCAGAATTATTAGTGTGTTGTACATGCTAATGCTTCGAATATATATTATAATACTAGCTGCTGTCCGCGTCTTTGAACGTGCGGTATCTACACAAAAAAAAAACTTATAACTCTTATAACTTATAACTTATAAAAAGTAGACTGTAAACATGTGAATTAAGGTTTATAATCAAATGGGGCGAGTGCGGCAGCCGGCTGCGTCTATATCAAAGAACCTAACTCAGTAAACTTCTCCATACAAAAATACACTGTAAACATGTTAATTAAGGATTATAATCTAATGGGGCAAGCGCGGCAGCCGGCTGCGTCTCGCCCCAGACGGTAACGGTGTCGCGAATCCAGAGGTTTTACCTCATCTAAAAATATGCGTACCGCGCTAAAAGAAGTTTTCACTTTAAAAACGAAATAAAGTATGTTTAGGAACCTACGTAAGTGACACCTGTGTAAGTTCCTCGCAGGGGACGCCACCGGGAGACGCTAGTTATGATAAAATACTGGGAAAACGTGATATTTTTTCAGTAGGTGTAATCGGCGAGCCTCTTCAAGGACACTTGAGAAGTATTTCTTTTTAGCGGATGTTCATTTAGGAGTACTTAATTTACAATTTAAGTCTTAAGATCCAATAACCCGTATTTGACTTATGTAATTCAAACATACAAATGTTGACCTGACAAGTACTGTCATTGCCTATTATACGCGTATGTCTTTGAACGCTTTGTGCAAATAATCATGGTAACAGGGCGCGTCTGTTTGCATTTTAGCTCATTTATGACCATGTTGCCGAGCACGGATGTAGAATATTTACTCTCATAGTTACGTCAAAACCTAATTTGAATTTATTTAATTTGAATTTTATTATACAAAGAATTGCGTGCTTATTTATTACGTATTGAGTATTATGCAATACATATTCTGTGATGCCAATCCTAACAACTCTAGGTCGTTGACATTCATTTGCCTGCAAAATTAATTTGAATTTCAGTTTAATTAATTGTTTTGAGGCACAATAGGTAGATCGTTGTACATATCATACGAGTACGTCAGCGACGAATCTCAGATTCCTATCGTATCTGCGACTATTGTTCAGAATATGTCCCGAACCTTATTGTTCACAGCGTCTACTATTTGCTTTAGAATACAGAGTTTAAATGAGGTGCGTGCGCTTTTTGCATTTTATAAATAAATGATCGTACCTACTTGTCTGCCATCCATCTTTCTTTAATATTTTTTTTAGAGAAGGTAAAGTCTCAGATATGGGTTGCAGCACAATAACAATACAGTTCGTAGATCCGTATGGTGTCGCCTGGTTTTTTCAAAGTTGGACAACCTGACGCAACACTTGCTCATTCTGTCGTCCATCAGACCGCACCTTTGCTTTTTCGGGCGGTCAACAGCGTGCATTAAAAATTAGCAGTTACATAAGAGCAAAAAATTGGTGTTCATGCTGTTCACTGTTAGTATTCAGAGGATAATAAAAAAATCAACCTGTTTGTGTACATGTTTCGAATAGGCACCCAAACATAATAGCATAAAGAGATTCAGACGGTTCGAGGTCGCTAAGGATGTCAGAGGCACTGGCGGTATGAGGTAGCTTTCACCGAGGCGGTGTGCGGGGGCCATCTATCAACTTATTATAGACACACAGAATAAGTAAAACTATGTGATACGGATGCAGGTGCATGTGATTGGCCGCTGAACGTGTATATAATTGATTTTACAAAAATTACACATAATTACACTTTGCATTCGGAGTTGAAGGAAGTGAAAATCATCCGCAATAGTTGCGCATTCGTTGATGGGTAAAATACATAAAACTATATTAGATACATTCCGAAAATCAATTGCTATATGTTTACGTAAATAAAGTCCTTATGACACAAGCCAAGAAAACATCCTGAAACAAAAAATTGGTATCAAATTAGTATACCTAGAAATATGATCACCGGTGTAATAAATAATAATAATAATAATAATAATAAATACTGCTGGACCATTCATTCTAGCCCCAAACTATGCATATGTACTATATGTGTACTATGGGAACTAGATGACTGATAGAATACTTAAATACTCGTAGATACATACTTATGATACTTTATAACATTCAGACACAGAACAAACATCTAGTTCATCAGACAAACGTTTTTCTTCGGAGGAGTCTTGTTTGTAATCATCTTTACACGCGCAAAAGCATAGCGCACATTGAAATTATCGTTTTTATTCTTTATTCGACATTATTCGCCTTGTTATGGTCTATATAATTTTCTCGCAAATCCAGCTTGTATGTATTATTTGTGTAACTGGTTTAAATTACACAATTTCAGTGTACATAATGTACCAGTTGAGTTTACATAAACTTCTCGGAGCTCGCACGACTGTAACAAAATGAGTATTGTAATCAATTGTATTTTAATACAGGCTTCTTTATTGATGGAGGATACTGTACATATAAGTATGCGTGTTATGCGTGCTGAGTTTGGAATGCATAGACATAATAGGCAGCTAGTCTGTACCTACTACTTAAGAAATATATATTTTTTGTCAATGCTTCTAAAAATGTGGTTTGTAATGTTTAAAATGTTCTCTACATACTTACATACTGTGCAACTGTGAAAGTGTGGCCCGTGAGTTGTTATTAATCAAAATGACGCGTAAAATGGCACGCGTGTTTAGTTTTGAACGCACTGTGAAATGAGCGTGAGCGCGTTTAAATCTTTCGTTTGTACGATGTACCGCGCGCTGCTACGAGCACAGTGCATCGCTCTACAACCACTACCTACGATTACAACGGGCTTCTCTTATATCTCTATTTACATTTTAATTGCCACCACATAATTGCCACCACATGTCTATGATATTTCTTATCATTACCAGTTATTATAAAATGAATGCTAAATTACTATTACTTTCTATTGGCTCGTCATCAGCGATGACCGAATATTCCGTCGAAAGCAAAACGCGACCAACACTTTCCTCGAGTGACCTACCGACGGCTTGTGTTTATCAAAGAGTGTGAAGTAAAAACTGGTCTTTGTAACTGTTGTTTTGCGGGGATGGTACGGTGCGGGGATCTAGGTCAGACGGCCGCGCCAGCCTGTCTTGTAATGCCTCAATTAGACCTTTGATGCTGCGACAGCAACTATAGCAGTGTGAGATAAAAAAACTCTGTAGTTTCGCCTCACACTTAACTGCACCACAATCTAGATAAAAGCTATAAAACTAGACAAAACAATCCATGTCCGTCCATGCATTAAATCTACTGCACTCTACTGCTACTGCAATCATTAAATCTACAATCGCTGCCAACATGTTTTGAATGACCATCGCTAGTGGCATAAAGAATCAAGAGTTATGTTTTGATATCGTTTTTAAAATTTTGAAATTAATCGATAAAGAAAAGCCCGACGTAATTTCGTAGTATTTATTATATTAAGGCAATATCCACTCACGCCACTGTTGTAAGCAACCTTGAAACTCCATGTCAAGGTCGCGTAATGTTATGCATTATAGTTATGATCTTGATGGCGTAAAGAGAAGACGAACGACCTGTTCAAATACTTAGAGAATTGTTCTAGCATCACTTAACCTCATTAGAAAAACACAAATATATTATCGAAATCATAATAATACGAGTAGGTTGTTTAAGCCGTAGAGTATTTTGTAGGCACTGCACCTTATCTTTTAATTAAAACTCTGTTCGTTTGCGTAAGGTTGAAAACTTTCGCAACTAATGAAGACATTCGAATCAAACCTTTTTCTTTTGATGAGTCCGACTATTCACGAGTTTAGCGAATAGCGTGACTGCGCTCACGACGACGCAGTCTATTCAATTGAACCAGAGGTTACACAGTCTAGTGTTATATTACTAAAACCGGATTCTTATCGGTAGGTACCAGTGGCACCTCTATCCAGGCAGGTATGTTGAAATGATGCCCACTCGTCGGTCACTAATCGCTACTAGATACCTGCTAGTTTCGAAACCACATCGGACCCTCCGTTCACTCGATACGAAATACACCGATTAACTGTAATCTGAGCGTGTATCGATCACCCTGATTGATCTCGTATACGATACAAACTAGTATAATATCGAGATCTTGTTACTTGTAAGTAGCTCTGCATCATAATAAACACTCTCTTCACATTCTAACCTATAGTAATCTCGTTGACTACCTATGTTTTTTTTAAATTGACTGGTGCTAATTGGCGTACTTTCATTTTCTATAGGCAACAGTATAAACATTGACGTAGGTACCGAACCCCAGCTGACGGAGCTGAATCATGTAGATTGGAAGCAGTTTACACCTGCAAGGAGTCTTGAAGATCGTAATCACACACATATACGAACACGTTATTATTTGTAACTGCATTTGAGTTCAATATGGGCGTGATTTATTAAGAGTGAATGCCGTGGTTTCGATGGACAATCTGAGAGCAACTGGTTTGTAGGATGAGGGGGGAGTCAAGGCCGGCCGCGTGACATACATCCCGCCACATTCACCTTCCGTCCGCCTCATTCGCCGCCGCCACCACCTGCCTAACATCATTGTCAAGGCTGCCTTGCGAAACACCACTCATAGGCTAAACCCACTCAACTCATGTTGCAATTTTATATTCTGGTCTTTGGTAATGGCCTTCAACTATCAGCCGAGACAGATATTTTGTTTTTAAATTACAATATTACACCTTTACTGCAGTCTATCCCTTCCGCATCATTACTTCTCCTGGCGATGTCTTATTACACTGGGGTATTCCCGCATCGCCTTACATGGGTAGTATAATTTATTTTTCATTAAGTTGTGACGGAAGTTTTTACGATTCAAAATAACTATCTTTATTTCATTAAGAACTGCCGTTCCATACGGAATGCTCGTCGTCGGGTTAATGACTCCGGACCACCTTGAAAAGGGAGTTAATCTTAAGCGAAGATTTATGCGTTGTTGCTGTCGGTATTTCAGACTCTCCCGACACATTTCCATATATACGCCGACGGCACATTATATTCAGAGAAGGTGCAAACTTGCATTACAATGTATGGGTGTAAATGAATTACAGAATAGAAACCACGACGCATTCTGAATTAAGTCGCTGTGAAATCGTAGAGATTTTTCTGGTAAATTATTCATGTGGCTCACGTTGGTTGGGTGAACTTTCGACTAGTTCTGGTAAAAGCCTTTCACTCTTATCGCAGCGCATTCATGTTTAGATAGTTTTGGCTATATTACCATGATTCATCTTTATAATCTTCTGTAAATATGCAAAGGTCGTATTTTGTAATAATTGTCGAGCATGAGTCAATATCCATTAATTTTCGTGTTTCAATTGCACCATATGTCAAAGCTTGGTCGCAGATTTTGCAAGAGTATCGCCGAATGCAGTTCGTTGCGTTGTGGTGCAGTAGTGTTGGCACATGTCTGGATAACGGATGCGTTTTTAGTTGATTGGTGCTCGACGGCGAATGGCAGAAAGTGTGTTAATGCGTATACCGATTTGTGCAACGGAGCGACAACGAAACGCTAGTCGCGGCTCCATTGCTCCTAACTTTATCCCGTTTCATATTAATGCATTATACATAAACATGATACGAAAGACATCTCTCGTAGAGATACTTTTCACGAGTAAAACTCTTCACGACTCATTTATGTATGCATCGTTAATTATTATATCAACTAACTACCTGTTTCAGAGCACCAATCCTCTTATTTATAATACCTTATTATGTCACCGCCTGATCACTTTCTCATTTTTTTTCATATTGTTATGCTATTCCCACGAGTAATAAATCTATATAATACAATATGCATATTGCATGTTATAAAAGTTAGGCAAGTAAAACAGTTTTTATTTCATCAAACTTTGTATAAATCTACAAAGTTCATCGTCATCAATATAAATTTAAGTTGTTCGTTTGGTAACTACCAAACGAACGCTACGTTTAGTAACTTTTAATTTATGTTAAATTGATGAAATCTGAATTTTAATCTAAGCATACATTACTAATATTATAAACATTACTAACATTTTTGACTTTGTTTGTAAGTTTGTATTAAATGTTTACTCCGATGATTCTATAGTGCTATAAATTTTGTTTTAAGCGGCTAGTGTGACATTAGATCAAACAAGTTAGACTAATTTAGTTAAAGACCTGGTCACGCTGACCCCTATATTGGGGTGTTACGTGTGTGCGTAAATCCGGTCAGTGGATGTAGGCTAACGAGTGTCCAGCGAGCTAATGATAGAGGTTGTCGGTCCCAGCGAGGCATATCCACTCAGTCTCAAGGACGTAGTCAGGGGAAAGCAATTGGGGCAATTACAGCAAGGTCATCATTATTTAGTGCGTGACCTATTTGTTTTGAGAATCTGCTATCATTAGAACTGCAGTCTTTTAGACGTAGTTTGTACAATATACTCATACGCGTACGATTTCCACTAATTAGCTTGGATTCGATTTTATTGGTTCGTACATCAGAAGGAACATATAATTAGAACCTTTACTGTTTATTTTAGTTTTCTATTTACCCGTCTGTTTCACAACTATTTGGCCTCACATTACTGTCACAAAAAATATTTATATACACGTGCTGAAAAGATATAACAGTGACGTGTTAATAGGTAAGACATTCAAAGTACTTACCTGTAATTTAAAATAAAAAAAGAAGATAAAAGTAAATAACTAACTAAATAACAACGTCTTGCCCCCTCAAATGTATCCCTAGATCCAGCTCCGCAAGTCGGAACCGGCACGGTACCCGCATTAGTATGCGGCCGGACGTAGCATCAAAACTTTCTCAACATTCCTACCAGCCGGAGAAATGCCATCGATACTTATTACAATTAATAGCGTGTTTGATTCGCTTTGATCGATAAATACTTTGTTATTAGGCTTTTACACGTTGCCGATTATTCCTGCTTGCTCATCGGCATCGTTTGCATATTATAGATGACGCGTTATTTCAAAAATGCAAACTAGCGTTGTTTTTAACTCTCTAATCTAGCCAAGTATCGAGACTAGAGTGCTATCGATCGGAGCAGTCGTTTGTCGCGTTGCTTCTTTTGAGATTTAGTGATACATATTTATTTTTATATAACTGAGCAAACAAGCATACGACCCACCTTTTGGTAAATGGTTACCGTAACCTATGACGCTTGCAATACCAGGAGGTTATCACAAGCACGTTGTCACGTCTATATTCTCTCCAATGCTCTTCGAACCTTAACATAGTTATGCTTGCCCACTAGGTACTGCTTGTATGCAAAATATATGGCGCTGTGGTTGTACCCTACAAGACAGGCTCTTGCTGTAGTGTCCTATCACCAGGCTTAATTCTACAAACATAATAACATGTAGCAAGCCCTTTATCATAATCGAATTACGAATTAACCTATCTAAATTAAAGGACCTTTAAAATCTCGTGAGGTCCATCACGATTACAGCTTAGGGATTAGATTCATGAGGGTTTTTTCATATTTTCAAAGCAGTTATTCTGATTAATTATGTTTGTTGTTTTCCAGGTGGCGATGGCCGGCGACTTCATCCTCGCCGTGGCGTCGATGATGATAGCTCGCTTGCGCAGTGATGATGTCACACTTGTGCTCAGCCAGGTACCTATTACCAAACATCACTATTTCTCTACCGATTGTGCTAAAACTAACCACATGCTGCAATAGCTTCTGTGTCCAGCTATGCCACCTGTTGATCATGTTATGCATGATATTGTGTCCTTAAGAATATACTAGCTTCTGCTTGCTAATTAGTACGCATAGTACATAATTGTAGTATTGCCCAAGATATAATCTTTCTTACTTAATTTCATCAAGATCCGTTCTGCTGTTTAGTCGTAAAAAAGTAACAAACAGACCTTATTAGTATAAAAGAATAGGTAGTCATTAGATATATTATATAGTATGAATTCCGTCCGGTCTTCCCGTTGGGCTTTAACAATAGACAACGTCTCTGATGTGATACCATGAGTGTCCATAGTCCAGTGACCGCTTTCCATCGGGCGGACCATTGTCTGTTTCACTTAAAGACATAAAAATATGCTGTTAATGTTTTGAATTGAGGACTAAAACATAGGCATTTATGGTTATGCTCCAGGCTGTAATTCCGGATACATTATAAAATGTGGGGTATCTCACCACATTATAAATTCGCCATTTGCGGTAGATTTAAACGAACCGTTTGCACACTAAACATACAACCGCAAGTTGGCTACTTTACTTGCTATACACACCATGTGTGTCCAACGTCGATGTAAATAAAATAAATAAATATTGGTGGACAATGCACACAACGCCATCTAGCCTCAAACTAAACATAGTTTGTATTATGGAGACCAGCCGGTTGATTATGGAATTTTGATACTATCAAAACTTTGATACTAATCGTTGTCAGTTACTATTGATGAATTGGTATAACGGAAGGTTGATGTTGATTGTCATACATGTCATATGAATAGACACCTCAGGCCAAATAAAATAAAGTCGTAGGGGCCGCGATCAACTAAAATAAAAGCTCAAAACCGTGCTTCCGTGTATAAATACCCGCACCCAAGCACACAAATACACGAAATCGTGCTCCTTGCTCTTAGGACATGATTTATATATGAAATATGGTATTATTTCAAGTAAAAAGTGATCAGTGAAAAGTGAAAAGTGATGTATGAACATTAACATATTCCGTGACAAAAAAGTGAGAACACTTTTTTGTCACGGAATATGTTAATGTTTTT
The DNA here is from genome assembly GCA_948098915.1 of Lampropteryx suffumata. Lineage (NCBI taxonomy): Eukaryota > Metazoa > Arthropoda > Insecta > Lepidoptera > Geometridae > Lampropteryx > Lampropteryx suffumata. The sequence continues at coordinate 11,318,654 of OX402553.1, forward strand.
TTTTGTAAGATTCAAATTTTTCAAAGGTTGATGTATGATCATCCTCGTTAATAATTGGAACCGGCTACAGAAGTACATAGTTACTTAGGAAAAAATCTACGTTTATCTGTATGCTGTCAGATAGTGACCAGTTGAATAATACAATAATAATATATTTTTAAAGACATACTTTTGATACTTTAGAACACCCAGACACAGAATAAATACCTTGTTCATCACACAAATGTTTGTACTCGAAGGGAATCGAAACCTCAACTAACAGCGTAGAAGGCAGAGCTAGTCTTGTGAAACAACTTATTAGGATTACATAACAATGATCTTTTGTTTCTTTTATTATTAGCTCAATGCTGACGTATGCGATAATCTTTTATTGTTTGATCGCTCATTATTTATTCTATCAATTAACGACTCCTACACTATTTCCATCCGTATCTCAAGCACTTTTCAGCAGATCTCCCCTGCTTTATTATTTGTATCTGTCCGCGACTCTCAAGCTCCTAGATTGAGAAGCGATGCAAGCAATGTTAAAAGCATCACGCAATTAGAGCAATATTGCATGTTCTCTCGAATGTCTGGCTATAATCGGTATTCCTTTGTTCGCGTATGCAAGCACGATCGGGGTCGATGCAACTGAATTATTGAATAAAACGCATCCTGCGACCTAGATGACTGTGTCAATACTGAGTCGCACTAATGATGCTCATAAACAGGCAGTCTTAGATGCAATGACGATTCGTAACGTTTTTAGTTGAGAATGCAGATTTATAGAGCTAAGAAATCCGTAACATTCAGATCAAAAAAAATAAAAAATAAATGCCGGACATTTCACGCAGCATCACCTGGCCCCAAAGTAAGCAGAGCTTGTGTAATGGGTACCACATGACTGATATACTACTTATATACTTTTTTTTTTTTTAGTAAATACATTATTACTATACATAGAAACACCCAGACCCGAGGCAAATACTTGCAGATCGTACAAACATTTGTCCTGTGGCGGGAATCGAACCCGCAACCTTCTGCGTCTCAGCCGGACCTTAGGCGACTGCGCTACAGAGGTCGTCGTTAGTTCTACGCCAAAAATTTACGAAGTTATGACGAAATTACTAGCTACGTTCACTGAGTAGTCGCCGCGGAAGCTGTGACGGCAAAGGGACGTGAATCGTGTAAAGTAAGAGAGCCGGCTGCGCTCGGACCGTCTCAGTGACGTCACACGCACACGCGTACATTGTCTTTACCGGCAGGAACGGCATAATGTTTATTACTTAATATCTTCGTAAGTTATGGTCCGATTTGGATAATTCAAAAAGATATATCATTCTTATGTCGTAAAGAATAACGTGGATGCTTCTATTGAATTTGGAATAACTTTAATCAGTAAAGTTATTCTAAATCCTCATTGTTGCTCGGCTGTCCGGTTAAAATGAAGCAAGCTGAAGCAATATTTATTTATACAACGTGGAAGGTCAATGTACGTACCACAATAATACTCGTTTGAACAGATTGAGCAACGTTCAGGGCGGCTAACCTTTGAATTGGTGACTAGCTTTTTATCGAAAAAGTTTACTCATATAAACTCTGTAGATATAAAACTAAAGCTGTGATACAACACGGCACAAATTTTAAACCTAATCACACATACTTAAGTACTCAAAACAATATATTTATACATCCATATGTACGAGTACTTACTACTTAAACCGAGCTCAAACCCTGAGTGTTCATCGCAATAGTTATGCAAGTCTGCTTGCTCAACCTAATTAAACCGCTGTTATTACTGTAAATTCACGTGTTTTACAGACAGATGAACAAGAAATGCAAGGTCGCAAATATCGTAGCAAAACAATTCTTAACAAATTGAAATACATAGTTTTAAATAGCAAGGCTTACGACGATCTAACATTAACTTATTACCAACGACCGTTCTATAATATCCTTCGGCTCTCTCTGATGGCACAGGTACATTTAGACTTTAAAACCAGTAAAACTACCTAAGTAATTCGTGTCTAAATCAGCTATGGGAAAAAGTAAAAGAAGCTTGGCCTTGGAGTATTAACATAATAGATATTGTATTTTAAATTTAGTTTTCTATTTTAAAATATGACCTATAGTAAAATGCCATAAGGTATCAAGATCCTGGGCGTCACTTAACTCGATTTCGAGATATCGAAACGTTAAAATCGTTGAAATGTACCTTTAATTCAGTCGAGTTGACAGTTATTTCGTTGTCAAATTCAAATTATTGTATTGTCTGTTATGGAGGTTTACGACATCGATTGTCAAAAGTAATGTCAGTCGTTCCATCGCTCGAAATGAGTCGAAACAATGTAGCTAAGAGTAGGGGTTTACACTATTATTCACCTGATATATCGTTTAAATTTAAAACTATCGATTTAAAGAGTAGGCCCTTTGTATAGAAGTATCTTCGATGAATCTACTTTTGCCCTGCCAGGCTAACATGGCCTCCGCGACAAACGTGACATTTATATAACAATTTTGACGTTTCTCCGTAGAGGTATTCATTGTCGCGGCAACGATGTTAGCCCGACTGGGCAATGATTAAAATCTATTGAAATATTCTGTTTATTTTTCCAGGTGGTAACTGACTTAGTGCAGGGTGAGTTCATGCAACTCGGCAGTAAGGAGACTGAAAACGAACGGTTTGCGCACTACCTCACCAAGACATATAGAAAGACAGCGTCACTCATCGCTAATTCTGTCAAAGCGGTGAGTATCTTACATCCCCATTGACGCAGTGTCGAAGCGCATCGAAGCGACATGTTCACTTTATATAGTACCTGGATGACCGAGCCTTGCTCGGTATAAAACACGGATAAAACGACATTTTCTTAAAATGAAACCTAGCTAGATCGATTTATCGCCCCCGAAACCCCCTGCATACTAAATTTCATGAAAAGATTATTTATGTATTTACATAGGTATATACAAGAATTGCTCGTTTAAATGTATTATATAACAAGACAACACGGAAAATGAAATGATCCTCTAAAATATATAATTTAATTAAACAGTGGTAGTATCATTCGAAGTAAAAGAGTGCGAAAGAGGGTAGAAAGAATTGGTCTGTCAATAAACTATATTTTTACAATCTACTCGCAATTTTATACCCGTGATAATGGCGCATGCAACTGTGCCGAAATATCGGGACATAGAAAAACTCATATATCTTATAGTAAATACTACGTTTGTTATGAAACTGATTCTATGTAGCAGATGTGGATTGTGTGCGTGTGATAGAAGCAAATAAAACAGTTGCTAAATGAGATTCGCCGGGAACCTAAGCTATTACGTAAAAATAGCATTAAAATCAGACGCGAGTCTTACAGTCTTAGTTTCTGCTTATTACTCGCCTGTCGCCTAATTACAGATGAAAATACGCTTATAGCGGAGATAGTACGGTTTATAAAGTATTTTTGACAGCAGTGGTCGCGCAATTCACGCTTATTGCTAGTTTCACAAGTTACGTAATAGGGGAGCCAATTTGTGAATATTGCCAAAAAACCAATCTCATTTAAGATTATTGATTAATACAGCATTCAAGGTATTTGATTCAAGGTATCTTTTAGTATAATCACGGCATTGTGCTCATTTACATGATCAGTGCACAATCGTTGGAATTACTTAGCGTGCGCGTAATTCATCAATGTTATTGATATTATCTGGTTAATTTATTTAGTAATCAATTATAATTTCAACGCAAACTTCATGTTTAATGCTAGAACCGTGCCGTCTAAAAGCCAGATTTACAGCCCGTGTTATAATTTTATAGGATTTATAACGTGGCAATTACTCAATATTATTATGTAGAGCTGTTTACTTGTATGATTCTTTACAAGGTTGGGAATTGTATTTTTTTAACATGTTAATTTTATTCTTAAATTAAATACTTACTTAAATATGTATAAATCATATAAATAACCTGCACTGCAAGAATATCCAAACGGTTATATATTATGTTTTAAACAAAAGGAGTAGGTATGTATTTTTTATTTTTTATAAAGTTATTATCAAACCAGTCATAGTCAATGAGGTACAAAATACTGTAGTTCAACTATTAATAGTTTCATAATATAACAAGTTCAATACCTACTCATTACATTTTACTATTAACAATGTCCCAAGCCACGTGTTACGCCAAATTTGTCGATTGGCAAATACGTAATAAAACAGAAACTGTCTATTAAAGCATATTACAAGATATCAGATTATTTAGGTGACTAAAAAGCTTGGGATGAATCAGCTCCAACTCGACTCGGCATCCGTAACAATGTTGGCAGGGATCATACAAAAAAGTGTTAAAACCAGACGAGTTTCTTGCCAGATTCTTTTTGAACTGGGTTTAGGAGGAACCGGCACCTAGGTGCACTAGCATGTAAGAAGACAATTCAAAGTGGACCTTGTGATTTTATTAAATAAAAAATGTTTTATTTGTTTGCTTGTTTGAATTTGGTGTTATTGACGAACCTCGTGCAATGTGACGACATATGTGGCGTAGTGGGCGAAGGCACGCCCGCCACGCGAAGGGTTCGATTCCCGCCGCGGGACAAATGTTTATATGATATTCAAGTATTTGTCTCTGGTCTGGGTCTTTCCAGGAATAATATGTATGTATTTACAAAAAAATATAAGTAGTATATCAGTCATGTTGTACCCATAAAACAAACTTTGCTTACTTTGGGCCCAGGTATGTTAAATGTCCGGCGTTATTTATTGAATTATTTATTACTAGTGGTCGCCCACAGGTCGAAATTCGTCCATTATTAATTAATAATTAATGTATTCTTTATGCATAATTTATAAAAAATATTAGCATCTTGCACTCCTTTCTATTATAAACTATAAGTGTGCGAAATTTAATACTCCTCCGACCGCGCAATTTTCGTAAAAAGGGGTACAATGTTTTTGCTTCACGTATTAATATATAGATTACACTATGTAATGAACTCTTTTTAGGGTTAAGCTCGCCTGTGTACATGCCATTATTGATTAAGTTTAGATTATGTTTTTTTGTGTACAATAAAGAATAAAGAATAATGTGACCGTTGACTGATATGGGCAGATAGATTATCGTGTGATCTCCCTGCCCTCTCCTACTATATGTAGGGTTTGCACAAAATAATATTCTCTATCAACCGTAATCTCAGACTACACTCTTTTTTTTCTTCTATCAATTGTCACGCAATCCATCCATCTTATTCTGGTCTCCCTCTACCCCTGTTATACGGCTACATTAATGTTTAGCATTCTTCTGGTAATATGAATTTACAGCAAGAGTCTGTCTGTGCATAGTGCTTAGTGTACATAGTGTACATAGTGCACCATAGTGCCAGATATTCTGCTTGCATGGAGTAGTGAGCAAGCAATATTATGTTTAGGTTTGAAGGGCACTGAAGCATTTAAAATTACTGGGAAAACAGACAAAAGAATTAATGTATGCTAGGGCCGGCAACGTGTTGATACCTCCTGGTATCGCAAGTATCATAGTTTACGGTAACTATTTATCAATAAGTGGTATACAAAAACGAGCGAGTTTTACAGTATTCGCAGTCGCATATGATGTGTTACATCTGACATCTCACCTTGGTAAATAAGCAACATTAACATTATCCTGAATTCGTTTATATATTTTTTATTCACAACACTGTAGGTTAAGTGCACAGCCGATGCGTTCTCCTTCTCAATTGTCCCTATCTCTTTCTAGTCTGACACACACGCACACACTTGGCTGACAGTACCAACCTCTTGGAAAATGGGTTGATACCATTTCGATGGCAAACATTTAGACAACGCGGGCTCATTGGTTAAATCAAATACTGCGCGCACTCATTGGTCAAATCAAATCGCGCGCGCTTTCCCGGTTTCCTGTTACACACTTCCGTCCCTGTTCACCAAATCACTCCCACAGATTACGGGAGAGCAAAAGGAAAGATGAACAAAAATACCTTTATTGAGTGTGATTATGTTATGTGTTAATTGTTATCTACAGGTGGCGCTTTTAAGCGGTGCTGATGAAAGCACATGCGAGCTGTGCTTCCAGTATGGAAGGAACCTCGGTCTCGCCTTCCAGCTCGTAGATGACCTGCTAGATTTCGTGTCCTCAGCGCAGGCTATGGGCAAACCCACCGCAGCCGACCTCAAGCTCGGTCTAGCCACAGCGCCCGTACTATTCGCGTGCGAAAAGGTAATTGGCCTCACAGCTCATTTTGTAGCATCTCTGCTTTTTGCGGCGTGGTTTAGATGTCGTTTAGATTCTCTTCTAGACAAAGATTTGTGTAATGAACATAGATGTTTGTTCTGTGTCTGGGTGTTACATAAGTATGTATATATGTCTATCAATCATCTTGTTAATTATCTGGTACGATGTGTATTTTCCATCAATATTTATTTGTTTAACTAATACTGGAGTACCAAAAATAATGTAGCCGTATAATGTTACTTTCGTATCAGACAACTCTGACGACGGAGTATGTTTGTTTATAAAAAAATAACAAAAAAGTCATAAATAGTGCGAGTACAAATATTTCTATGATCTGCAAGTATTTTTCTAGGGTGTGGGTGCTTATTTGTATAATATTGTATGTCTTTAAAAAAAAAAGTACTTATAAAAGTAGCGTATCAGTCATGTGGTACCCATAACACAAGCTCTGCTTACTTTGGGGCCAGATGATGCTGTGTGAAATGTCCGGTATTATTTATTTATTTATTATTAGCTGCAGCCCGCGGCTTCGCACACGTGGTACCTACATAAAAAGTAGCCTATGTCCTTCTCCAAGGTCCCATCTATCTCTATACCAAAATTCCTCAAAATCGGTTCAGCAGTTTAGGCGTGAAAAAGTAACAAACAGACAGACAGACAGAGTTACTTTTACATTTATAATATTGGTATAGATTACTATTACGTAGTGACCTTATATAATTAAAAAAAAAACATGTTTTTAATCGTTTCTTTCCAGTATCCAGAGCTGAACCCGATGATCATGAGGCGGTTCCAAGAGTCCGGAGACGTAGAGAAGGCTTTCGAGCTGGTGCACAAGTCGCGTGGGCTCGAGCAGACACGGTTCCTCGCCCGCAAACATGGCGCCGAGGCCGCGAGACTAGCCGCCGAACTCTCCGACTCGCCTTACAAGAACGGCCTCGTCATAACCACGGACCTAGTGCTCAATAGGATCAAATAACCCCAGCTCAGCTTTCTCTATCAGAAAGGCATCCACAGTTCTGGAATTACACTGTCTTACCTAATCGGTACGATATACGAAATCCTTAAATGGATTGGCAACGGTAGTGTAGCGTGTGTACGTATTCGAAAGAATAGTATGCGCGGCTTCTCGTTACGGTCTTTATTGGTAAAGCCTTACCGAGATCGGGAACTCTGGATTCCTTTTTAGTAAAGGGCACAGAAGCGTCAAATGTTGTATTTTTGATTAGTCTCGAGTGTTTCGTGAGTGAGCCCGGCGACTGAGGCGGCCGGAGACTTATAGTGATGAGTGAATATTGCTAAACGAGAAAATGTGCGGGATATGCTCTGATATTATCATAGATATTTTACATACAGTACCATGTGCCCAGATTATTATATTATAAACTTTATATGAAACGTATATATTTGTTATGTAGGTTTGATTTTTATCAATCAGTGTAACTGATTCATTATTGTTTATATGCAAATTATTTATTTATGTAGTACATTGTGTTTGTTGCGTCCTTCACTTGTGTGACCTGATTTATTTTAAGATATTTTCGTACGAGAATATTTTATGGATTTAAAACAATACTATGTATTTGCGGTTATAACAACTTAATGATTATGGTCTAATCAGTCACTTGTAGCGTCCAATACACTACGATAAAATCGACTCAAAACTGATATTAGATTTCGTGCGATCGAATAATGTTTTGTACTCGAACATAATGAGATTGTCAATTTATATTTTATTACATTTTTCTTTTACTCGTGTATCGTGCAATTATCTTTAGTGATAGCGTTAGAATATACATGTGTTTATATGCACAATATGTTACTGAATCATCACAAAATTGAGTACATAAGAGTCTCCCGGAGTGAACTTCAAACTTCCGCATTAATACAAGCTTCAACGGAATATTTCTAACATTTAAATAGTGCAGTTGTCTCCGACGTCACTTCACTAGCGAAAAGTTAATATGTTCTTTTACAATATATGTTAATCTCATATTAGCTGTGTTGTTTAAATTTGTTATCATCTTTATTCAATAACATAAGTAATACAAGGACCGAGCATACTTCTCCACGTTAGTATGTGAATATATACTACTTACAGGCAAGATACACTGAAATTTTGAATTACCTACTTATATTGCGTAACAAATTTAGTGAATTAAAACATTAGCGAGTTTATTCTCTTGCTCCGGCAGTCTCCAGAAATCATAATAACAATTGATGTTGCTTTTCCGTACTTATGTATTTTATGAATTGTAAATACTGAGAGTCATTGGATAAGTTACCCATGTAATATCTTCGAAACCAATTACCTCAATTTCTTTAGTGTACATGTTACACACTAGAGGTGTATATTATATTCTGTTAGTATTAAATTGTAAGTTTTATACGAAGCCGCACAATTCATTGGCGATCGTCTAAAGCCTTGGACAGATTGTAAGCATTAGGTAATTAGTTGTGTTAGATGTAAATATTTTTTTCGGAATTTCAGTGACACTGAAATTATACATAATGACTTAGTTCTTTGTACGAGTATCTATGGAGGTACTATGGGAATATTTCTATGCACCACGAGCGCAGTATTTTTTTTACTTTCTCTTATGTTTTTATTATTTAACAAATATTAGTCAATAAAAAGGTCGATATAATGACTGAATAGTAATGTTTATAAAATACTCGAATAGGTAAATAACAATGAGTCGTGTTGAAACACATCTTCGGCTGAGAGAATATTTTCATATAAAAGGATTATAATTTGAATTGAAGTAAAATATAATTTCACTAGAAAAAATTGTTCGTGAACTACTATAGCTTATTATTATGGTCATTATGTCGGCTAACTCGTTATACATACAATATACGAAAAAAAACGTATGTACGATTAAGAAGTGTATGTTTTTTTGTACATTAAAAACTAAAGGGAGTCAATGAATTTTATTTATATCTATGTAGACATGTACTTAGGTCATATGATTGTAAATATTATTATTCTGTAAAATGCTAAATCATGAATAATTTTTAATATAAATATTAGTTACATAAATCTGTTTTAATTTAATTGGAGGTGTAGGTACATATTTTAAATAATATTTATTCACTAATATTATAAATGCCAAAGTAACTCTGCCTGTCTGTCTGTCTGTTTGTTACGTTTTCACGCCTAAACCGCTGAACCGATTTTGATGAATTTTGGTATAGAGATATATGGGACTTTGGAGAAGGACATAGGCTTCTATTTATGTAGGTACCACGCGTGCGTGGGCTGCAGCTAGTTTATTATATATTTTGCTGTGTTCAGACAACCTACTTCGCATTTGCAATCATAATAATACAGCGGGAAATTTCACGCAGCTGCATCTGGTCATCAATCCCCAAAGTAAGCAAAGCTTGTGTTATGGGTACCACATGAAATGATATTCTACTTATATACTTTTTTTCGTCAATTCCCACTAGTTCAGTTGTCCAGTTCAGTTGACTGAACTAGTGAGTTTTCTTTTCTCGTTTGTTCAGTCAACTGGACTAGTGGGATTTCTTTTCTCGTTTGTTCAGTTCAGAAATAGAAGAAAATATTTTCTGGCGCTTCGACGGCCGCTGCCGCGGTACGCTCGCCTTGCGCGTTGTTTTCTATACTCTAACATAACCTTACCAACTGATTTCGATTTCTTTTATTAATAATAATAAATGTGCAAAAGGTGCAAAAGCTAGTCTTATTTTCAATTGAACAAACGAGAAAAGAAATCTCACTAGTTCAGTCAACTGAATTGGACAACTGAACTAGTGGGAATAGAGCCATTTTTTTGTAATTATATATATATTTTACATAGAAAAAAACCCAGACCCGAAACAAATACTTGCATACATTTACCCCGCGGCGGGAATCGAACCCGCAGTCTTCTGCGTATCAGGCAGGCCTTCGCCCACTCCGTCACAGAGGTCGTCAACCATTCTATTCTGTTTCGACCATTATTCATACCTCTGAGGGTCTCGACAAGATCCACTTTGTTGATGTACACCCCTGCGGATAGATAAACCTGTATGGGATGACACTTCTTATCGTGTCACTAGTTATTTCAAACCAGTTTGGTGAAAGGATTAAAGTGCGCAAGAGGCTCCTTTCGTGCATTAGGTACCTGTCTTATGACTTTTTAAATTCTACGACATGCACGATTCCACGATTTCGTTCACCGTTTGAAAGTACTGAAATACATTTATCGAACAGAAGAACCGGATTGTTGATGTGATCGGATTGATCGGAAGGCGAGGCTACTTCCACTAGACCTCCAGTGCTCTATGATATGACAGTAGCTTCTGTTCTGCGATTTCCTTACAATTCATTAAATATTAACTTAAAATTAAATCTACATAACCCGAACGAAGGGTTCTAGTATAAAAACTAGAGTATGATATTATTTAGTAACATGTAATAGTTGACCCTTTAATACGTGGAAATACGAGGACGTGATCGTCTGAACCCCTCCCTATAAATCACCGCGGTCTTGCATGAGATGACCTATTTACTCAAAAGTATATCTCTTGCAAACGCTGTTGGTACGCACGCACTTGGGATGGCTGGTATATGAATGAATGCAAGCCTACTGTAGTAGGTTTACTGCGACGATCGATGTCGCGCCCGGCACCGAAAGGACGAAGCATTGCTGAAAGTATATGAAAAATGTAGGCTTAAGCCAAGTACCGACATACCCCATCCATTAGTAGGTACTTCACCCGCTAAATGTTTTATAGGAGATACGATTGATATTGAGTATCAAGAAATCCGTAATAACTGTAGGTATTTGAGCTACCTAGGGCCATAGAGAAATACTAGATGGGAGAACCTAGTCCAACTCATTCATACCACCGCAGTGCCAAATACCTTACCTGTTTTCACAGATGTAACCATTAGTCTAATCCTGACATATTTATTAACAATAATTTCGTCAAAATAGGCCAACCCCACTAACGGAATGTCATTGCAAGGTCATCGATGTTTGGTTGCCGCCCTAAGTTAACCTACCCTACTTCCCTAGTTATTATAATTTACCCACCCAGTTTATTTTCAAATTAGCAAGTCTAATGGGAAATGTGGTTCTTTCTTTTGGAAAGTCGATCGTTTGGTAGCCAGGCTTCTATAATAATAAAGCCTACCTGCTATGTTCTGTTAACTAGCGAAAAAAATAACCAGATTCTCCATACCTTAAGGTGTACTTTGTAGGCATTGAATGAGTAGATAAGTAGTACCTGCTTAAGTATTGAATGGCATGTTATCGTGATATCGCCCAGCAAATCTGCAAATTGAGAATGTTATGGCTTTCATATCGATTCGCTATAAACATGCTTTTATTTCCTGCCCTTTCGCCCTCGCACTTCTAATGTGTAACACAGAGTTTTTTTTAGTAGGTTAAGTACCTAAGTTCACATAAATAATGGAACCAATTCATCACAACACACGCCGAAGAGCGGAGCATGCACGTGTTCCTAATTAAATTACTTAGGTATCTCGTTACCGATGCTTCTATGTTAGCTAAGTAAGCACGTTGTTTACTTGCACTCACGTATTCAAAGAAACCGTCTCGCTAGTCTCTCTAGCTAGTATTCGATGTTTAAGCTTTAAGCTTTGTCATGCTTTTTCCTTTGTAAGAAATTATAAAAGAATACAGGGAAGCCGCTAAACATACCTACCCTGTTAAAAGGGATGGACGGCCCATGGTCCTATAAGCGGCTTGACTCAATGTCGTATGTCGTTAGTCATAGGAAACAAGCCCCGGAGCGTGCACGATATCATTCCGTATTCCCGCAACTTCGCGAAACATTTCACGAGCTGCCAAGTCTGCCAGTCGGCGGATAGTCGCCAAGTCAGTTTAACCTTTCAGCAATGATACCTTTCATTTTGTACTTCCTTCCAACCTTTGTAATTATTAGAGTTTACAATTCCGCCGCCTTCAGACAATAACGTTGTTGGAACAAGTGAAACTATAGTCAAATGTTTGCTTTGCACTCAAACCGATTGCGTAGGTAAGACATTCCTAATGATAATTAGTGTTATTTAAATTAATATAGCTCCGTACTCTAACACTCGTTATATAAAAGTTTTCGTTGTACATGAGAAATTTAGAAGTTCAGCAGCCGAAACTTTGCATAGACTTTGCATATGTTGACTTCGCAACAATTTAATTCGGTAAAAACATCGAGATTAACAAGAATAAATGGGTAAAGTCACTCTAACTAACAAGTCAGTCTTTTGTTTTGATCTTTTGTACTACAATGGTAGAAAAGATTAGTTAGTGGAATTCATTTTAAATCCATACATAATGATCCTCATTGTCATAAATACATAGCAATTAGTTAATATTAACTTTTGTAACAGGAGACTGAGTGTTCCAACGTCTGGCTCCCTGAGGCGACGGACTCGTGAAAAGCAGCAGGCTCTACAGACTAGGATAGATGGCGAAATACTAGCCAGACAGCGAGCAGAACACAGAGCCTTGGATAAGCTCGAAAGCCAACGAAGGGTAAATTCGACTAAGATCCCCCATTACCATTCATCGTAGATAGGCTAGTTATAAAAAGGATCATACAAAAAAGCACTAAGACCAAGACGAGTTTTTTGTAAATAAATAAATAAATAATCCCAGACATTTCACACAACATCATCTGGCCCCAAAGTAAGCAGAGCTTGTGTTATGGGTACCACATGACTGATATGACTACTTATATACTTTTTTTTTTTTTGTAAATACATACATATTATACATAGAAACACCCAGACCCGAGACAAATACTTGCAGACCGTACAAACATTTGTCCCGCGGCGGGAATCGAACCCGCAACCTTCTGCGTCTCAGCCGGGTCTTAGCCAACTGCGCCACAGAGGTCGTCTTTAAATTCTTCTAGGACTTGGATTAGAACGAATTCGAACCTAAATTTACCTAGCGGTAAGATGATTCAGGGTTATCCTTGCGATTCTATTGAATAATAATGATTTAAATTTGAATTTGAATTTGAATTTAAAATTCTCTATTCTATCTAAGCTTTAAAGCTTCTCGATGGCTCAAGTACCTACTAGGTACTGTGTTTGTCTGTCACGTAATATTTGTTTATGTTACTGACTTATAAATTCGCCTACTTACTATTTTATACCAATTGAATTCGAATTGCCTATCTGTATATTCGTGCGGCCCAACATCTAGCCCCGAACTAAGCACAGCTCGTCGGTATTATGGTGAACAGATTTTTAAATATATACTTATTATACTTTGTAACACCAGACACAGAACAAACATCTATGTTCATCAAACAAATATCCACCCTGGGAGGGATTGAACCCCCAACCTATCGTGCGTGAGGAAAAGGTTTCGTGACATACACTATTTCGCAATCCCTTTTGCAAGGGGTAATGAAATGCATCCTATTTATGTCAGGACAGACCTTGACATAATTTAATAAAAGGTCGCCGACCAGATATAAAGACAGACGTTTTTATAAGTCTAAAGATAAATTCTACATATTTTACAAAATCCAATTTTCCATATTCCTACATGATTTTCCATTATGATTTAGGATAATGGAAAATATTATTTATTACTTAAACCCACTTTTTGTCATGTTCTAAAATAGCTTTTTTAAATTTAGATTGTGTGTGGTTTCAATCTAAGCTGGTATGAATATTCCAGGCCCGCTACGAGCTGGCCACGTACGAGCCTTGGGGACGCGCCGGGGGCGGCGCGCCGAACGCGCGCGGCATCCGCTTTACTAACATCCGGGATAGAGGCATCATCCCGGAGGATGAGTTGAGGGTACGCCTTAAACACACTGCAATTTCATTCCTAGGTCTGTTTTGGTCTGTGTTTCATGGTAAAAAATCTTTTGCAACATTTGTCTATTAAGGAAATTGATATGGCTCCAACACCATCGTTAACGACTTTCCTACGACTTTTTTTGACCCACTTAAGTACTTACTTATGATGGTAGAATATATAAGGCCGATTATGAATTGGTTTTCTTATTATCAAAATCAAGGCTTAACATACTAAGGACGAAATTGTTGGCAGGCACACGACACGACAGCTTTTACCTACTGCGGCTTTCTTTTGTGAAATCGATAGGTCTTTTTGTGCCTACAAGAACTATTCTTGTCGGGCTCTTGAGTTCTTGACTTCCTTATGCTGCTCGCTAATGAATGTTGTTGTAATGATTTTTTATCAACATTCTGAAGGACAGAAGTTTTATTTTTATGGCGAGCCCTTAGTCATTAATTAATCGTAGCATGACTATAAATAAATTGGCGAGTGGTACTTAAGGTACCTATCGAACGAATAGCGTCAGTACCTACTAAAATAGAAAGTTAATATAAGTGGGCGTTTTTGGTAAATTTCTTTTCGATTATACCTGCTGACACCAAGGAACTTTAAAATTACTTAATACTGAGGTTGATTGCCTACTTTATTAATTGTCCGATGTAAAAAATAGGTGAAACGGCATGTAACCGCCGACAGTGCCAATAAATCTATAAAAGGTAAAGGGTCGTTTAACCTAAGGCGGGACCACACCGACGGGTTACGAAACAAAGATGGGTAAAAAATGTGTGAACGACCGGTCCTCGCACGTTGACGATACGAAAAGTTGACACACTTACATTTTTATATTGTGTTTTCATCATCAGTTTTTACATAATTTTGTTTGATCATTAATTTTGCATCAAAAATGTCGACCCATCTTATCGTGTGCCGTAACCGTAATCACATCAAATTGGCAAAAAATATGTTTATATAAGTATGTACTTACATGAACGAATATAGGTACTATACTTACTGTAGGCACTAATCAGTTATACTTGAAATTATTACGCAAGCTAAATTTATATTCACTAATGGGATATTCCGTACCTAGGGGGTGAATTCATTTGAAGCGTCTCGTCGCTGGCAGCCGTCGCCTCGCCGCTTCCGGCGCACTCCTCGCTCGTTGCGCCTGCGAGAGGACCCACAACTCTTCTACGCCGACAACCTCAGACGTAGCGTCGACAACGACATCCGGTATCGACAGACCCCCAAACAACAGCGGCTGTACAAGGACGCTCTAGGTTATCTTACTTTCACACTCTTGGATGAACCATTTTAACTTAACTCCTGATCTTATATCCTGGTCCTAGTCTTAAAGCGGTTCAAAGAACACCAGTAGAATCAAAATTGTCGTCATACGTTAGGTATATTCCATAATTTGTTGAATCTTTTTCAGACGATATGGTTCTTCAAAGACAGCTGGCTCTACATGATGAGATGAGGCGAAACTTGGATAACGAGCGCAAAATGGTAAACTGGATCTTACGACTCCAAGCTTCGATAATTTTGTAACTTCTTTTGGTGTTTACAGCACGCCGCGGACGTGCCCTGGGGTAAGCCGGGACCTGGTGGGACTACTTGGAGGAACCCTCGAGATATTGGACAGAATTTCTCCGAGTCTATGGTAATGCTGATAAGTAATTAAATAAATCAATGTGCTCTCATCAATGGTGTTTGAGAGAGTATGGTTTGGTTCTAGGGTTGGACCGACAATGAAATGCTCAATAAATTAAAAGGGGACCAAGGACAAAAAAGTTCTTCGCATATTTTACCCAAAGTAAAGTATGATTTAAGAGACCAGGATTATCTTGAGAAAGCGTATGAAAAAGAAAATGCCGAACCTGAAAAACTACCAGGTATATATAAATCTAACAGTGCAAATGCCAGAAAAGAGCACAAGGCTATTGAAAAGGAAAATAGACCAGAATATAACATTGGTGAAATCAACGTTAGAAACGAGAAAAGAGGCGAAAATCTAATCAGACCGGAAAATAACAGTGCTGTTATAGGCTACAAAACCAAACAAAGGCGAAGTCCTAAGAAAACACATTTTGACTTTACTAAAATGCCAAATGGAGAAAACATCAGGTGCATAGTACCCGACGATTATTACAACAATTGTCCTGACATGGAAAATGTTACTAATTATAAGGAAAAGCACCCGACTCCTGAATCAGCAATTCTAAGCGTCACGGGCGGGGTCGAGTTAGTGCCTCTACTTGCGAGGAGAAGAAGAGTTGGAGCACGCACCCTCCCATCGAGTGACGTCACAAGACCCCCAGAAGATAGTTGTCAGTAAGTATTTAGGAACCTGTGTACAATGTGTGTTTTGTATAAAACAACTTGGACTTCATTCAAATCGAATACAGGCTCAACTCAGTTTTAGGTAGACTTTAAAACTCTTAACAGTAAAATAGATAAATCAATAAGAGTCTTGGTAATTGCATCAAAGTTCGATGCACCAAACGAACAATGGGAACATTCAGTTATTTAACGATAGACATTGTACAGTCATTTGATATATGGATGAAACGATGCGCAGTCAAGGTTTCATCTTTATATAAAAGCTTAATTTCATAAGGTCTCGGGGCTTGACCTCTTAAAAACTATTAAGCCAGTATCAGCAGCGACAGTAGGAATGCTGGTGTGAAATTTGCTATAAAATACTACAATTAATTTGCCTTAGGCCCGAGTCAAAAAAGGTTACGATCTTAGTTGTGGATATGTAGCTCTAACATGTGAATTATCATAAAATTGTGTTGCAACTTTATATTCAAAGGTTAGTGGCACATTCTACTAAGGTGCCTAACTATTACCTAAAAGATAAAAATACTTATGAAACTCTTGTTTTTATCCTTACATGCTCTACTTTCAATAAAATTCCTTCTGAAGTACGATAACTATCTTGAATACTTCATTAGGCCTGGGGTAAGCAAAACATCTTGAATCCTGTTGCATATGTACGTCTTCAACCAACAAAATAATTACATTAACATATGGGGGCCTAGATTATAATTATAACACATGAATCATAGTCCTAACTGACTGACTGACAGGACTAGGATAACGCACAGCCTAAACCACTGGTCGTAGAGACTTGAAATTTGGAGAGTGTGTTAAAATAAAAGCAAAGAATGAAATTCACAGATGCTAAGGTTTGCATGAACATAACATTACGCGAACAAAGTCGCCGAGCGTTCCACTTGTTAAGTATACAAAAATATGTAACTGCATTTTAATCTATAAAGCATCTTTATTGCTAAGACAAAACGAAAAACACAATTAAGTTGAATGCCGGCTATAATTTAAACCATTTTGAGAGCGATAGTTTGAGTCGACACCCATTTGGTGGTTCTTAATGGCCGTAGAACGATCACCGTTCCAGCTAGTTCCAGCGGTATTGCATCACGTCCACGGCTTTCTATCAGTTCGCGTCTGTCTGAGTGTGGTGTGGGTACCTCAGAATAATAATTTAAGGTATAGATTAAAGTTACGAGGAGTAGGTAATGGGTATAGGTAGTTCATATATTATTTATCAATATCTTCGGTTTTAAAAATTTCGTTTGTTGAGGTCGAGTTAGATCTTGGACAGACTTGAAAACTAACCGATTAGGGTGGAGTCTAATTGCAGTATAGTTTTTACTAGGTTGGGTTATCTAGTAAATCTTTAGTTTTGTTTCTTAAAGAATTATTTCTTATGTTGCTTTGGCCGTTATAAGTTCTCCGATATACGATGCCATAGATGCGCTACATTACTTAGATATGTCTCTCGCAGCGCATGGTACCAACATGTGTAAAGATTTATTGTTTTCATTAGTCGGTTCGCCACCGCCCGTCATTGATAATGATCGTTGACGATATTTGATACACCAGATACAACTATATTTCATTATTAAGATTAGATAAACTTGGCTCATTAGACTACTCTGAACCGCTTGACCCTTCAAGAGATTGAATGGAACAGATAACCCGTGAAATGTGATGCTGGAAATATTTGTTACCATAATGTTGAAATTACTTATAGATAACGTAGGAAATAACTTACGGTGATAGCCCACTATCACAACCGGGTGTTTTAATGTTAAGTTAAAACACACATAAGTATATAGAACTATTTAACTTTAGGCATTCCTATTCTGAATGTATACCCTAATCATCATTGACCTTTGTTCATCTGTTGAAGATGATTTAGGTGGCGTCAGTAAAGTTACAGAGCACTTAATTGTACCTAATTGAATACTTTCGTTCATGGATCCACTCCAGCAAGCTGAGGTGGGTGAAGTTTCCTCTCTACTGACGTCACTGTGCCTGGGACTTTGTTTGCTAGCGCAGGCCTTCCCAGGTACCCACACTAACCTCTCGACCTTGCCGACAGGACAGGATACCCTAATAAAGAGTGGGAAAAACTTGAAATGACTCTAGAATAAATTTTAACACCTATTGAAATGAAGCTCGTCTACGATCACGCGTCAAAAATAGCTGTGGGAACATGAATTGATGACTGACACCTGGAGGTGTTGACACATTTTTTTTTTATAAGCGAGCCGGCATAGAAGCCTACTTAATGGCCTTCTTCTTATAGTGTCCTAGTGACACGTTATCGGGGTAGTTCCCGTTGACCTAGACTCATGAAATTTGGCAAGAAGCAAGGTCTCACAGCATAAGTTAAGGAAAAATCCGAATACAGCTAATTTGTACTTACGCATATAACTTAAACAATTTTAATTTTTTTGATCTTTACAAAAATGTTCGAAGACCTGCAGTGCAAAAAGATGACGCGCCAACTTGTTACAGATGGCGCGAAATGCTCGACAGCGAGCACCTGAAAATATTGAAGCACCAGATGAATATGAAATGCCACCAGAAGGAGGTGAGAGCTATAAATCGTATGCGATTATTATAGTTTCCGCTAGAAACTAGAACTAGAACTCAGCGACATTTTTATTAAAATCTACAAGTTGTAATTACTAAGTACTAGAAACCATTCCAATTATGAATGCACCACAGAAAAAGTTATTTATTGCTTTAATATTTCTAGTAATTGTAGCCGGTGAGCTTTACATCTCCCATTAGTTTTGTGCACCTGTGGGGATTATGTTAAAATCAACCACTTTAGCATTTTCTCATAACTGCTAGTGATCACGTGGTGCTACCAATTGGTAGTTAATTATGGCTATTTGGTTAAGGCCTAGCACGTACTAACGGTTTAAGCCGCGCTACTCAAAGTTTATTCTTCTTATTGTTATTGTGCACTAGTTATTTCTAACCAGTGTGGTGAAAGGGTTAAAGTGCGCCTCAGAAGCATATTTCGTGCATGTGGCATATTGTATTCGATTTTAAGTTCTACGACATGCCGGTTTCCTCAAGAGGTTTTCCTCTTCCCTTTGAAAGAAAAAGTTTATTTTGAAGTAATAAAAATCGCTTTATCCGTAATGTGCCCTAGGCCTAACAAAATGCCTTCAAAATACATTTTGTGTTTTCTTTAATTACATCATCTTATTCCTCAGGGCGACAAAAAGGTACGTTGATCATTCGCTATCATAATCGCAGTTGTTCCAAACTAAGGTAAAGCAAGGGTTTTTCATTATTATTAAACATATTAAGTACCGAACACAAGTTTTGTTTATAAAGTATGGAATTCCTTAATTAGTACTTTATTGTCAACAGCAAAAGCGATTAAACTCCGCAGAAGAAATGCGACAGCACCATGCTACTTGGGCTTCGTTGTGGGGCAGGCCTGGCCACGGAGCACCACAGCAGCGAGGCAGATACGCCAGAAGCAACCTTGCTCAGCTACTATACGCTAATCCTTTATCGGACTATGTCAATGCTCTGTAAAAATATCACAATACGACCATTTCACTGACCAGTTTCATAATGTTACCGTTGACGAGGGTAGGATCAAAACCGACCGAGAAAAGTTTTACTAGTGCACGATAGGTTTATAATTGAGTAGAAAAATAATCAGAAACATTTTTGTAGTGCCAACTCAAATAAAATATGTAAGTAAAGTAATTAAAAAATACAAAATAAATGGTATGTTAGTAACTTTAGGTAAATAGACACTGTTTGAGTATTTGTAGAGACTACCTAAAGGAAATAAATAATAGATTAAAAAAACTAAAAAACACGCTTTATATAGAAAACTAAACTAAAAAATAGATAATAAATTTTAATGAATGTAAGTAAGAAAAAAATGTTTTATTAAAAAAAAAGCGTGTTTAAAAAAATATATTATTTATTTTTTAGTTTAGTTTTCTATATAAAGCGTGTTTTTTAGTTTTTTTTAACTATTATTTATTTTCTACTTTTTAGTTTTAGGATAACCGGATATTTTTTAATTTTTTTTTGAATTATTGCATTGTCATCGGTCTTTGACAGGTGTGCAAAATTTGAATGAAATCTGGCCGTTTAAAGTGAGTCAAAATTGCGTCCTAAGGAGTCGGTTACATACAAACATACAAACATACATACAAGTGAAGCTAATATAAAGCGTATAAAAAAGAACCCTTGTACAGACAGACACACGGACAACTAAGTGCACTTCGTGTCCGTGTGTTTATCTGTCTGTATCTCTGTATGTCTAGGCCCTATTCCCAAGGACACGTCAAGCTGTTAAAAAATCAAGTAAATTCTTGATTTTTTGTCAGGTCAAAGCAATAAAAACACGGTCTAAATACGATAATTTCTACCGCATATTTCGAACTCGCCAGAAAATCAAAACCTTGGAGTAATATGGGTACTTCCCGTTGACCTAGAATCATGAAATTTGGCAAGAAACAAAGTCTCACAGCATAAGTAAAGGGAAAATCCGAATACCGCTAATTTGTTCTTACGAGTATATCAATTTAAAAATATTCTTTTATACCGATTTTTAACAATATAATCGGATTAGTAATAGTAACCGCTGGTATAAGAACCACGATGCTGAAAAAAGTCAATATGTACCTCTACGGCGCGACATTCGCACTTTTTTTTCATAGATAGGTATACCTATAGTTGTTTTCAAATAATCTTTATATCTAAGTAATAAGTAAGTAGGCACATATAATATTAACTTCATATAGGACAGCACTATCCTATCACCTAAAAGCCGATCAAAACTGGAATATTGTAACAGCGAACCAGCGAAACCGCAACTGGTAATTAAGACGATGAAATGAATATTTCACAAAGTACCTATCAACAACACGAAATAGATTAAGGGATTGTAAAAAGCCTTGAGCTACTTAGCATTGAGTATAATAAAATAATAACTAAACAACTTGTTTTTACTTTTGACTGGAAGGAAGGAAACGGAACTCACTCTCTCTTTCTAATTTTTAATCGATGAATTTAAAATAAGTATCATGTTCTATTCGTTCTAATTCGGTTGTGTCGCCGGACTAACTTAAATTTTGTGAAATACTATTACGGTTTTATTCTGTTTGTATTTACTAAATATGAATGACTTATGTAAATGACACTAAAATTTACTAAATTAACATGTGATTGACGAATTTTAGCTCATTTTTGTCGTTTTATGTCTTGCAGTCATGCAGCGGTCTCGCTCGCACGTATGCGAAAGCCTAAGTTTGTTTTACGTAAAAATTGTATCTTACATTGAATCAGCGCAACCATTCCAGAAAATGTAACCGGAGATATCTCAAAGCGTTACTTCACACACCATCTCGGTGCAAGTGATTCTGCTTCGGTTTTACGTATTTGTCTGCATGATCGACAAAACTACCCAACTTTTTCGTTATTTTATTTTTACCTTGTTTTTATGTTATTGCAAATTGATTTAATTTTATTATTATAAGAATATCGTATAGAACGCTCACTGAATTAAAAAATAGTTAATACTTGTTTAGTATATTTCAGGTTTCTCAGTAAGTGATTTATTTTGTATAATATGTATGTAATTACAAAAAAAAAAGTATATAAGTAGTATATCAGTCATGTGGTACCCATAACACAAGCTCTGCTTACTTTGGGGCCAGATGATGCTGTGTGAAATGTCCGGGATTATTTATTTATTTATTTGTAAATCTTATGAGAAATAAATAATCTTAAGCCATAACCGTAAAATCTCATAAAAAGAACTCGATTTTTGACTTTGGTGAAAGCTAAAATAAGGTTTCGTTTTTTTACGAAATTTTAGCTAGTTCGACAAAACAATGACATCACCTCAAGATTTACTTACTAAAGTAACGGTTTTGATTACTGAGTGTTATTATTTGTCCATAAAGAGTTTACATATTTTTATATTGATAGCTCAAAGTATTATATTTCTTAACACTTATGACCCGTTGCACGATGAAATTATCCATCACATCGCCTACGCAAATTGATGTAAATAAAATACGATACCATATAAAAAAGTTTTAATGGATGAATATGATACGAGTAGGTGCATACCTGGTAGATATATAGATTCCATTATTTGATAGATACTCTTTATTGACGACAACGCGGAAAACTACAAAAACAACTTACTTGAACTCAATTGTCGAAATACCCACTCACAAGTAGAGTCACAAGTAGAGTGAAATATTTCACTCTACTAGGTGTTTTTAGTTCATAAAAATGTCAGAGGCGCTCTTCTAAGCCCATTTGCTATTGTTATTATTTTCATGTAAGTTCTCATTGTAAAACCTTACATTTTACACAACGCTTACAATATTTCAATTGACTACCTTCTTAATTAATTATTTTCTTGTGTGAATTCTAGGTATAAGATAATTCATTCCCATATTCATTATGAGTGCATTCACACGTATTATTTTTAATGACGGCACAATATTTCATAATAGCGGCAACGCAACTTTGCGAACTCTAGGTTTTATGGTGTTCTCAGTTTTTTCGGCCGTTTGGCGGTCACGGTCTTTTAGGAAACTACCAAGGGCTTTGGTGGGTATATTCAGTCAGTTGTCACAATTCATATATAAATAAATAATAAATGGAGCTGGACATTTCACGCAGCATCATCTAATTACCTTCTTACTTTTATAAAATGAAAGATATGCAATAAACAATAAAATTACACAATCGACCAACCACATTTACCTACAAAGTAAATGTGGTTGGTCGATTGTGATATTGTACTTCGTAAGTGCGTATTCAGTTCATTGCTGTTCATAGGACTCCGAGAAAAGTAAAGGTAGTCGTTCATTGAGATACTCTAACGTATGCAGATAATTACAAAGAGACTGCTTGGTACTCTGCCTCGCAGTAACAAAGGATGGCCGTAAGGGTTTTACCTACGTTTCATTCCACATGAAAACAAATTGAGTACTAGGTATCTTTAAAATATACAAACATTTTAATACCTTAAAATGATCTGTAAAGTTTGCTTGTCGACATTGAAACCTGTAAAGGTGAACCAACGCAATATCAAATGACGCCCCCAGGGTAACTGACAAACGCAACGCAACATATACTTACTCGTAGGCTGACCTACCCACATTTTGCAAATTATTGAGCACTATTAAGTACTACTATATTTAATCATATAAACCGCCCATTGTTTTATTTTATTAGTGTTGAATTAAAAAAGTTATGGTGTGTTAAAATAATTCCTCTGATATATAAAAATATTTGGAATTAACATAATAAAAAAAGAAGAAAATAAATAAATACAATTAACCACCTACATATTATAATATTATGTAATATCTAGGTAGTAATAGTAATACCGGACATTTCACACAGCATCTGGCCCCAAAGTAAGCAGAGCTTGTGTAATGGGTACCACCACATGACTGATTACATATATACTTTAATATTTTTTTGTAAAAACATACATAGAAACACCCAGACTCGAAGCAAATACTTG
Organism: Lampropteryx suffumata; assembly: GCA_948098915.1. NCBI lineage: Eukaryota > Metazoa > Arthropoda > Insecta > Lepidoptera > Geometridae > Lampropteryx > Lampropteryx suffumata. The sequence goes on from OX402553.1 coordinate 11,342,523, forward strand.
CAGATCATGCAAACATTTGTCCCGCGGCGGGAATCGAACCCGCAACCTTTTGCGTATCAGCCGGACCTTAATTCACTGCGCCACAGAGGTCGTCAAAAATTATAAAATCTGTATAAAATCGGTCGGTATTATAAAACTGGACAATTTATGAAAAAAAAATCAATTTATAAATCCAAAATAATTATCAATATACTGTTATTATCCATATTAAACACTGACGCTGTTAATAAAAAATATATTTATCAATAGGTATATAAATAATTCATTAGTCAGTATTTTGAAGGAGTTTATCTCCAAAAGCTTTTTCTAGGCGACTTATTTTATTTATTTTTAAAACTATAAAGGATTCCACTTCAATGTAAAACTCCACTAATAGCGTCTCTACTAACTAATGCTGCGTGGGCCCGGTCGTCGTAAGGTGAAATCCGAAGAGCAAACAGAAATGCGCGTATATGTAAATGATGCGTAGGAGAAAGCCTGTATTATGACGAAATGGCGGTAAAACACTAAAAATACTGACAAGCCGACTGGGTGTGGTCTTATGTTGTCTTTCAATAGCAGAAACACCATGAATCTCGTGTTAATTAGAAATGATGACATGTTTCTAGCGTGTTTTATTTTGAATTGTTAGATTTGGCTTTTGAATATCTCGATGCTTAACTTTGTCTCTATCAAGGTAAATACAGTATGAATAAATTGGCTAAGCACATGTGACCACGCTCTGTGAGGATTTCCGAAGTCAGGTCCCAAACCAATTCAACACCATCTAATTAGCATAGCAAAAATAACTGTATGGGGTAGATTTATTATTTACTAGCTGCTGCCCGCGGCTTCGCACGCGTGGTACCTAAATTAAAAGTAGCCTATGTCCTTCTCTAAGGTCCCATCTATCTCTATACCAAAATTCATCAAAATTGGTTCAGCGATTTAGTTCAAAACGTAACAAACAGACAGACAGACAGACAGAGTTACTTTCACATTTATTATATTATTATAGATATATAAAATATATATTAGTAAGGATCAACAGCCTAAAATTTTGCTTTGCTTCTAGTTCTGAAAATGACAATACTTTCATACAAGTTTTCATCCCCCTTTTCAACCCTTTACAACACTTTTTTCCAATTAAAAAGTAGCCTATGTCCTTTCTCAGGCTTTAGACAATCTGTGTACAAAATTCAAAATTCAAAATCAGTTTATTCAATAAAATCACAAGGACCACTTTGAATCGTCTTCTTACATGCTAGTGAATCTAGGTGCCGGTTCCTCCTAACACCAGTTCAAGAAGAATCCGGCAAGAAACTTGTCTGGTCTTAACACTTTTTTGTATGATCCTTGACAATTTTGTTACGGATGCCGAGTCGAGTTGTAGCAGATTCATCCCAAGCTTTTTTGTCATCTAAATAATCAGATATTTTATAATATGCTTTAATAGACAGTTTCTGTTTAATTACATTTTTAAATTTGCCAATCGACAAATCTAACACGTCGCTTGGGACCTTGTTATAGAAGCGTACACATTGCCCTTTAAAAGACTTATTAACTTTAGCGAGCTTAACAGTGGGAACAGCGAATTTATCTTTATTTCTAGTGTTAATACTATGATTATCGCATTTTTTTAAATATAAATGAACATTTTTGTGCACATACATAAATTTTCGTATATTTACTGACAAGGCACTGTCATAATATTAATTTATTTAAACTTATTTCTAAGTGATTCTCTGGGGCCCATGTTATAAATTGCACGAACAGCCCTCTTCTGCAACACAAATATGGTGTTAATATCAGCAGCACTCCCCCACAACAGAATGCCATAAGTCATAATGCTATGAAAGTAGCTGATGTAAACGAGTCGAGCGGTATCTACGTCGATAAAATGACGGATCTTTTTAACAGCGTATGCCGCAGAGCTGAGTCTCTCTTCTCTTCTCTTCGACAATTTATCTATGTAATGTACCAAATATCATTTAAATCGGTTCTGTAGTTTTGGCGTGTAAGCGAGACAGACAGACAGAAAGACATAGTTACTTTCGCATTTAAAATATTAGTAAGGATTTACATAAAAAATCCTAATTTAGATAATTATATAATTTATTCAAGCGTGACGTTGCTGAAATCCATTACAAAACATTTAACAGATGGACTTTTTGAGGTTGGGTGGATGGTGTGCGCTTACTTTTTACTAACGCTTTGTGGCTTTTTAATTGCGGGCAGGAATAGATTGGCGGAATAGTACTAAATATTTGTCCATCTGTTTAGTAAACTGTATGGTGTTTTTTAAACTGTTTTAAGGTTTACAAATAAGGCTGTTACTTAAAATTTACTAAAGCCTTACTAGTCGTTTCACTTTTTCTATACTAATATTATAAATGTGAAGGTAACTCTGTCTGTCTGTTTGTAACGTTTTCACGCCTAAACCGCTGAACTGATCATGATGAATTTTGGTAAAGAGATAGATGGGATCTTAGAGAAGAACATAGTCTACTTTTTATGTAGGTACCACGCGTGCGAAGCCGTGGGCAGCAGCTAGTTTCATCATATATCCAACTACTTTGGACAACATTTCTGGTTTCTCCTAATAGAAGTTTAGCTGGGGGCGGCGGCTAATATATTTACCAAACGAGTATCTGTATCTAAAACTGTTTAAAAATCCTCATTATCATTATCTTTATAATCTCTTCATGGTATATCTCATAGTATCTCTTCATAGTATCTTTATAAGACAAATCCAACGAACAAATACAATAAAGTATAATGGTATGGTTATTTTTTTTGCCTTTAGTCACGACGGCCGGCGTTGTTATATACCTAACTAGCGACCCGCCCCGGCTTCGCACGGGTGCAATGCTGATACTAAATATACTACAGAATTTCTAATGTGATTAGAAACCTCTAAAATTAGCAGTGTTTCTCTACTATATTATGCATGTATTATACATATAAACCTTCCTCTTGAATCACTCTATCTATTAAAAAAATCCATAGTGTAGTTTTGAAGATCTCTAAGCATACATAGGGACAGACAGACAGCTGAAAGCGACTTTGTTTTATACTATGTAATGACACATGAGTGACCAACGTGGAACTCGTAATGGATATCTCGATTTTAATTATCTTTTAATACAAAGGAGTAGGTAAGTATGTAAAGAATCTTCACATTGTATCAATGCTTCTTAACTAACTAATGAAATCCGTCAATCAACTCTCTCTTTAATTATCTGCGTGACAATGACTATTTTCGGTTTTATTATTTGTCTTGTAATTTTATTTATTCATTACACAACATCTAATAAAAACCAAAATAAATTCCCTTTTGCTAACGACATCTGTGAACTTTGAAAATTGCTACTTACTAGTTAGAAAAGGCTCGTACTGTAACCGTACATACATAATCGTTTTATTTTTTTATGCATTTTGACACGTGACATGTCTATTAAATAACTTCCTAAATGTTTAAAAGACATGGTGCCCTCTGCTCAACCGCGCTAGGCGCGTGTGTCGCATTGACAGGTTGGGTTATTCCAGCTCGTCCCCACGCTTCATTCTCATAGAAGATAATTTCCATTTGCATTGGGACGAACGGATATTAAAAATCCCATTTGTCCTCATTATAAATAAAGTTATGATTTATTTTTAGACGACCTCTGTGACGCAGTGGGCCGAGGCCTGACTGAGACGCAAAATGTTGCAGGTTCGATTCCCGCCGCGAGACAAATGTTTGTATGATCCGCAAGTGTTTGTCTCGGGTCTGGGTGTTTCTATGTATAATATTGTTACGAGCCGGGTACTGATAAATTATGAAACCGCTTGATTTTACCAAATAATAACTTTAATTTCAAAGTTACCACACACAGAACTTAATCCACTAATTCCAGTAAACTTTCCAATAGAACACTATAAGAGTCACTACACTATAACACAACCGATAACACTTCGAAACTATCGCACTTGTATCACTTGCTTAGCTGAGAATAGACTGACTACATCCGCAAACCACCGCTGTATTTATACGAGCGTCGAATAAGTCGCGTAAAAACGCGATGCTACTGGAACGAACCGGAACGCGCTCAAACGTTCGATTGCAATAGAGAGATATTGCTATCTCGTTCGCTCCTATGCATTCGATACGTGTACTTTGTAGTTTGCAAATTCTACTCGATACCAGACGTCGTTGTAGGTGTATATTTAACGCGTCCGCCTGCCAATAGATGGGGCTATTTATCGAGCGCAACACTATCCCCTCCTAAGACATGCTCGTCCCGAGCATCGTTAGACCCGTAATATTGCGCTAGTCGATCCACATGGACAATCTTAGGCTTGCCTCGTAGCCTCTTTTTAATCCGGTACGTCACATCGTTGATCCTGTTCACAATTCGATATGGCCCGTCCCATTTTGCCTGCAGTTTAGGACACTTCCATTTACTGTGTCAGGGTTCTGTTATATTGCGCGGAATATATACTGAGGAGGAATGCCTGTTATAAGGTCTGCTGGCAACTGTAGCTCTCTTCCAATGTTCGCCAAAGCTGGAGTGACACTGGTACTTTCGTGAACTGCACTTCGATATGACAGTAAAAACGGTTGAAGGTGCTTGTCCCAATCTTGTTGCTTGTTTCCCACTACTTTTGCTAGATATCTCTTGATTAAACCTTTCAACCATGCCATCGGATTGTGGCAGATAAGAGGTGGTTCTTGTCTTATAAGTACCCATCACTCGACATGTTTCCTGAAATATTTGGGACTCGAAATTCCTCCCTTGATCGCTGTGAATTTCCAAGGGTACTCCAAAACGACAAAAGACCTCATGGACTAACTTATCGGCTACTGTCGACGCTTCTTGGTTTGGGATTGCAAAGACCTCCGGCCACTTAGTAAAATAATCCATAACAACCATGAAGTACTTGTTTCCATTTTCTGTAGCAGGGAATGGTCCCGCAATGTCCAAAGCTATCCGCTCCCATGGCGCTCCCACGTTATAAATCTTCAATGCACCTCTGCTGCGTGTATGGGGTCCTTTCACTGCTGCGCAACTCGTGCATTTTCGGCACCAGTCTTCCACATCATCTCTGCAATGGATCCAGTAAAATCGCTCACGTATCTTCAACAGAGTTCTCTTTACCCCCATATGCCCCCCGGGACATCCTTCATGGTAGAGTTTAAGCACTTCAGATACTTTAGCCTTTGGAACAACCATTTGCAGATGACAGTGATCTTCGCGAGCATTTTCCCATTTACGGCACAATACTCCATCGTGGATAACCAGACTGTCCCATTGTGCCCAGTAGCTTTTTGTAGTTGTGCTCATTCCAGCCACATCACTCCATACAGGTTTAGAAGTTCCAGCCCTTATCCATTCGATGATTGTCTTAATATCTGAGTCATCCGTCTGCGCTTTCTGCAGAGTTTCCTTCCACTCATCACTTAGATCCGTGCTCAACATTCTGACGGGTACCACTTCTGTGGACTCTTGTTTAACACAATGTTTACATTCTTCTGGACTAGGTCTTCTTGACAATGCATCCGCATTACCGTGAGATTTTCCTCTGCGATGCTCAGTTTCATAGTCAAACTCTTGTAGCCGTTGAATCCTCCATGTCGAATGAGATCGGTCGTCGCTTTCTTTATTTCTTTTCGGGCAACTAGATCTCAGATGACCCATTTCTCCACACCCGTAGCATTTCGGCCTGAATTTTGGACGAACGTCGCGGTTAGACTCCACCACTTCCCTAATGTGATGTGCTCGAGTGTCCATACGTACAGCTTCCACCTCCAAAGCATGGGCCAAGGCGTTCTTTAAGTACTCGTGATGCCCAAGTCTTACAGCAGCCCTGACTTCCAAATCACGTATCCCATCGACGAATGCCTGAACTAAGTTCCCATCGATAAGTGCAGGTGAAGATCGGAAAGACTTCCGAACCAGCTTTTCTATTTCCAGGGCCCACTGCTGCAGGTTCTCCGAATTGCGGTGAGTCCTGTCCTTTAATTGAGCACGGCAAACATGTTCTAGATGTGCGTCACCATATCGAGATTCTAGTGCCTCCAGCAGCTGCTCGTAACTGACGTTACTTCCCAGGGCCTCCAAAACACTAAGTGCTTGGTCACGCAAGGCTAATGTTAATGGGTCATAGCCTGCGACTTCGTCCATCCGTTTGCGTTTAGAACAGCTTCGAACTGAATTTTATAGGCGGACCACGAAGAACCTCCATCAAATGGTGGCACCTTAAATCCTCGCGCTGACGATGAAGAGACCACAGGAGCAATATCTCTATCTTCAGATTTCAGCAGATCCACAGCTTTTTTTTACACTTGCAATCTGGGTTTCTGCTTCAGAAATCTGGCTGTCATGGTGCTGGATTTGCTCCTTAACTTCCTGAAGCTCTTTGCCAAAGGCTCCATGCAGGTCCTTTATAAGGCGAGTCTGTTATTCTTGCCGGCGAACCAGTTCCTCCTGTTGCTGGCGAGCTTGGTCCTCCTAACGACGAGCCTGTTCTTCTTGCCGGTGAACCAGTTCCTCCTGCCAACGTTTCTGTTCTTCCCGTTGCTGGCGAGCCTGTTCCTGAAGCATCGCCATTAAGGCAGCCAGCTGATGATGGGACTCTCGATAACTCACCAGATGACTCCATCGTTGGTTGAAGAACCTGTCGAGATTCTTGTGATGGAGAACCTCCAAACGGCCTCTCATCCATTTCCTGTTGCCGCTGACTCCTTGTCCGGATACCGTCCGTGTCTTCCTTTGGTAAAACCGGCATTTCTTTATCTCCGCTTCTGACACCGGAACGCGCTCAAACGTTCGATTGCAATAGAGAGATATTGCTATCTCGTTCGCTCCTATGCATTCGATACGTGTACTTTGTAGTTTGCATCTACTCGATACCAGATGGCGTTGTAGGTGAATATTTAACGCGTCCGCCTGCTAATAGATGGAGCTATTTATCGGGCGCAACACTATGTATGTATTTTACAAAAAAAACAAGTATATCAGTCATGTGGTACCCATAACACAAGCTCTGCTTACTTTGGGGCCGGATGATGTTGTGTTAAATGTCCGGCATTTTTTTTTTTTTTTAAATCACAGCAGGTAACATGTATAGTACATATGTGGTTTATAATCCTTACTAATATTATAAATGCGAATGTAACGCTTTCACGCCAAAACTACTGAACCGATTTAAATGAAATTTGGTACACAGATAGTCTAAAGCCTAAGAAAGGACATAGGCTACTTTTTCATTGGAAAAAAGTGTTGTAAAGGGTTGAAAAAGGGGATGAAAGTTTGTTTGAAAGTATTGTCATTTTCAGAACTAGAAGCATAACATTTTAGGCTGTACCACGCGCGCGAAGCCGCAGGCTGCAGTTAGTAATTATATAAACATAAGTAACTTTTTTACTACTGAGCCAGGAATAAGGCATACGATACGGTCCACCTAATGGTAGATATTAACGTAACATAATAAGATGAAGCTTGCACTAAAAGGAGGTATTACACGAACGTTGCATGCAAACACACCTGTTCGAGTTGTGATCACATCATCATCAAACGTCTTAGCCGATAACATAATTTGCCGATAACTAGACAAAATACCTCACACTCGGGAGAGGTTAAATCATGAAGTTACAAACAAAATGTGGTTTTGTTGAATATTACACATTACACATTAAGTTTCTTGAGATTTACTTTTGGGTAGATTTTACCATAAATATTTGCCAAAATAAGTAATTATGTAGGTGCTAAAGTGGTTGTAAACTAAACCGATGTTAAATAGCCTATGGGCTTAGAATTCACAACTGTCGTAAGTTCTGAGTAAAAGCGGCGGAAAAGAAAGTCCATAGGTACTCAGTGGGGAACAGACCGGTCTCTGCGCTTTGACCCCGGCACAATACATCTGCGAGTACCTACCACTTCTTACATCTGATTACTTGATTGCTTGCTTGAACAATAATTGAATGAACTTTTTATATGTCCCTGAAACAGGACAAGATGTTTTGCCTTGGTTTTATTGGAAATTTCCCAAGGTCTATCGTTGAATGATTTATTTTTACCAATAGTACTAATTTCAGGGTGCGCAACAAGTAAAAGAACCACTGTCATTTCTTTGAGTGCATCTTCTCGTGAGTTTACTCTCATTAATCATAATTCATACATGATAAGATTAATTTTATGACTGTTATTGTTATTGAGGTTTTTATATCAAGGCAACCGTCTTATTTATATAACATCGATTTCTTCAGCACAGTAAAGTCGGCAAGTCTTAATATAGTTTATTTATTTATTCGTGTTATAAAATCCACAGCTCTTATAACAGTATACACAAAACTTAAGTTTATAACCGACAGACAATAACGGATTTACATTATAACTAACAAAAACTGATAGTAATCAAGGTGTGATGCTTGTATGTTATTATGTGAATGTGTTGTGTGTGTTTGTTTTGTGTTAAAAAAAAAGAAAATTATATACCATGTAAGAAACCTTATTATTTTATATGTATTTTATAAACATAAATACAATATATTTACTCAATACATTTATATTAAACACTAGCTGTTGCTCGCAACTTAGTCCGCATTTTTGTTGAAAGGAATTGTAGCTTTAATCATTCCCCAGGATGCTTTTTATCTCCTTGCCAAATTTTGTTTTATTGATAAGTTTCAAACCAATCACACCCATCATCCATTAAAAAGTTTCCATACACACCCCATTTAACTCCTATATGAGGGTTATTTTGAAAAATCCTGAAACACTTGTCCATTTATTTTGTATATTAGGTATCCAAGAAATCACACCACCCGCCCGTTTAAATGTTCCCATACAAACTTTGACACTCCATTTTACTCCTTTGTAAAGGTTATTTTGAAAAATCCTAAAACACGTGTCCTATTATTTTGCATTTTATTTATTCATATCAAGTTTCAAGCAAATCGCACCATGCGTTAAAAAGTTTCATACATAGTTTTCACCCCTTTTCACAATATCAGGGGTTGAATTTCTAAAAATCCCGCCTTAGTGGGTGGTTTTGCTGTAAAAGGAAGCTACCTCCCAAATTTCAGCTTTCTAGCTTCAGCGGTTTCGGCTCGGCGATGATGAATCAGTCAGTCAGTCAGGTTATGTTCTTTTATAGGTATAGATGACACTAGTTAACATCTTTCAGCACATAGGTAGTGTGCTGAAAACATTCTTACTAATGTCAAATTTTGGTTGATAATTGCAATAAAAAATGAAACTGTGTGTAGCATTTACAAGGCATTTATGTCTTGAAGACGCGGAAGCCTTGGAGTGACCTTTAACCAACCAGGTGACTGGCTACTAATTCATATCTACCCATATACTTTTAATAGGCCAAAATGCCGCAGTGCTGAGTTCGAGCAGCCGACGCATCATATTATGTAATTTAGAATTGTGTGCAGTTGTAATTACGTTTATCTAAACTTATATAATTTATTATAAAATTAAATTTTTATGAACTAACGTTTATTCTGGTATAGATTTTACTTAATAAAGTTAATTTAGTAAGCGGGAATGTACAGCTAATTCTGAATGTTTTTAGTAGTTTTATGATATGGTATTTTCTTATAGATATCCTATACGTATTTCTGAATTGCAAGATCGGTCACTATTTAAGAGATATTATTATATATTTTTCATTACGTTTGCTTCGTACAGTAGTTCAATCCATGAGCTCGAAAAAGTTATTAAAAGTTATCATAAACTTTCTTCGTAATTTTGGCTTCATATACATAGATAAGAAAAAAATTCGAAAAGCGATGCCGCAATACATATGAGATTATGAACCATGCAATAAGTCAAAATTGTCGAAGAGCTTCGGTTTCTCTCAAAAAATAAGATAAGAATGCCAAAAATATTATAATACACTCGAGAGCAAAGCAATCGCACATAGGGGAATTTTCCTGCATTTTGATTTCGACACATGTTTTTTTTTTAAATTAAAGGTTGGTTGCAAATATAACTTAAATTTAATTAAAGTACACACTGTTAGCTTCCTAAAAACCCATAATGTCTGGCCTTGACCTTCCAAATCATAGCAGTGGCGGCTTAACAATGGAATGGCCTAAATTCGCTCGTTTCAGGTAGCGCGGTTTGTGGGACTTTGAGCAGGTATAAAAGGTTAAAAAAACAATAAATTTGTAAATGTAACGATTTATTAATACGAGGTATTGCCTCCCCTAGCCTGAATAATAGCTTCCATTCGATGTTTCATTGAAAAAAACATTTTTTTTACGAAATCCTGCAGTATGCTGTCCCAGTCTTCCTTGATCGCGGTTTGGAGCTCTCTGAGACTCGTGGGCACTGCGTTTCTGGCTCTTATTCGTTTCTTTAGTTCGTCCCATAAGTGCTCAATGGGATTGAGATCTGGGCTTCGAGCAGGCCACTCCATAACGAGTACTTCAACATCCTCCAAGTACTTGCGTACTATAGCAGCGGTGTGTGGTCTAGCGTTGTCCTGCATACAAACGAAGTTTTCGCCGATAAATCCCGAAAAGGGCACATGGTCTTGCAGGATCTCCTCGACGTAACGTTGGGAAATCAATCCACGCGATCGACGGTCGGTATCGAGCCCTGTGATTAAGACAAGTTCGGTTTTCGCTTCCAGTGAAATGTCTCCCCAGAACATACACGAACCACCGCCGTATGCGACCCGTTCGGAGATGCAGCATTGAGCAAAACGCTCACCGGATCTTCGGTAGACTCTACCCCGTCCGTCGTTATCATGGAGACACATCCTGCACTCGTCGGAGAAGAGGACTGCCTGCCATTGATCCATAGTCCAATTAACGTGATTTCGAGCAAACTGAAGGCGTGCTTGTGCGCTGGGGTCAATTTTGGGCCAGTTGCTGGTCTGTGCGCTGTCAGACCTCCTTCGTCTAGTCTTCTTCTCATCGTCCAACGACTGACTTCCACTTCTCTAACTTCCTGGAGCTGCTGTCCGAATTGAACTGCATTCAACCGGCGATTTCGAAGTGATGTATTCACAAGAAAACGGTCATCGCGCTGTGTTATCGCACGTTTTGGGCCTGTTCCTGGTCGCCTGGTATAGCCACCAGTTTGTTGATATCGCTGGTATACACGTCGAACAGCATATCTGCTCAAATTTAATTGACGAGCCACTTGACTTTGGTTCTGTCCAGCTTCGATTAGTGCAACCAGTTGAGACGCTGCTTCTGGTGTGGTATCCATTTTCTAGTTTAGAGAGATGACGTATTCGTTAAAGGACCTTTCTGACTGGGAGTTGGTATGCAAATGATGTCATTTCAATCATCCCTTATCGTTTTATACCTGCTCAAAGTCCCACAAACCGCGCTACTTGAAACGGGCGAATTTAGGCCATTCCATTGTTAAGCCGCCACTGCTATGATTTGGAAGGTCAAGGCCAGACATTATGGGTTTTTAGGAAGCTAACTGTGTGTACTTTAATTTAATTTAAGTTATATTTGCAACCAACCTTTAATTTAAAAAAAAAACAAGTGTCGAAATCAAAATGCAGGAAAAATCCCCTATGTGCGATTTCTATGCTCTCGAGTGTATATAAAAAAACACGAACGTAATGAAATAGGCCTCTTAAAGGTAAAGTACATAAGTAAATAATCTCGTAGGCAATTATTTTTACAGAATACAAAAAATAAATTAAGAATTGACCATGAAATTATAAGTACTTTTAAGAATTCAACCCGGAAAACAGTCATCAACGTGCTGCAGATAATTTCGCCTTATTAGTCATGCTCATTCATTTCTCTAACATGTTTTGTACCGTCTGGGTTAGGTAGGTTACACGAGAAAACACTTTGAAGACGTTACGTAGTATGTTGACATCTGTTACGTTGGCGTGAGTACGTTTGTTTGCACCAGAGATTTTAGTACTACTACCGCTAATTTGTATTAGCGTAAAGCCAGGATTCCATTAGGCAGTGAGTATGAAACAAGGTCTTATAAAAAGTAAATTACCAGAGATGCATGCAAACGTGGATGTGCAATTGCCTATTCAGGAACTAAAATTTCTGGCACACCAGTTAAAACAGAAATAATTAATTAATGAATAGGTGAACCATTTCACACAGCACCATTTAGCCCCAAACTAAGCATAGCTTGTACTATGGGAACCAAATGACTGATAGAATAGTTTTGAATACTCGTGATACATTAAAATACCCATCGGACAGCAAAAGCATCTATTTTGAACCGACTTTATCAAAAAGGAGGAGGTTCTCAATTCGAGAATTCAATTTTTTTTTATGTATGTACACGATTACTCGAAATCGCCTTAACCGATTTGGAAAATTCTTTTTTTGTTTGAAAGCTTCAGTGGTCCCATTTCAATTTTATCAAAATCGGTCGAGCTGAAAAATCTAAGAAATTCTAAAAATTGTATACATTGAAGATGTTTTTGTGTACTTCGATACCTCGCTGTCTCATTGATTTATTTGGCCTAACCATCATTACATAGTATAAAACAAAATCGCTTCCCGCTGTCTGTCTGTCCCTATGTAAGCTAAGATCTTCAAAACTACGCAACGGATTTTGATGCGGTTTTTTTAATAGATAGAGTAAATCAAGAGGAAGGTTTATATGTATAATACATACATAATATAGTAGAGAAACACTGATAATTCTAGAGGTTAGCGTATACGGGTTCAACGTATTAGAACTACTGAGCAACGCGTGGCCGGGTCATCTAGTATTATATATATACAAAATACATCTACTTTCCACTAAAAATGTATTATATACTCAAATTTCATTCAATGAACTCGGTTTTCCTTTTAGTTTTAAAACGTAATTATTATAAACCCACACAACCTACCGTGCAGTAGACAGAGTTACTACCAAAGAGATTCTTGTGATTGTATTGAATGAAAATATGTTTGATTTGATTTGATTATCAATCGATTTGTGCGGTTAGTCAACAGTTGAATGAGGCTTCGTTATGCTCAAAATAGGATTGGTACGAGACGTAATGATTTTAATGAAAATGTTGTGTGTATTTTCACGATAGCAACCGACAACCGCACTCAATGGGTTTATAAATAAATTTAAAATAAAGAACTTCGAAATGTGCTACTTTTCAAGGGACGTTAGTTTTATGTTAGCATTCGTCAAGGTAGATTAGTGCCTTCCTACTACTAACACGAATGTGAAACACAGTTTGCGAAAGAAGATGGTTAAATTTCGTGTGGTCAATAATAATTTACAGTGTTATAACAATGATTGATGAAACAATCAGCAGATTTGTAACATTGCATTACATGTTAGATGGTTATACTTAACCTAACTACTTATAATAGGCTTCTCCTTCTTATCAAGTCATTAATTATTTAAAATTATTATATGAAAAAGGTGAAAGGATTAAAATGTACAAAATCTCCTTTCGTGGATTTCATAATAATAATAATTATTATATCGTTATTCGATTGTAGTGTTTGTATTTTTTTTGTACTAACATAGAGTCTTACTCTACCATGGACCTAAAATTTGTATTTTTATGTTGTCTATATAATAAAAATCAATTGCTGTTCGTTAGTCTCGCTAAAACTCGAGAACGGCTGGTCTGATTTGGCTAATTTTGGCTTTGAATTATTTGTGGAAGTCCAGGGAAGGTTTAAAAGGTGAATAAATATGAAAAAAATCTTGCTTTTTTATTTATTGATTCTGAGGCGGTACGAAGTTTGCCGGGTCAGCTAGTCTGAAATAAATCCATTTTATTTTATTTATTTTTTCTATAATAATATATGCTAGAAATCGGATAAAAATACGAAATAATATATTTAAAAACGTCGTTTGGAAATATGTTTGTAAGATTTTCTGTAACACACTTTTTCGACCTCTATGGTGTAGTGGGTCAAGGCCCGCCTGAGACGCAGAAGGTTGCGGGTTCGATTCCTGCCGAGGGACAAATGTTAGTATGAACTGCAAGTGAAAAAAACATGTGGTACCCTTACCCGCTTTGCCTAGGTAATTAGGGGCCAAATGATGCTGTGTGAAATGTCCGGCATTATTTATTAATTTATTTATTTAGATCAATGTAGTACGTTACAGAATAATTAATGAATTCTTCATTTTCCCGGAAGTAAAATATTCATAGCAGCTATTCTGCAAATGATAGCCAAGCGGAAGCTGTAAAGCTAAACATACATCGGTGATTTACGATTTAGTATCAATTGGCATGTTGGTCGACAATGGGTTTATCAACATCCAACTCATCCGAGCTTGTGTATACTGGGACATCCGTCCCACTTACACAAAAGTCGTTGTTTTGGGTGTCATGGGTGCGTCCGCGCAGCTTCGACGTTTCACACGCCGGCGCAGTGCATCGCTGAGCTCCATCGTGCTTGCACGCGCTTGTATTGTAAACATTTTACTATCGATACAGCCTCTTCGATATATTGTAGGTTTACACCAGTGAAGTGAATAAGGAGTGTCAACATGTTGTGCGCAGTGAGTACTTGTGATTTTTTAATTTATAATAATAATACATTTTCTGAACACAATACCATCTATCCCATACTAAGCAAGGGGTGTACTATCAAAACCAGTTACATAGATAATAAAAAGTATATAAGAATTATATCAGTCTTTGGTTTCCATAACACAAGTTCCCACAACTCTGCTTACTTTGGGGCTAGGTGGTGCTGTGTGAAATGTCCAGCATTATTTTTTTTTTTTTATTTGGGACCATGATGAGACATTTTTATAGATTCCAGTAGTTAGAAGGACCTTGATAGGAAACTTGAGCAGCACAGAGGTCAGGTACAGAAGTTGGTTTCGAGAAATTTGAGGGTCTGCAGCACTTTTACAATAATAGTATAGCTAGGTGTTTTCTGTTTAAAATTAAAGCATTTTGTATGATTCTGTACTATCTTAATTACCTATGTTATTGAATACGATGTCCATTGTTCGTTGATTAATATAGCATCTTAGGTAAGTATGGTAAGTATTTGATTGCTGTTATAAAAGCTGTCTTTATGGGTTTTGTTTATACGTGAGATTATGATCAAGCAATTACAAAAAACACTAGAAAGCGCGGATGGATTTATGAAAACCGTGGTTTTCATTTAAATATAAAAGAGAAATAAATAAATATTGCTGGACAATGCACACATCACCATCGAGTCGCAAACTAAGCATAGCTTGTATTGTGGTGACTATATGATAATAGAATACATATATATTTTCAAATACGTACTTATGATACTTTATAACACCCAGACACAGAACAAACACCTATGTTCTTCACACGAATGTTTATCCTGGGAGGGAATCGAATCCTACTATCTATCAGTTAGGTAATTTCTACATTCAAATTTATAGTAACTTTTTTTGTTTTCTTCTAAGAAATTAATATATTTTCCTAACAGTAGGTAACTTAGGCTAAGCGATGCTTCAGATATGAAAAAAATACTCTGAACTCTGTATGTAAGCTCTCTTCCGTAGGTATATTAACAAGCAACTGAATTTTAACAATCTGAAGCGTCACTTCACATTGTGTCGGGTCTGAAATTAAGTTTTAAATTTAGGTAGCTACTTGCTATAAATGAAAAGAGGATGACGTGATCTATGTTTAATCGGAGCGGTTACTGCTCCTAATGTTTAAAGCCTTTCACTGAACTTCCGCTGTATAAATCGCATATAATTATTTTGCGTAGAAATGACCCATAAATGGACTGTCGTCTACACAAGCACTTACCTAGGTATCTAATTGAATGCTTGTTGAAATTATTGTACCTACTACTAGTACTAATTGAAATGATAATTATACGAGTATAACTAGTCAAAACTGAAGAGCTGGGTCTCTCTCAAGTAAAAAAAAATAGGTGTCATCTTGACCTGCGTGCCCCTTCGTCGGCCGCATCGTCGCATACCATTACTTTTGATATACTTCGGAACAAGTATATCACAGAATAATTAAAAATGTATTGTGGTTATCGGTATGGCGATTATGGAACTTTTAATACAATCAATGTCTATCAGTTTCGATTAGCAATAGGCATTATTTAATAGCTTAGTATTACGTACGTTCGGTTTCTACCTCAGTTTCTATTCATATAACAGCATGTGTGACAATCAACATCAAACTTCTGTAATACCAATTCATAAATAGTCACTGAAAGCTTTTTGTATCAATGTTTTGATAGTATCAGAGTTCTATAATTGGCCGGCTGATCACCGTTTGAGAGTACCTACTGGCATAAAGCACATATTTTTTTCCGACATAAAAATCTATTCGTGCACAACCGGATTCGAACCCACGACCTTAGGATCCAAAAGCGGGGCCAGCACCACCAGTGCTGAAGTTTTCAGTTTTCACTAGTATTGGATGCTTTTTAGGGTTCCGTACCTCGAAAGGAACAAACTGAACCCTTATAGGATCACTTTGTTGTCCGTCCGTCCGTCCGGCTGTCCGCCCGTCTGTCCCTCCGTCTGTCTGTCTGTCCCTTTTTCTCAGGAACGCGTTGAGGTATCAAGCTGAAATGTATATCAAATATCAAATACTCTACTGACCCTTAAAGCTGTGAAAAAATTAAGCTTCTAAGCCAACGCAATCAAAAGATACAGCCGTTTATGCCGCAAATTTCCGCAAATTTTCGACACTCGCAAGGGAATCCAAACCTACAGGGTACTTCCCGTGAACTCAGAATCTTGAAATTTGGTACGAAGCAACGTTTTATTGCACAAATGAAGGAAAAATTAAGAAAATCGTAAATTATTAGATGGATTTCATTTTGCAATAAATATACCATAATAACTATGACTCGATTGTCGTGATAGGTGAACATTTACTTATATACCTACAGGTTTGTACGGAACGTTCGGTGCGCGAGTCCGACTCGCACTTGGCTGGTTTTTTTAAATATAGGAATCAGGCATCAGTTGCATTAATTATCGCTATTACCTCATGTGGTGGTTACAATATATATAATAGTATAGTGAAGTTTCTTTTGTTGCCAACTGTACCTGCAGACGTTTGCTAAAATTATTTGGTTTAGTTTTAATTAAGTAGATATTTATTATTGCCCCTGACGTGATAACAGGTAGCTAACAAATTTGCTTACATAAGATTTTTAATGACTCCTACTGATACAAACATAACATTATTTAGGAATACGGAAATAGTATTCATATAAACTGAATTCAAATTTGAATTCTATGAAAGTTGTTTAAAATATATAGTAGGCATTTTTTAACTCTCATTGCTATTCTACAAGTCTAATGATTATTTTATAAAAATTATTATGCCAATATCCAATAACCTTTTTCATTCATTTATTTATTCATTTAACAATATACATTCTATTTGTATACATTACATCAAATTGGCCTAAAATTACACATAATTAAAACAATAGATAATAAAAAAATCTAACAATAAAATTAAATTAACTTAGAGAAATTAAAAATAAATATTAATGTTATATAATTCAATTTTAATCACTACTAAAGTTGTAGTTCGTCCACGGTATAAAAGCACCCTTCTAGCATGAGCTTTTTAAGCATATTTTTAAATATACTTGGGCTATTAATAGTTTTCAATTCAACAGGCAGAGAGTTGTATAATCTAACCGCTTGAAAATGACACCCATGCTTAACAACTTCTAACCTCGGACCTTGAGGGTTCTCTAAATCTTTTCTTCTTGTTTCTAACCTTCCTTAGTGCTCTTTGTTCTGGTGATTCATATTTAGAGGGATGCCGTACAATATCCATAAGAGTTAAGAGAATCCATTTAATTCATAAAAGAACCTAATAGTTCAAAAGTACACAAACAATAACAATATTGCCAAGGTATACATTAGTACGCTACAGTTTGACTATAACTAATAGCGATCTCGCATTTTGGTTATATTTACCGCTACATAAGTATTTAGATAATACTTACTGTTAGGGGTTGAGGGTAAATAAATACAGGAATAAGTTAGAAATATATAAAACACCCGAGATAAACCTATATCATTGAGATAATTCCAATGAGTCCAAACACCACTTCTGATGAAAGTTGGTGGTATGTTGGGTATCTTGCAGAGTGCAGGAGATGCTGTAGCATCAGTTTAAACATACCATCTTGCTATGGAAACTCTTTGTGTGACTCTTTGTGTTACTTATAAGCAAAATACTGTCTGTTTGTTTCCCAAATAATTAAAATAAAATAAAATAATAAAAATACCATTGGGGTAACAGTATACCTAATTTCGAATCCAACAGACATGCGGAAGTTGCTCACATACCTTGATCAACTAGATAAGCGCTTCAAATAACTGAACATATTTTGTTGAATCACGCTCATAGCTAAGAACACTCTTAATCAACACTCTTAAAATTGTACTCTTGACTTTTATAAAAAAAACCAAATCAAAATGGGTTGATCCATTTGGCAGCTACACATATACACAGATATATAGATAAACAGCTGCACACGTTAAACATATAATACCCCTTTCTTTGCTTCGGAGGTTAACAAGTTAGTTAATACAGGGTGATACAGAAAAAGTTTTTAGGAAACGGCCCTTAACTTTTGGAGATATCTCGACACAGAAAAAATATTATAGTCAGATAGAAAATGGGCAGGTTACACAAAAAAATATTATGCCAATCGACCCTGTGTTGTTATGGGGATGAAAATAGTCCTAGAAATCTCAGAAATCGTTTTAAATTTTACCTTTACTCCAAAAATCAAGTCATTGTAAGAAAATCGTTAATCATTGTAAGTATATAGGTGTATGTTTTGTTTCTGGGTATTATAAAATATATTAAGTATGTATTTAAAAAAAAATATCAGTCACCATAATACAAGTTATGCTTAGTTTGGGTTAGATGGTGATGTATGCATTATCCACAAATATTTTTGTTTTTACAACTGCACTGGTTATGAAAGCACAACCACAGAATAAATATTAGAAGCTATTGCACAGCGCAAAGCTCAGCCACCTCACCCGCGTGCTGCAAGGAAATATTCCATTGACATAATCAAGCATCATCTCTCTCATAAATTTATTACGTAAAGATACACCAAATCGTGAGAAATATTTTAAATATTTATGTCATTTTAAACAATACCTATAGGTATTTATCAATGCACTTTCCCCTTTACATAACGAACGCGTGATGATGTGAGCTCGTTTACAAGAATCGTCCCAGAGAGAATGCTGACTATTAAGGATTCATCATCTGCCTTTGCCTGCGCGTGTTTGCGCACGTGTTACGACTGTTTACACTATGGCTTCATTCACATGAAAAACAGATTTGCAACCTGTTTACAGGCGCTTATTTATTTGTATGGACTTAAGTCTACCTAACGGTGGTGCCCAGTTTTGTGGACCAGCAAATTGGCTGCTGGCACGGTGACAGAGGCTTTGAAATGTATGACTTAGTAATGTGTGTTAAAATATATAAATGTGCCCTTGTAAATGCACTTGCATATCAAAGTATTATATCCGGTATGCGTACGCTGACTTGGCAAACTGCTTTATACGTAAAATGTAGATCTTATCGATAAATCTTCAAGAGTCTAGACTTCTAAGTGGACGAATCACTTAAGATGCTACTTTTATACAAAATATGCGGACACATAACAATCCTATCTAACAAGATTGTTTCATAACATTATTTTCGTATAACTGTTGCACAGCCGGTAACATACTCCTACCACTTACTCTACCACATCTTAATACCTATCAGTCGGCATACGTTTCGTCTACTTTACGCGTCATTTACAACTGCCTGATATTTTTAAACCGTATCAGATTTACTGACTTTTAAAACAGCATGGTAGGTACTTAATCTATTGTTTTTTATGAATTTGTTTCGTGTTTGAACGCCATTAGCCCAATTTACGACACCAGTATGAGCGTAATACCGGCAATACTGAGATGTGATTATATTACTCGTGTTTTGAGGGTACGTACAATTAAGTCCGATTATGGGTGCTAATGTTTTTCAAGCTCTATTCTGTTACAAGGTTTAGGTAGTTCAAAAATAAAATCATTTTTAATGTATCTATATATCGTTTTAAACGGTCCTTAGATAGTTCAACTGTTTCACATGTATATTATATAATTGTATATTATTATGAACATTTCTATAAATACATTTATAATGTTAGGTTATATTCTTATGTTGGGCACAGTGTATTTTAGATGCAGTTTTTCGGGTTCCATACTTCAAAAGGAAAAACGAAATCCATAGAGGATAATTTATAACGTTCATACCGGACTCTGTCAGTCTATCTGTCTGTGAGTTCATAGTGCCCTGAAGAAACCAAGTTTCATACTTAATGCGATAAAAAGATAGATATGAAAACGCCAGCAATTATGATCCTATGAGTGCTTCCTGTTACATGAAAACTCTGAACTTTGGAATGCTAAAAGATCTTATGATACAAAAAAAGGAGAAAGGATTACATTTTCATTTTATTCATATACGCCAAATATTTGTAAATTTTTCAGTATAAGCTTTGGGTATTAAATAGTAAATCAACTAGTGAAACTTTATAGTCCAATTTAATCCCATAAATGTTACTTGATACCGATTTTCATCCAAATCTGTTTAGCTGTAATTGAGTAACAAGCATCCAAACTTGTGAGTTTATAATTTTTTGTGTAATTTACTTAGTAATAAATTATAGTAGAACACTAAGGATGTTGACTTTTTAGATTCGTAGAAAGTTGTCATGAATGTAATTAAGCATGTACCTGGGCAGACTCGCTCATCTATGTGGGTGTTGCTGATATTATGCAATGATTTGACAAGTATCCACAAAACTTCCTGTTTTACACAAGCTCCAGTAAAAGATGAAGGCTGTTTCTATAGAGAACCAACGCTAAACATTGAAAGAACTTTAGGAATTCGTTTAATTATATAAAACTATGTAGAAACATAAAAGTAGATAGATAGATAGATAACTCTTTATTGTTATACCACACAGAAAAATACAAAAACAATTATTTTACAATAAAAGGCAATACAATGGGCGGCCTTATCGCTAACAGCGATCTCTGCCAGGCAACCTTTGGATGTATTGGACTATAAATAAATACTACTATAAATAAATAAATGTAAAGAAATACTCATAAAACTACACAGTTTTTGAGACATTGCTACTTGAAAAAATAATAATTAGTGGTTGGTTAATGAATTGCTTGCTCCCGGCAACACTTGTGTAGTTCACAAAAGATTAATTCGAATTACCAGAAAATTTTCGTATCTTTCTATTCGTGGGACAGTGAAAGCTAACAAGTAGTCATCACAATTCTGCATAGACGCTTTTAATATTTCTCACGATCTCTTGTACTTTATTTTCATATTGTTTAGACCCAAAAGCGGAATTAAAAGCAGTCGCAGACGTATTAGTAAAACTTTTCACGCTTGACTTAATTGCACGCTTGACTAAATTGCAGACAGTGCCAGAAAGACTGAGCTTTTTAGGGTTCTTATTACATAACAAGACTTAAACTCGTTGCCTCGAGCAGAAACAAAACGCAACATTGTAAAACGGCGATCAGTCTTTTTTTTTCTTACATGATTTTATCGATCACTTTAAGACACATTCATGATTGTTCAGTTGAATTAGTTTTAGGAACTGGTTTGAAAACTGATAACTGTCGATAGGTCAGATAATGTCAATATCGAACACAATACAAATCGAACAATGCCTAAATATTGATAAATGATGTTTGCTATACATATAGACGCATGCTTTCTGCATTGTTTCCACGACTCTTTGGATCATAGTAATGACTTGTGACCTTTCTGGAATCAGTGCTATGGCGTGTCGCAATCATAGATCATAGATCAGTAAAGTCGGCCGCTGATGTCGTTGATTCAATGGTGGAAAACCAATTACAAAAGAGAACAGGCCGTTTCTGAAACATGAATGATGGTTCGAGTGACATGTTACGCACTTCGAAATGTACCTAAGCAAATAATACTGTGTAGGATGAAATGGTTTGCTGAAGTCGAATAGCAAGCTAAGTTTATTATCCAAAATTATCCAAAGATTATAAAATTATTCAACTTTTAGATCGGTTTCTCCTCGAGGCAGCCGTTCAATATCTAGGAACATACATAAATAATTAATCTACATTTCAACCGTATGCAAATAATAACGTCAACTTTGACATGCTAAGGGCGGCATTTAAATGGTGGAGGAGGCAAAGCCATCAAAACTGAACATGAACATCAGACGCCTACAGTTTTGAGTTCAAAGTGTCATAATCGCTTGAATGTACAGAAAATTACATCTTTAGTATTTTTATGAAAGAAGGATTCCAATTTGTTATAACAACTAACATTACAGAGATACAAATCTAATGGGGCTTGATGTTCCGAATATTTAGTAAAAATGAACCTAATGTACTTACTTAATTAAATATATTATTTTTTGTCTTACTTTTCCGAACCTAGGGACCCTGATTTTTGGCACTTGATCAAAACGTCTCACAATAAGACCAAAGAGGTACTCAACTCTACACTATGAAACAATTATGTTTCACAAGAGATTAACGATTTTGATTGAAGATGACGATATATTTTATATGTAGATAGATGATTGAATTTGATCTGTACCAAACGCATATATAGAATCTTATGAAGGTGGGAAAAAAGTGAATCTAACATGTGCATCTAAATAAGATGAGATCTATAATTCCTAGAAGGAGAAAGATTAAACCAGTAGCGTGAAAACTTGAGTTTTCAACGTATTTAGCTGAGCGACGCCATAGGAGTCTTATTGAAGATAAGACATACGGAATTTTACGTAACCCAACTTTGTTATTTGGCAAAACCTTGGACCGAAGCTAAATCTCGTGTTAAATAAATAGGTCAAGTGGGAAAGTCGTGCCTGTGAGAGTAACGTATCTATGTATACGCTCTTAAAATTAGGTAGGACTCAGAAGCTCAATTTTTATATTACAGCTCCAAGATGTCATAACATTAATATTTGATAATATTATAAATTTAAAAAGGGGGTATTGTCAGACAGACATACCATCAAAGTGTTCCTCCACGCGTTCCTGAGAAAACGATTTTGACAGTTATAGACAATAGCCAATGAAACGAAATGAAAAGATCTTTATGAGGGTTCCTTTATTCCTCTTGAGGTACGGAACTTTAAAAAGTGGTGAAATAATGTTGTTCTGTGATATCAATAATAATAATAGAGAGAAAGAAAAGAGTACATACATTTAAAAAAAATGTATCTGGATCTAATATATTCCGGGTTTTTGTATGAACACTTGAAAAATGGCAAGCATCCTTCAGTTAATTTTTCTATAAGAATATTATCATTTTGGTATGACACGAGTTGGTAATATTTCTTTGCAAGAAGTCAAGAGACTGACGGTGCTTAACTTAAGTAGAAATTATCGGAATTAAATCATAGTTTCATTATAGGAACAACGTTGACTATTAACAGTTAAATGCTGCTAGCATGCTCTCTGTGGCGACTGGCAATCCTTGTATAACCACAAACAATTGACCAGAAAATAATTTCTCCTAATCAATTAGATAAAAAGCAACAGACAACAGTGGAAGCACAGTGGAAGATACCGTTATTTCACACAAAATCCGCTGCACGTCCGCGTCGCGTCTCGCGTCATGATGACGTAAACTTTCACTACATCACATCGCTGATCTCACTCATTGTACGGATTACTAGGTACCAAATGTACCGTATTGGGGTAAAAGAATCTGCTGATTGCAGACTTGGAGCTAAGATATATCTTTTTGCCATAACTGTCAATTACATCACTAAAAATACCTCGAATTAAATCACGTGATGAAAAGGTTATGATTAACATAAATAGTTTATGATTAACTGCTTTAATTGGGACTAGATGACTCTCACACAGAGTCATCTAGCCCCAATTTAAGCAGAGCTTGTGTTATGGGTACCACTACGTATTTTTTTTTTTATAAATATATATAAATATAATACAAAGAAACACCCAGACCCGAGACAAATACTTGCAGATCATACAAACATTTGTCCCGGCGGGAATTGAACCCACAAACTTCTGCGTCTCAGCCGGGCCTTGGCTCACCGCGCCACAAAGGTTGACTGAAAAACGGACAATAGGTAGGTTATTTACGTGATCATAACCATGACATTGATAATTAAATAATACTTAAGGCGACTCCCTGACCTGAATGACTGACGTGTATTCACGGCGCCCTTAATCTCAAATTTTGAAAACATTGGAATTCTGAAAAAAGTTTATAACAGGCGGAAAGCAAGCTAATTAATGTTTTAATTAGCTTGCTTTCCGCCTATTAGTGTAAGCTGCAAGTTAAAACGACGTCAACTTTTGGAGAAGATGCTAATCATTGAATACTTTAGATATAATTTCATAAATAAATTATAAAACTAACAATTAGTTTAAAAACAATTGGAAACGTATGTTTTCTTAATATTTTGCCTCCTACAGGAAGTAGGTACATACCATGTATCTTTTATAACTATTATTCCTTTAATTAACGAGCAGATAACTACTAAATAGCGGTAAAAAAATACTCTTTTTTTTCCATACAAAAGTTATTTTGTTGTGGGCAACATCTTAAGGCAATGAATTAACGAGTAGCAATATCTTGGCAGCAGCAGAACTACAAGTATTCTCGTGTTTACAAAATCTTATGTAATTTTAGAAAATAGTTAAAATTGATTTAATTGCACAAAATTGGTAGTTGGTGTGTTTAAGATTGACTCACGAAATTTGCACCTCAGGTCATGAGAATGGTTTATTGCAAATAAACCATTCTCATGACCGAGAAGATTATAATAATATGATACCAGGCCAGGCCGTAGTCTAATTTCGAATGCGAATTTCCTATCTTGGAATAAATTTCGTTAATAGTTCGTAGGTAGGTTTCTATATCCGGTGATATTATAAATCTTCATGGACTCCATAATTTTAAACTTGCCGTGATGCAACCTCTCATATGCCACGGTTTCTCGACCACCGTTCGTTGATCTAAAGTAGGTATGTTTTATTTAACAAACTTGTTATAAACTTTATAAATATTCAATTAACTGCATCGCCTAACAGAAAGCGTCTTCATTCTGATTATTAATGTAATGGGAAGAATTAGCCCTATAGAAAGTAAACCTTTCAAAAATCGGCTTAGAAATCTCGAGTAAACGTGCAGCAAATTTTTTAGGTACAATATTTTTGAGGTCAAATTGGGTTCTTCTGATTGAAAGAACATTGACTTTGCAGGCTGCAACAACCACTGGCATTGTTGTAGTTGCAGTAGCATTTTAACCTTAATCAACCCTGATGACGGAGTTCATATGCCGCCCAAATGCCTCCGTCATAGCCTTATAAAAGCGGCCCCGGAAGCACGGAAGCCTTATTATAGCCTTATAACAGCGGCATCAGAAGCACGGAAGCCTTATTATAGCCTTATAATAGCGGCCTCGGAAGCACGGGTTTCAGATATGTCGTTAAAAACGTTAATTAAGCTAACCGATTTAATTAGAATTGGTACAGTTTTCCTTTTATTAACAAGTACTTACGATGAATAAAGAAATAACAAGCTAGAAAAAATCATAGGTAAATTGAGAACGATGTGACGCTCGCTACAATAGTGTTATTATTTATTGCTTCAGGCTGTTTCATAACAATACCTTTTAAAAGCCTGAGAAAGCAGTACTATTTACTTATTTAGTGCCTACATAATCGTCTGATTTCGTGATATGCCTTTAGCTAAGCGTCATCAGCGGCATCTTTCAGTGCAACGATGCACGCGAGTCACGTAGGAAAGTTGCATACACATGTCATGGAGGCTAAGCACGTACCTCCTGCTCGTAGCATTGCACTGCACTGTACATCACAAGTTCGAGTGCTAGAAACTAATAGAATAAAAGTGTAGGTAAGCATATAAACTCGTATAGGTAAACATAAGTACTTGTACATAAAGTATGAAACACGAAGTACCTACTAACGTAAATCCTCATTACTATGTTTGTTTTTTAAACCAAATTTAGTTTAAGCTAAATGATCCTGTGAACTCTGTACCACCTATATTTTATTTAATTGAAAGTTATCCCAGTACTGAGAACAAATTTACAAAAAAGTCAAATCGGTCGAACAATTTTCATGTTTTTGAGATTAAGCACGGCATTGATTTTATATGCTTACCTTTTGACATTCCATCCGGTGAAGTTTATTGACGAAAGTACTTCACTCTATAGTCGATACTCGATAAAATAACACGCGTCGTAGCGGGAATTATAATATTTATTTTAAACCTACAGTTAGCTCAAGACGCAGGCTGAATCTGGAAGATAATTTAATCAATCAGCCCTAGATTTTGATTTGTATTCACCAAATTCTATTTAAATTCCTACTAAGATATATCTTAGTAAAAATCTAGGGCTGATTTCTAGTAAACTTACGTTATATCTATTATCAGAGATTACCTAGTTGTCCCATCTCTATCAACTGATTGATAAAATAATTTGGTGAATACAAATCAAAATCTAGGGCTGATTGATTAAATTTTGATATTATAACACTCTTGAACGTCAACCTATTAAGTAATAAAAAAAGTTTATATTATCGTCAGGGTCAATTCCAAACTAATTCTATTTAATAACGTTCTATTTAAGGACCACGAGAATATCATGTTGAAAAATAATCAGTATTTAATCAATCAGTTGATAGAGATGGGACAACTAGGTAATCTCTGATAATAGATATAACGTAAGTTTACTAGAAATCAGAGTCTTCAATGGTTAGTTAATCGCCCCTTAGTGTAATTATCTCTGTCGAATTTGACAAAGAGTAGCGTCTCAATTAACCATTAAAAACAGAATATAAGTAGTATATCAGTCATGTAGTACCCATAACACAAGCTCAGCATTATGTAGGTACCTAGTTTGCAAGGACATAAACTCAACATTTAATAAAATAAAATAAGATTGATAATTATGAAGCTGGCATAGGCCATCTGATATAAACTACGTATGTTACCGGTGCCACGTTCACTTGACCGACTTCAGAACAAAAGCTCATAACAAAGTGTTATATTTTGATGTCTTGAGAACTCATATCAATGTCATGTTAATCCGATGTGTCCGAGTTATTATTTAATTCCCACGAGAGATTATTGCGTCATCGCAAATTAATCCTTATTATTAAGAACAAGAAAACAACATAAATTCCACCACCACCTATATATAGAATGTAGACTAGGCTAACCTATTTCTTAAATAATAATCCTCATAATTATTTAACAGAGACAAACAGAGCTTGTGTTGTACTACATGACTGATAATTCTACTTAAACATGATTTTTCTTTGTAAATACATACATATTATTCATATAATTTTCTCAATATTTGTGTAATAAATCTATAAAGTTTCATTAGTATCTATGTAATTCAAAATAAGTTTCTATCAGTCATCTGGTCACCATAATACAAACCATACTTAGTTTGGGGCTAGATGGTCTTGTGTGCATATTCCACCAATATTTATTTATTACAAAGTTTAGAACACTTCGACTATAGAATAATCTTGTGGTTTCCCCAAAGGGTTACAATAAAATTTGGTAAAAAATAAACTCATCGCGCGAGTGCATGTCTCTGTGAAACAATCGACTCGTTATGCAATAGCCTCTTCGAAAAAGTTGTAATCTACGAGTACCTACCAAAATGGTATGGCATGGGCCTGTAACGGGACATAGAGACCCATTTGATAGAATTCCGATTGATTTCATAAGACCAATACAGAATTATTATGTCTTGGTATGTATAGAGAAGTTTAAGTTTTGAATATCTTTGTATTTATATAATAGAGTTCATCTGCTTCACGAAGCCTTGAGCGATGACATTTATGACTTTGCATTGATTTAAGATTCAAAATCCAATAACTCACCGGACTTCGTGAAACTTCTCATAGTGACACTTAACACAATTTGTAATGGCTTGCAACACCTGGAAGTAAAATATCGTGGTAAACCTGGCTTTGGAAGGCCCAAGAACCAAATAGACTTATTTGCGAAGCACTCTGACATTTAAGCAGAAACGTTCAAATGTGATAATCCTATGAAGAGTAAGTTATCCTAATGTGTAATAGTAAAATGATAATATCTAGAGGTCCCAATGGGGTAACTACGAGTATACTAATTTTGTATAAGAGTTATTAACTCCGACACCAACTCCGGTGTCGGAGTTAATAATAATAGAATAATAATAAATAAAATAATATTTTTCAAGCATGTTGCTCATAGTAGGGACAAGAAAAATAAAAAAACACAAAAAAAAACAAGAAACACAAAATACAAACATCTTAATATTACAAAGTAAGTATGTCGCGAAATGGCTATGCCTGGGTAGGTACAGTATTATCTACCTCGTCGTTTGGTGAAGGCGTATCCAATGCCCTAACAAGGGTGATCCCTATCCGTCTGATAAAGTGCTCAGGATGATGTTAGTACTGCCCGCGCAAGTGATGTAGCAGTGACGTAGACCGCTTTCTTTAGATGGCGTGAAAGCCGTCGTTATGAGCTTCCGCAAACATCCCCGACGTACTGCAAAAACGCGGTATCCCCAACATCACCATGAATACGTTATTATACTGCACGAGCAGTGCGTCCTTTTTTCTGTGTAGTTAACCCTTAATAAGAGTCGCCTCTTAGTAGGCCTTTAGAAGAGACACCTTCACTTGTCTAGAGCGACGAGCAAACCTGCGAGCTAACATAGCCTGCCCAAAGACATCATGGCTTAGCAACTGACGGCCTCTGTGGCGCAATGGGCCAAGGCAAGGCTGAGACGCAAAAGGTTGCTGGTTCGATTCCCGCCGCGGGACAAATGTTTGTATGCAAGTATTTGTCTCGGGTCTGGGTGTTTCTATGTATAATATGTATGTATTTATAAAATAATAAAAGTAAGTATATAAGTTGTATAGTCAGTCATGTGGTAACCATAACACAAGCTCTGCTTACTTTGGGGCCCGATGATGTTGTGTGAAATGTCCGGGATTATTTATTTATTTTAACTGTCTTGAAAATCTGACTTTAACGATCGTACTCGACCACAGGACGTTACACAGGACAGGACGATTTAATAAGTACTTATATAATCGATTTAATAAGTACTTATATAATTGATTTAATAAGTACTATTATTCCAGCGCTTGGCGAAGTAACAAGCCTGCAGTTTCGATATTTTTTCGTTACGAAGCGAGTCAATTGTTCCTGAGGATGCCTCGTGAAAAGGCGAAGCACGTGTTGAATTTCTTTTTGAGGTTGCATATGTAGATGGTGTGTGCTTCCTTAGTATTAACACTTTGCATGGCTTTTCAAATCCGAACGTATACACCCCCCGAATATGCGTCTGCATCTCGTTAGGAATAGATTGGTATATAATACTATTCTGGTACTAAATATTTGTCTATCTGTTCAATGTTGAGTATATATACGCATTTTGGTAATTAGTTACACTGTTGGTACTACAAAGGTGTTTTTACTGTTTTAAGATGTTAGATAATGTTAGGTAAATGTTAGATGTTAGATACTGTTATACATTTATGAAGGCCAGTTGTACCCACATGAAGGCTTTCTAATAACATTACAGGAAACCTTATTTTGCTGAGTCTAGTAACACTGACCTCCAACCATTTTCGTTACTTAGCAAAAGAGCACGTTTAAAGCACTTGTACCGAAGTTCTAGGAAAGCTGGTAAACCGCATGATTGTCTGCTTGTTTCAAAACATTTGGCTTTATTGTTCATCGCCTAGATAGAACATGCGTGAACTGAACATGCGGCAAACATTACCGTGTAATTTTCTTCAAGATTAGACGCGGTGAAATGACTTTATGCGACCATTATATTTAAATAGCATTGGGTTAGTTTGCACCCGTAACGTTTATTATACTTACCCATACTTATTATGGTCAGGTTCAAAATACTCTTAAACCACAGATAATAGTTTTTCTTCTATCATGTTGCACACAGGTAACCGCAGGTACCGTAACGAAAAATAAATTACTAGGTGTAAAAAAGAACAAGTGTTGAAATTGAATCAGACGAGAACTCAAGTGCGTGAATAGTTAAATAATGACAAATGATTGTGGATATAATTATCTAATTCAGAGTATAATAGCCCGAGGTGTGAGGGCTCGAGGCGGTCAGTGATCTCTGGATAATTATAACATCCACGTTGAGCTTTGACCGTGTTATTTTGTTGCACAATGGAGTTCGTAGATAGAGTGCGCCGGCGCCGGCGCCTACGAAGTAATTGATGCAACTGTAGGACTCGATCCGTGTAATCGATAATAGTCTTGGGCATGTTGCTGCTATGGTTTTATGACTCGTATCATGTCATCAAACTCTACCTTATAAAATAGTGTTAACTATGCATGTGTTATGAATGAATGCTTGAATGAATTAATTGATGTATGAACTCTTTATTAGTCCATTAAAATGTTACATTTTTTAGGCCTTAGTGTGCATTTGTCAGAGGACGCAATTTTATTTTTTTAATGTGTAGGGGGGGTCAGTAGAAGCTTAAGTTCAAGTTTGTGGGGTCGGCACCCTTGTCCCCCGGCCGCCATCTTGGAAAAGGGGGTGCAAAGGGTTTTCGCGCTGTATCTCGTAAACTAGTTACCTTACAGAAAATTTAATCAAACATAAAATGTAGCAAATTAAATTTCCTACAATTTTATTTCTATTACTTTTTATCGTCAAGTGACCAACAAAAAAGTTATAAACAAAAATAAATGAAAATTTTGTTTGTTTGTTCTAGGTTTTACAGCGCTCCAAACTTAAACGGATTCTCGAATGCTCATAGGGATGCAATAAAAACTAAAAATTAGGCTTACTTTTCTATCTATATTTTTTTTATTCATACAATTTATTATGATCTTAACATTCCTATGCTATTATTGAACTATGTTTGACCCTTTTACCCACCACCTATGAGGTATAACATGGGCAAAGTCAAATTTATAAAAATTTAATGCATTTTTTAATGCATTTTTTGTCACTGTCTTAGCAAATCGTTTGTATCGCAGAGTGTCTAGAGTATCGTCTTTATTTCCGCCATATAAAAAGACGAAAAAACGTTCGCCAACAACACTGAGTAACGATGACTCGACTTTCTCACTCATAAATAATTTAGTTCCACTTGCTAACTCTGGATGCTTCTGCAAAATTTTTATAAATTTGACTTTGCCCATGTTATACCTCATAGGTGGTGGGTAAAAGGGTCAAACATAGTTCAATAATAGCATAGGAATGTTAAGATCATAATAAATTGTATGAATAAAAAAAATATAGATAGAAAAGTAAGCCTAATTTTTAGTTTTTATTGCATCCCTATGAGCATTCGAGAATCCGTTTAAGTTTGGAGCGCTGTAAAACCTAGAACAAACAAACAAAATTTTCATTTATTTTTGTTTATAACTTTTTTGTTGGTCACTTGACGATAAAAAGTAATAGAAATAAAATTGTAGGAAATTTAATTTGCTACATTTTATGTTTGATTAAATTTTCTGTAAGGTAACTAGTTTACGAGATACAGCGCGAAAACCCTTTGCACCCCCTTTTCCAAGATGGCGGCCGGGGGACAAGGGTGCCGACCCCACAAACTTGAACTTAAGCTTCTACTGACCCCCCCTACACATTAAAAAAATAAAATTGCGTCCTCTGACAAATGCATACCCAAATGTAACTTTTCAATGGACTATATTGTACACGTTAAAACTAATATGTCAACCAAATATTCATTTGAAAATTATGTACTTACAATTGTCAATCTTATAGCTAAGGATGCTATAACTTCCAGACAACCTTTGGAGGAGAGGAGCTTAACATGCTTCAGTTACGTATGTGTTTTTATAGATGGGCTCAGGTGTTCTGTGTTATTATTTGCCATTTTGATTAGATATGTGCCATTTTGATTAGATATGTGCCATTTTGATTAGATTTTGTAAGAACGACAGATACCAACTGCTTAAGCTTGTAATGATGGGCAAAGTAAGGGGGTAAAGGGGGTAAAAATAAAATCGTGGTTGAAAAACACCGTGTGTGTATGAAAATCACTAACGTCGAACAACTCTTTCGCATGATAGAGAAACATTCGTTGAGCTAACGTCCAGTAGTGGAGAGCCACCAAAAGAAGAAGAAGAATTGAAAAGGAAGTGTCGATGTCAATCCCACCCAATCCAATTATTGTATCTCGGCCAATCAACCCACCACTATACAACATAATCAAATACAGTGATTAGCAGCAGAAAGACACACAATGCTCGAGTGAGCCATTATCTAAACCTAACTCACAAAGGCGACGTAACAAATGATTACTGTCAATTTATAAGTCGTGAAGACGTTACAAGAGATGAATACATGACATGAATACCTCAATAATCGATCGAAACCTGATCGTTATTTATACGAAATCCTTTGATGTAGGCAGAGTTGTGGATTATAGAAAGCGAATTTCCAACTTTGTTGACAATGAAGAATTATGCAATTACTTACCATAGCATTGTGCGTAAATTACTACATTCATGTGCGTTTTGTTAGTATTTCCTTGTGTTGTGATCATAAAAGATAACTTGAATTCCGCAAGAAAAGTTAATGCTTCTTGAATGGTCTTTCTATTTACTTTCCACTAAAGCTCTACAAACGCATTCTGCATTGATGATAAAACTTGCTAAACGCTTTTTCAATAGACCAACCTTCTTTAGAATTCAGCAAACAGAATATAAATGTTACGCTAAAGTAATTTGAAATTGGAATGACGTTTTTATATTTTTTTTCTTTGCTTGACAGATATAACAATGAAAGTCTAATATATATTAAACGATAATCGAGTTATCGTTTAACGATATAACCATGAAACAACTACTATTTAGAGGTGGCTGAGCTACATTTTTGAAACGATTTTGACCTATAATCAGAACTGCTTTGTCATCCGTAAGCAATCTTCATACGATTTTAGTTAGGAGAATTCAATGACAGGCTGTGACCGACGTTTTAAATATTTGTAGGAAAATAATAATATGTTTTTAAGTAAGTACCTACTCTTCGTTTGTATTTTTATGTGTAACATCTTTTCTCTCGCTTTACTGCAATTTGTAGGAGTGATTTTGTGAAAAGGACGGAAGTGTGTAACAGGAAGCCAGGGAAGCGCCCGCTATTTGATTTGATCATTTTGATTTGGTCAGATGGTACCGACCCATTATTCGAGAGGTTGGTACTGTCAGCCAACAGTGTGTGCGTGTGTGTGACGAGAAAGAGAAAGGGAAGTAGATAAGGAGAACGCATAAGCTGTACGCTTAACCTGCATTGTTGTGTATAAAGTGTAATATTATATAAACTAATTCAGGATATAATGTAAATGTTACTTATTACCAATCATTATGCTCGCTCGTCTTTTTTTTAATTTATTTAAGAAAAACCAGCAGCACAAAAATATATTATAATAAATTATGAGTAGGTTATGAGTTGTTTTTTGTAATACGTAATTTAGACATACGTGGAAAATATTCCGATTTCTTATGTACCAAATTTATTTATAAAATAAATAATAATATAAGTTCATATTTTTCTTATCATAACAGATATATTTTATACGTGTAATGTAAGGAACACTTTATGCGGCAAAAGCCTCCTCCAACTCTAACGACTGCTTTTTACCTGCTATTTTTACAATGTCGTCTTCCGAACTTTTAAACAATCTTTTTCCTCTTTTTCGTTTTTTATGATTGTTTTATGAACTTAAATGTAAGTAAATTATATTTACGAAACCTCAAAATCAATTACCATCTTCTTACTGACTCCATTAGTAGTGTATCTTATAACCAGCTGCAATTGGAATACCGAAGGTTGTTTCATTATAATGGTTTATACATACAGGGAATTCAGGAACTAGTATTTTAAGCCTGAACGAGGAGATTCCGACCATGAAAATTAACACTTGTGGGGGTACAAATCCTAAGAATTAATATTTTCAGATTTTCATACAAAAACATTCAAGAAATAAAATTGACAACTCTTATTTTGTCAACAATGTTTCTAAATGCGTTACCTACCTACATACCTACCTACCTAGTTTCGCGTGAGTTCAAATTGTCTGCTAAGCTAGGCTAGATAGGTACCTAGGTTGGTGTATGTAAGTATCTTTTGACGTAGGTACCTACCTACATCACATACTGACTGCGGTATTCACACAAGTCATGTTGTTTCGTTTGTAGCACAAAACTAAGTAGATATTTATTTAGTAACTACCTAGTAATCCAGCGGCTAATCTAGTTAATTATTCGTCTCTTGAAAAATAATGTTTTTAACTTTATGGTAAAAGAAGCAACTACTTATGAAGATTACATACCGTTTAATGTCTTCTTCTAGGCGGATCCATAAAACTTTGAAAATTGACAACAACAAACACCACATTACACGATTAGTAGGTACCGATTCTAGGTACTACCTCCTAGGCAACCAACACAAAGCACTTATGAATAAGTTAAAAAAACACAAGGTCACTCACAATGGTCACAAAAAACGAAATGACGAAACTCTATACTAGAAAGTTGACTGCACGAAGTACAACAAAACACTGAGCTAAAATCAATTCAAAGCAAGCAAAATAAAATCCTTTGAAATTGCCGACAATTTTTTAGGGTTCATTTTTGATGTGAAAATTCAAACCTATCACAATGATGACATTCACGTTGGTAAATACTATTTTGGTTCTTAGTGAAGTTATTTTGCTTAGTTTATTCTGTAGTCATGTCATGTCTTTCTTGGTCACTGAATCCTTTAACCACTCTAGTTCTGTCACCATTAATCACTAGACTCATGTTAAGGCTACATACAGAAAAAAAAACCAGTGACAAAACAAATTAATTCAGCACAGAGTGACCAAGAAAAAACCAATGACAGAATTAATAAATAAATTAATGAATAAAATAAATAAAGTCTTAATCGGAACAACGACTAAAAATAAATACCTACGGAACCAATTTCTGACAAAATAATAAATGTCGGCTTATTACAAAGGTAGACTATTTTCGGAATTAGCCGAAATTTATTATTTATTATGTGGATTGAACTCTTCTGATTGGTTGTCGGTTTTGTTTGACATCTTTGATAAAAAGCCGCGAAGTCACAGAGTCGCACAATGAGGTGGACAGATAAAACTATGGGACAATATGGGATAGACCAGATTTTTCATAGAAATTCAAATTATTAGATACCTAGCCTAGAAATGTTAATAAGAAATCTATCTACCTACCTAAGAAAAATGTTGTAGGTTGGGTACCTAATACTTTGAATTTCTATGAAGATCTACCTACCTGTGTATTCTGCCTACTTACGAAAAATGTTGGTTAGATACCTACCTACCCAATGCTATAAATTTCTATGAAAATCCAAATTAAGTTGTTTTAATAAAGAGTTGTGAACATGTTATCATCATCATCATCATAAAAAAATCCTGTTTAGTTGCAAATTTTTGTTTGTCAACAAAAACTAAATGCAATAAATCCGAAAATTTGATAGAAGAATAAACAAGATTCTTGTAAAAATTGCAGCTGATCTCAACAAGAACACAAAAATTTACTTTCTTCTCAGAGGCATCACAATGTAGGCAACTTTTATGTGTGTGTTGCGTGAACTCAAACAATACTTCATTTTGGGGTCACGCTCAGAGTTCAACAAACAGCTGATTTTAGGGACGTTACCATTTGTAGTAAGTGCAGTTTTGAAGCAAACTTTGCTGCTCATTTCTTCAATGAAAAACATTGAACTTATAAAAGCGGTAAAACATATGTTGTTCTCGAAAGTATCGAGAATCGGCCCACCTCGGCATAACATACTAGTTCCGGGGCACCCTGTATACGTCTGCAGATCGTATCGGCAGGTCGAGCGAGGGTGCACTCTCGGGTCAAACCCACGATTTCAACTCGACCGCGAGTTTTCTCCGATACTTGTACCTAACCTACCACTAAGTAAATACATCTCTACACTACAGCATCACAGTAACTTAGAGACATACCTACGTATCTCTCTACTATTTTCTTTGACATCATCTATTCGTAAAATATTTTAACAAAAAACATTTTGTCATAAAATAAAATAAATTTAAATAATGAATGAATGATATACTACTTAAATATATATTTATATATTTTGAAAACATGCATATTATTCATAGAAACACTCAGACCCGAGACAAATACTTGCAGATCATACAAACATTTGTCCCACGGGGAGAATTGAACCCTCAATCTTCGGCGTCCTATCGATAAGCAACTATAGTTGTAGCTACACATTGACATTGGAAGTACTTACTAGTCAATGCTTGTTATAACTTAATACAAAATATATTACACGTAGTTAACATTCTTAGGTAGATACCAACATATAAATACATAATTATTAACAGCCTTAGAAAAACTTCTGTCAAAAGTTAATCACTGTTTACAATTCTGCCATCACTTTTTGTAACGGCTTAACATTTGCCCTGCGACGAATAGTGACAGGGCGAATCTTCTACTTCTTCTTCGTTAATGGCATGTGTCATAATGATGCCAATTTTGCCAAAGTCAAGTGTTAAGATTGTTTATAGGAAGACGTCAAAAAGTCGTATGTTGTCGTTCGTCGTATGCACAAACTATAGGATGCTAACGCATGTCGTATGTTATTTATGAAAAATGGTGTCGTGTATGGTGTCTTATAAAATAATTATATGGCTTATTTTTGCCCACAAAGAAACACAAAACTTTTATTCCAATTATTAACATCCGAGAATAACTCTATTAATTAGATTTATTTAAAAAAAATCACGAAAATTACAATTAAAACCCGAAATAAGTCGGGAAAAATAAATAATATAAAAGCGCAATGTTTACTTAGCAAAACGCCCAAAAATATCTGGGCAGATCTTAAGTGCTTTAGATTTGCACTGTCACTATTTTTCACTGTTTGCAAATATTTGCAGATCATACAAACATTTGAAACGTGGCGGGAATCGAACCCTCAACCATCTGCGTCTCAGGCGGGTCTTCGCCCACTGCGCCACCGAAGTCGTTCTATCGTTCTATAAGTAAAGAGGCTAGTTTTCAACTCATTGGAAGATGAAGATGATCTCTTTATATATTTAGTATAACTCACCCTATATTTTTCGGTTGCGTAAACTAGTATTATGAAGACATTGAAGTTGTTATTTTGCAAATTCACTCTGAAATATTTTTGTGGGTTGCAGAATATTCCATCT
This sequence comes from Lampropteryx suffumata, assembly GCA_948098915.1. Taxonomy (NCBI): domain Eukaryota; kingdom Metazoa; phylum Arthropoda; class Insecta; order Lepidoptera; family Geometridae; genus Lampropteryx; species Lampropteryx suffumata. The sequence goes on from OX402553.1 coordinate 11,379,749, forward strand.
TTATTTAGATAGATAGCTATCATTGTTACATAACGCTAACATATCTCTCATGGAACTAAGATTATAATGATGTAATGGATGAGGAACTGTTTTGTGCAAGTAGATTGTCAGGCTCACAGTCATTTGTAAATTAATCACCTTTAAAAACAGGTTTTCTATTAAATGATTATCAATTTATCTCATGACATTATAGCGGGACAAAGGTTTTTATGATCTGCAAGTATTTGTCTCGGGTTGGGGTGGTTCTTTGTATAATATGTATGTATTTACAAATAATTACGTTTTAAAAACTAAAATGACAGCCGACTTTATGTATATAAAAAATATCATCGATTTATACATGAAAAAATGAAATGAAATGAAATTGTTTATTGAAAAAGAAAACACATGAATAGCTGTAACACATGGTTCACACAATCAATCGTAATCAGGTTCTCGTCAGTTTTTTATTAGGTCATCATTCAGTAAGTAAATGTGTTACATAAAGATTCCGACGAATTGAGAACCTTCTCCTTTTTTGAAGTCAGTTAAAAATATATATAAGTAGTATATCAGTAATGTACCTACAGTAATATAACAAAAGATCTGCTTACTTTGGGGCCAAATGATGCTTTGGAATATCCGGGATTAATTTATTAATCTGTGCTATACCAAGACTCTCAAAAGATTTATGAAACATTGTGAAAACATCGTTTAATTAATACTTATTTAGGTTATTTATTACGGCTACAAGGCTGGATGTGGCAAGGCATGGCTGTCGGTTTCAGGCTTTTAGATTTTATAATACTGTACCCACTGAGATGAAGGATATTAACAGTCCTATCATATTTAAACGAAAATTAAAAAACTTGCTGCTGGAGAAGTGTTTCTATTCTGTTGACGAATTTATGGTATAATAATAGAACCTGACATCAAAATTATCAAATATGACTAGTGTTCTTATTATTTTTTGTTTTGTTTTGTTGATTTATATGTTTTTTTAATAGTAATTCTTAATTGATTATTTTGTGTTTATTATCTAATTGTAATTAATTTATAATACCTACATTCAAATACGATTAATAAAATAATCCCTACTTCCCTACTAATATTATAAATGCCAAAGTAACTCTGTCTGTCTGTCACGTTTTCATGCCTAAACCGCTGAACCACTTTTATCAATTTGGTATAGAGATAGATGGGACCTTGGAGAAGGACATAGGCTACTTTTTATGTAGGTATCACGCGTACGAAGCGGCGGGCAGCAGCTAGTTATATATATATAATAATGGCTGAATAAATTAAATTAAATTAAATATGATATAATTTCCTCGAGCAATGTTGCAAGGATTGTATATTTTGTCATAGGTCAAAGGATTATATCATATGTGGTGTGGAGATTGTTATTGATTTTGAAATTCGCCAACATCGTCCAAGCCATGAATCCGTGACTTACGACCGGAGAAAGCGTCGTGATGACACTTGATATGACAACATTTTGCAATATAAAGCCAGAGGCACTTGCAATATTTTTAATAATTACACGCATATACATGATATTATATTGTATTCATCACAGTGAATTGACGACCTTTGTGGTGCAGTTGGCGAAGGCCTGTCTGAGACGCAGAAGGTTACGGGTTCGATTCCCGCGGCCGAACAAATGTTTCTATGGTCTGAAGGCATTTGTCTCCTATTTAAGTGTTATTCTATGTATAATGTAATGTTTTTTTTTAAATAATAGATTATAAAACTTGAAATAAACGCAATTACTACTGCACAAAATGCTATAGAATAAATTACATACTGCGATGCGTCGGTACTGCGCCATTTTGTGATAGATCTCGTAAACCCAACTTTCGAGTGATTCTATAATTCCCCACTTACTAACGCTTACTAACCGTCAACGAAAATACAATACCTAAGTGACTTCCTAGGAATAGCTGGTCAAATAACTAGGGTATTATTTCATTTTACTCACCGTGGGGTAACCCACGTAATTACGTAATCATTACCGTGACATTAGAATAGCTAACCTTTCTATAAAAGGGTTCTTTAAAGGTTTAGGTAATATTCAGCTAAGTTAAGGTAGGTACAATCGGGTTTCTCTTTACGTTTCACCTTCATAACGAGGCAAGTTCTACCAAGTTCTTTACGCTTGTAAAACTACCAAGTACTGGGTAGGTAAGTACACTATTGTACTAATATAATAATAATAACTAGTGGTCGCCCAATGGTTGAAATTCGACCATAATTAATGTATTTTATTGAATAATCTAAAAAAAATATAAGCATTCTGCACTCCTTTAATATTAAAAACTATAAGTGTGCGAAATTTCATACTCCTCAGTCCGCGCAATTTGAAAGGGGTACAAAGATTTTGCATCACTTATTAATATATAGATAACCAGCTGTTGCCCGCGACTTCGTCCGCATTTTCTTTTTGAAAGGAATTGTAGCTTAAGTCCTTCCTCAGGATACAATTTATCTCCGTGCCAAATTTTATTGATAAATTTTAAACCAATAACACCCACCACCCATTAAAAAGTTACCATACAAACATTCACACCCCATTTTACTCCTTTGTGACGGTTATTTTCAAAAATCATGAAACACGTGTCTATTTATTTTGCATTTAAAGTATCCAAACCAAGTTTCTAAGAAATTACACATTCCGTTATAAAGTTCCAATGCAAACTTTGACACCCCATTTTACCCCTTCGTAAGGGTTATTTTGAAAATTTATTTTGCATTTTAATTACTCATATTAAGTTTCAACCAAATCGCACCACGCGTAAAAAAGTTTCATACATTCGTTTTCACCCCTTTTCACCCTCTTAGGGGTTGAATTTAAAAAAAATCCTGCCTTGTGTGGGTAGTGGGTAGTTTTGATATAAAAGGAAGCTACCTTTATTAAGCAATTACGTTGACAAATAGTGCGATCGCCCTACTGGTGTTATGGGAACCACATGACTGATATATACTACTAATATACTCTTTTTTTGTATATACATAGAGAACAACCCAGACCCGAGGCCAATATTTGTGGGTAATTGTGGGTAATACAATCATATGCGTACAATATATTCTGCGTCTGAGGCGGGCCTGCGCACACTTCGCCACAGAAGTCGCCAAATCGATATTATTTGCCGACCAAATATTAGTCTATTGTGTCTACTAAATATTTAGTAGACTAGAGTAGCCAAACCTTTTTGTAAGTTAGTAATAAATAATAATAATAATGCCGGACATTTCACCTGGTCCCAAAGTAAGCAGAGCTTGTGTTATGGGTACCACATGACTGATAGACTACTTAAATATTTTTTTTTTCGTAAATACATATTATACATAGGAACACCTAGACCCGAGACAAATACTTGCAGATCTACGTCAGTGTTCAAGCTCGTTTATAAGTTAAATATTTCACATAGTTTAACCTGGCTCCAAAGTAAGCAGAGCTTGTGTTATGCCTGATATACTACTTAAATACTTTACTTTACACTTTTTTTTCAAACATTTTGTACATAGAAAACACCCAGGCCCAAAATAAATACTTGCTTGTCATTAACACATCTATTGATTTATTGATTAGCGATGAGTATCGTTACGTAACATATTGGTAAGAAAGTGCCCATTGTTCGGAGTACTTAACGAGAACAATGTCGGTAACTAAAGACAGCTAAAAACATAAAAATCGTGGAAACATGGAAGTTTTGAATAACTAGTTATTGTGATGATTATTGAACCGTGTTCCGTAGCTCTACGGTTCATCAAATGAATAATATAGAATCTATATAATACCTACCATCGTTTGATGAACGACTACACATTATATGATATAACACAAAGTTTCACTACATTTAAATAGCTTATGTTATGTTGAATGAAATTCTTACATAATAATTTTAGGTATATATTCAAAAAAGTTATTTTAACACAATTTATGGCCCCAGAGTTTTAGCTTAAGACCGTTAAGCATTGGATTGAATAGTCAATATATATAGTATATATCATAGTATATACTACTGACTGAACTGACTGACTGACTCATTAGAGTTATAAAAATACAACCGGACCGAAAACCGATATGCAAGTGAGCTGTTAAAAATCAGAAAGAAACAAAAGTCAAATAGCGCGTTGAAGTCTTTTGTATGGGGATATTGAGCGTTGCAAACTTATCAGTCAACTAAATATTTTCGGATAGAAGCTATTTTCTAATGTACATTTGGAGCAACGGGTATTTACTTACGTATTATTTTATATTATTTTACAACAGTGCATGAGTAGAAACCTAGAACCTATGTTTCTCAAAATGTATATAGTATAACATTTGAGAAACTCACGAAAGATTTGAAAATTTCATGTTTTATTTATTACCATAATTTTGTTTCAAATTAATATTTAGGAAAAAAATTGCATTAGGTAGGTAAGTGTTAGGATAGCTCAACTGTTTTATATGTATTTTATACTAGCTGCTTTATTAAGATCTGTTGAGCTGTCTGTTCATAAACCTGATCTCAAAAACATTGTTTTCCAAAAGTCATCATTATCAACCACAGCCCTGGATACCTCTCATCAGTTCGTACCATCTACCTCCATCCTGCAACAGTCTCAACTATCTATGGCCCACGACTTTGACTATGTCGTCCGCCATCTCGCTGCCGGTCGATCTACTTTTCTATATCCACTCCTCAGCCACCATTCAATTATTACCTTGCCCTACTTTATAAAACGTACTGAATTATTAAATTACTTATGATATCCTAAGACGATAATGTCTTATGTTTTAATTGGGTTCACTGATTCACACATATACCTACCTACCTATATTTTCTCATTATTTTTTCTTAAATATTTTTTTCTTTTTTTCAGGTGCCAGCGCTTATTGTAATCGCTGTCCTGTCACTGAGTGCAGCTCAAGACTCAACTGCAAACAGTTATAATGATAAACTCAACAGCATAGAGCCGAAACCATCAGCCCGCCTCGATCCATATATCAGAAAAGCATTGCTCAAAGCCTTAAGCGAATTGGAAGAAGGTGAACAAACCACAGGCTACGACGAAATTTCAAGTACGAGTGATGACTTAACGGAAACATTACCAACCGAGCAAACTAAAGAGGGCATTCAGATTCACTCTTTTGTAGTTGATGGGCAATCAGCTTTCCTCAACAGCACTAACAACACTCCTACTTTGATAGACAGCAATTTCTCTATCCTGAGCACAACTGTAGGTAACGTCGAGAACCAGCTGCCCTCGGTTCGGCCTACCTTATCCCCATATAATGAAATACTGCAGGCCAGAGCTACAGGAAACATCCACCAGAGAAGTATAGGAAGCACTCTAAAACCAGCTGTAGATACTGAAAAGCAGACAACTTACAAACCAATTAAAACTACGAGACTGACCACAACGACAACTACCACGACAACGACTACCACTCCGAAACCGACTCACAATGATGACGGCGAAAACATCGAAGATGTAGATAAACAAGATGTACAGGTATTCCAAGCGCCTTTAGTAGCAGCCTTTACTGTGCATCAAGATGCACACGGTCAGCCGAAGCAGGTTATACCTATTTTTCAACAGACAAATAATTTAAATGCAGTGAAACCTTTAATGCATCCAATGTTACCCACTGGAATAACCCCAACAAACAATTTTAATCATAGACAATCAGATTATGTCAACCATCAGCTTGCGTTGCAGAGACAGTTAGAAGAGAAGCAGCTAATACTGGAGGAACAGCTCCGCGTGTTGCTGCTTCAACAGAGAGAGCAAGAAGAACTTCTCCGAAGGCAACATATTCTTTTGCAGCATAAAGAAGCACAAAGGCAACATACTATTTTAGAATCTAATCAATTAAACCGACACCAAATTCCTGAACAGCAAAGACTTCCTACCGCGGACCCTTCCAATTTCCAAATTCAAAGGTCTGTTCAACCGAATCAGATTTTGAACCAAAATGTTGGCTCTCGCCCACAAAACAATCAAATTTTGATACAGGCTGCACCTTTGGAACAGCCCAACGTGGCTACTAACCAGCAACAGCTTCCTAACCGCGAAGCAGTGGATTTCCTCCTTCATTTGCGCAATCAGCAGCGTGATCAATTCCCTCTCCAAGAAAACCATCTGCCACAAGGAATCACAACCTTTTTACAACCGACTTCTTCGCAACAGGTGTTTCATAATGGAATAAACTTCAACCAGCTAAGACCAGGGAGAGATTTCGGGATCAAGCAGAACACACGAGTATTTAGGCAAGAAGTCGGTGTTGGCAACTTCGGATTTAATAATCAATATAATAACAGATTTAACTCTTTAGGCCCTCTTTACACGAATCGTTTTTTCCCAGGGCTTAGACAAAATCAATACAATGCAGATACTGAGCTTAAGCAGTTACTGGCCCAGAACGCTATTAATGGTAGAGCCCATGAGGACCTCAATATAGTGACCAAAGTTTTATCTCTGAATCATGGGATACCGCTCAATAATGTCTCAAATAGGTTACCCTTTGATAACAGAAGGCATGTTTAAGTAGGTATCAATTGCTTGCTTCTCTTTCTTTAGATAAGCACATTCAGCTTCCCACGAGTTTTTGTAAAATATATCGACAGACTAATATTTCAATGTTTGCACTGCCAAAGAACCTAAAAGTCTTAGAAAAATCAAGTCCCCCATCGCAATATACGAAAACAAGTTTTTACCCATTATTGTATCGCAAGTCAACTGCTATGGTTTAATTAAGTGTAAATGTAGGATATAAGAGTTATTTATTATATTTTAAAAATAAACTGCCATAAGTACTTACTAGAATAATATTGTATCAATACAAGTAGGTAAGTACCTAGCTAAGGGCTTTACAACACTTGTTAGTATAATTTACTGGCTACCAGCGGGTTTGTAAGAAACACTTGACTTCAATTTAGAGTGAACAATGTTTCTTGGTAACAATTTTACCCAGAAATATTGGCTCTGGGTAGACAGATACCATGAGTTTTCAGATTGTAGGTAGGTATCATTATTTTTAAATTACTTATTTATTTATATATAAGTACTAACTTACCTGCTTTTAGTAATCATTTAGTTAAGTGTAGGTTCAGACCAAATAAATTATATTATTTGGTCTGAAACTTTAGGTATGTAGATAAAGATCAAAGGCTTTACTTATCAGTGTCAGTTACATTATATCAGTGATGGCCAAACAATTTGAAAAATGTATGAAAACGTAATATAAATTTAAAAAATTGTTTACTGGTTTGTTGAGAACACTTAATACGTGGTACCTAATAAAATGTTAACATAGTTTCATTATTAAAATATATTAGTCAAAATAGGGAGTTAGAGCTACCTACCGCTTTAGTATCGCTACTAGGTAGGTATGGTACCTACCTACTGTTACCTACCTAGTAATTGTAGTACTTAGATAGTAGAACGAGGATGAAACTGACTGGTAAATTACTTAGTTAGGTAGGTACTTACATATGTTAGTTTACAGGCATGTAGCATAATGTACCTACCTACAAAACGTACATACAACTTGTACCTACTTCAATAATAATTATTTACTTAGCTACCTACAAAAAAATAATAATATTTCTTTGTCGGCTTAACTGATAGGTCACTCAATACTATCTAATTACCTGTAAATGTTGTAGGTAGATAGGTAGGTAAGTACCTACTTAAGTGATATTAAAGCATTCCTTAAATAACATTGTTTTATTCTTATTAATTAAATAAATGTAGGTAATAAAATAGACGAGCATCTTTTGTCTATAGAAATATATTGCTTTAGTCAAAGTCAAAGTCAAAAGGCATTTTATTCGACACTGTGTCTATAGTACCAATGATTTGTTTGTACCATCAATGGTACTAGTGATACTACTATGTGTCCTTAGTATTATTAAAATAGATACTAGTTTATACCGTGTATTTACTTTTTAGTTAAATCAGATCGAAACCAGTTGGTTAGGTTATGTTAGAGTATAGAATATAGTTCGTCTGTCTAGGTACGTAACTCTGTCCAGTTGCTAACCTGTCCAGCTGAGAATATGTCCAGATGCTACGAACGCATTTAGGTTAGGTTAGGTTAGTTTTAGAAAAACTGCGTCGTAAATTTTTTTGGTAAAAAAAAGTAATTACACGATATAAACTAGTATCTACATATTTTAATGGTACTAAAGATACAAAGTTATGTCACTTGTACCATTAATGGTACAAATCAATGGTACTACTGACACAAAGGCTTTTATTCAATACAATCACAAGGATCAGTTTGAAACGTCTTACATAATAAGTGAATTTAGGTGCCAATTCCTCCTCATCCAAGGCAGAGACGGCAAGTAATTCGCAAGACTGGCAAGAAACTCGTGCTGGTCCTAGCGAAAAAATCATATAACTACCTTAACTAAGAAAAACGAATACAAGCGAGTTTATACATTTCAAATGTGTCAGAAGCGCAGACCAACATTAGGCCATGCATTCCTATCAATAATATATTTATATATTATAATACGCTTTCTTCAAAAGCCTACCCTTTATGTAAGCTTTGAATTTCTTAATAGGTCGTTTAGTTGCATTTTCAGAAAGCTTATAATAAAGCGCACCGTGTTCCCCATAAAGGACTTATTTACTTTTTCTAGTCGAAATCTAGGGATGTATAATTTGTTTCTGTTCTTAATATTGATTCTATGAAGATCATTATTTTGCTGAAACCAATATCTATTTTTATTAGTGTACAAGCTGTCCTGTTCGAGACTTCATCCGCGCGTTTTAAATAGAAAAAACAAAATCTAATTGTAAATCTAAACCATTCTCGAATCCACTTGAACACACACAAAAAACTTCATCCAGGATAAACATTTGTGTGAAGAACATAGGTGTTTGTTCTGTGTCTGAGTATTATAAAGTATCATAAGTATGTATTTAAAAATATATAAGTATTATTATAGTCACCATAATTCAAGCTATGCTTATTTTGGGATTAGATGGTGTTGTGTGCATTGTCCAGCAATATTTATATATTTTTATTTATTTATCCGCATTATTACTATCAATATCAACCTATTGCATAAAAAATAAAACTAAACATTGCTAGATTGTATATTTATAATTATAAATGGACAATCCAGTGATATTTAGTAAAATATGAATATGCAGTGCCGCAATGGCCACAATGGCACAATGGCCCTTTTCTACATCCGCAACATATGCGCAACGAATGCGCACATAGCTCAGCCCTATACTGGAGCAGAGAGTCCACAGCGGCAAAATAGCACGCGCGCACGTCGGGAGACACGACCCGCGTCACCCGGCTCAGCACGCACTTCCTAAGTTCACCACTAAGTTCACCACATATGTGGCTCGCCTACTGAAGCCCCTTGTCTATTTGGAACCCAAGAAAAGTGGTGCTTTTGACTTAATCAATATCTACAACATCTACAGTTAAAAAGTACAGTACCGAAAGCGTCTACATCTTGCGACCCGACTGGTTAAAGTGGATTAAATGCGTCTTGCTTAAGTTCAAGACAAGACCATTCACCCTTAACCACTCTGCCAACTGCGCCACTGTCTTGTTGAGTTTGATTTCTAGCCGGTTGGCTGATGGTGCAGTGACTATAGCGGCCACATCATCGGTATACATCAGAACTTATGCTCCCATGACTGCTTCTAGTAAGCCGTTCAACAGCAACGAGAACAAAATATTTGAGACCAAAGATCCTTGAACCACTCCCATACTGGACTCCAAAGTATCAGTCGTGATTACGGCGCCCGATACAACCCGAGTTTGGTAATTTGTCAGGTGCGTCAGCAAGTCATACGCTGGGCCGTCAATACCATAGTATCGGTGCTTAACAGCGAGGATATTATGGTCAGCCACGTCAAACGCCTTTGACAGATCGCAGCACATTACTGCAACATGCTGTTTCCTTTTGCGTGCGGCGACGATAAGTCTGACGGCTTCCCGTGTCAGTGATATTTCGTGACGCAGCTGTTAAACGCCTGAGCCAATGCTCGGCTATGCTCGTGCACAGGGGTGTGCTCGAGCATACCCGAGCGAAGGAGCCTAATAGATATGTCATATAGGTACGTCTTTTGACTTGACGCCTTAGGAGGTATACGTGTGGACACAATTTTGTTCACCTCATCTGCAGTTAAGGATTGGATTCACAGCGACCAGTCGGATGGCTCGCCAACTAACAGCAAGTAGGTATGTCTCGAGCAATAAGCCATCCAATATCGATTTAACCGGTTAATTATACGACCACTTACTGAGTTTCGTATAAACACAGCATTGCAAATTTAACAAGTTAAATAATTAACCGGAACCTAAAACCGAAATTCCTTCCATGTTGGAGTCAATGACCGATACCAGTTTTAAAATTTAAGCGGTATCTGATCCCAGTGTTACTGCTAATCTCAAAGATGACTGTGATATTGAGAGGGAATGTAGGGTGCTAGCCGTTAGAGGCAATAGGGTGGTCCGAAGGTTTGCTCGATGTACCTACCATCCTTGTTAAAATAACGCTTTTCAAAGCCTTTTGTCAAAGCTTTTATACAAGCAGTTTATGGGTTAATTTGAGCGCCCTACGACGACGAGTCCAATATAACAACATTTTCGGAATACTTTGGGTCTACCTCGTTACTGCAGCGCCTCTGGAATTATTGCGGACGCAAGAACAGACGGTTTCGCATTCGGATGAGGATAGTAGGAATAATGAGCAGAGTGAGACGTTTATTTGTTTCTTTTCTGTTGGTATTTTATATTTTTTTAACTCTGTAAGTAATATATAATTTTATATATTACCTACTTACAGAGCTGGAGTTTTTTTAAGTCTTCTATTGTGCGTGTAATGAATGTGTTCTGAACCTAGTTGTCTGAAATAATTATATTTTTATTAATATTTTAACAGCTTTTTTGTTGCTTTTTCCCTGATATTGCTAAGCTGGCTGGTGGATAAATCACAAATTTGTAGGTATTTATTTGTTTATCTACCAGGTATCTTTTATCTTTACTTATCTGATAGTAAGTGGTTACAACCCCAACTAGAGGAAAGCCCATAATTATAGGTAATAATCAGTACTAACGTGACTACAGACGTAGGGATTATGAAATAAGTAAGCTGCAACGCGTATGAGCGATCTAGTGAGCAAAAGCGACCGCAGCTTAAGAAGTGGTGGCTCGCGCGCTGTCCACCCGCTCCGCATCTGCATCACCCCCTCAGAAACACCGCAACTGTGATTGATACCGATTCACCTTAACATTATCATCTTCTTTTTCTTCTTCGTTAATTACTTACTTAGGTACTTATCGTGTCACTAGTTATTTCAAACCAGTGTGGTGAAAGGATTAAAGTGCGCCTCAGAGGCACCTTTCGAGCACTTCTTCGTTAATGGCATGTGTGTAATGGCAATTTTCATGCATGTGGCATGAAAATGTTGCCAATGTCAAGTTAAGATTGTTTATAATAAGACGTCACAAAGTCGTATGTTGTCGTTCGTCGTTTGTTATTTTATAAAATAATTTCAATTATTCACACCTGAGTCAATAAATCGAACTTTATTTGAACAAAATCACCTAAATTATACATAACACCCGAAATAACTCGGGAAAAATAAATAATTTAGGAGCACAATGTTTACTCCGCAAAACGGCCGATAAATTACATTACAAGATAATGTTATGGATGATTTTAGTATATTTTAATGAAATAGACCCGTGTTCCGTCGTTTCGACACTTGACAGTCTTGTCAGTTTCATTCATAATCCCTATCAATGTTGACGTACTAATTCATCATATCATTATCATTTGTACCATTATCCGTTCTCTTTCAGGTGTTTGGTGGGGTTCACATCCCTATATCCAAAAGCTTTTATACAACGCCATAATTCGTAGCCATTTTGATTATGGTGCCTTCCTGCTCAACCTTTTTAACCTTCACCAATACCCTCTTAATCCTCTGTACCTGACTCCTTAAGAATCTCTCATATTTCAGCCTAATATATTTTTAAACTTTGGTATTGATAAGAACACATTGAACGCACGTGAGATTTTTAATGAACAAATGGCGAACAAATTCTAGGGCTGGCACTCTATTTTCACTGATGAGTCTAAGTTGTCAAAGGATGGTGATGTTGGATCTGCAGTTTGGATTCCCTTTACTAGGATAAACTTAAGCTTTAAATGTCCTTCTTTTACTTCAGTCTTTACTGGTGAGTCTATTGCTATTTTAGAAGCTATCCTATTTATAAAGTCTCATAACCTGAATAACTCAATAATTTTCACAGATTCAAAAATCTGTCTACAATCTATTTTGGCTAATCCATTTCATCGCATTTCTCGATTTTCTTCTATTCTAAAATAAGGGATATTCTTTTCCAATGTCACAATTTTTTTTTCCTTATAACAACATGATTAATTTAACTAGTTTTTTATGTATTTATTTACCTACATATTAACCTTTTTCTATGTATATAATTTTCATCCTAAATCAAATTGGTTACAATATTCTCTGAAACTGATCATATTCTCCTGCAATCCACAAATAGTTCACGAAGCGTCATGAAACAGACACTGGCATAATTGTGACAAAAGTAACAGAAGCCATAACCCAAGAATTGAATTGAATTGAATCATTTGTACGGAAATATAACACAAACCATTTTCTTGGTTTCTCTTCTCTCGAAAAAGTATTTCGTGTAATTATCTAACTTGTTAGAAAATTTTATTTGTTTGTTTCTTTTATTTTAGTGTATTTTTAAATTATAAAGCTAATATTGTAAAAAAGGAAAAGTAAATAAGTCAGATTATGTTCGTTTAATTAATTATCAACTTGTTTACCATACCATAACATAATCATCTGTTCTGAGTGTTCTGTCTGTACTGTAGTACACAAACTAGATACGAACGCATGTACTCTTGATTATTTTGCTGTGATACCATCATAATAACAGGCTTTGCTACAAATGATTGGTTTAATGATACTTGTCTGTTTTTTTACTCGCGATCTAGCAGTCTAAATAAATAAGCGCCATCGACAGTTAATCTTTAGGTATGGTAATCATGGATATCCCAGAATCTATTGGCAGTTTAGAAGAACAAGCCTTCAAAAGAAAGGAACGGCTCAAAAATCTCAAACGCAAAAACCCAGAAACCAGCTCATCTTCGCCAAGTAATGAAATTGCACTTCTTCCAAAGTAAGTTTGACACTATCATATTATTATAAGCCATATACTTGACTGTGACTGCAGCTTTTGGCCAGAACGCACAATGTTGGTCTGTCAGGTAATTACTAATAACCACTGTGGCGCAGTGGACTAAAGTCCGGCTGACTAAAGATGCAGTAGGTTGCGGGTTCGATTCCCGCCGCGAGACAAATGTTATTTGTCTGTCGTGTTATTTGGTATTTGTCTCGGGTCTGGGTGTTTCTATGTATAATATGCATGTATTTACAAAAAAATAAGTATGTGAGTAGTATATCAGTTGTGTGGTACCCATAACACAAGCTCTGCTTATCTTGGGGAAATATCAAAATTGGTTCATAAACAAGGATGTTATACGCAACGCACATAAAAAATATATATTTAAATATGGTTGAATTGAGTAACCTACTTTTATTTAAGTCTGTTAAAAAGAGATGGCACTGTTCTAAACAATGATGAATTTTTGACAGGTTGAGAGACATTTGTAAGTAAGGCTGTTAAAGTTTTAAAACTCACCAGCCTCAACCTCAACAACCTCCATAAAATAATATCACATCAAGTGTGGCTGGAGTAAATCAAATCATGTTTCTCTGTAAACCTACTTAACCCACAATTGCTTATTATACATTGTTTTCTTCGTATTCCTCAGGCCGAAATTCAGAAGTTATACACCCCAAGATGAGACACTACAAGATGTGAAGCTAGATGATGCGATTCCAGGTGGATTAGAAGAAGAAGTCAAGGATTTACTTGAAGCTGGGAAAGAGAAAGTAAGTTAAATTGTTATTAAGTCAGCTAGCTTTGTTTTAAATTGTGACAAGGACTTACCATACTTATACCATAAATTAGGCTATTATGTGATCACAGGATAGAGGGAATGTATCTAGACTTAAGTGATGTTAGCCTCATTCATTTGCTAGTTCATGTATGCAGTCTTTTACGGAGAACATATTGTGTTCACATAAGCTCAGATCCATTGCCAGTAATTTGTATTAACAATTGGATTAAATATATATATATGAAGACTAGCTGCTGCCCGAGGCTTCAAACACATGGATCTACATAAAAAGTAGCCTATGTCCTTCTCCAAGATCCCATCTATCTCTATACCAAAATTCATCCAAATTGGTTTAGCGGTTTAGGCGTGAAACTTAACAAACAGACAGACAGAGTTACTTTCGCATTTATAATATTAGTAGGGATAGCAGGCATGTTTGGTCAACTATATTTAATTATTCCACCAATCTTAAAGTATGATGTGACCTGACAAAGATGAGTGTTGATGAGTCAAAGATAAATGAGTGTTTCCTTTTGGTGCATAAATAAATTTAAACATTTTCAGGTAGTGCTGCAAGATCTGGATATATCAAGTTTAGCTCCGAGGAAACCAGACTGGGACCTCAAAAGGGATGTTGCCAAAAAGCTTGAAAAGTTGGAGAGGAGAACACAGAAAGCTATTGCTGAACTTATATGGGAACGGCTAAAACAAGGCAACGAGGATGACCTTAGTGCTATGGTTGCCATGAGTCATAATAAAGTTGTGGATGATGACTGATGTTAGTAAAATCTTATAGGTTTGAGGTACGATATTTATACCCATTGATTATTCCTCATATTACATAAAATAAAGGTATCAATAAAAAAGTGGTATGGTATTATTTTTATTTGCAAGCCGATAAATATTTTAATATCACAGGATATAAAATCATTATGAATAAATACATTTATATCTATAATGTCAGTCCATTAATTTAGCTAATTAATAAAATAATTTAACCGTCTAACTAAAATCCCCAATAACAATGTCATGCTCTCAATTTTTATTGGCAACTTAGGTATGACTAAATATCTAAATTCATAAGCACTTCTTACATAATGTAATGCTTGGCATATTATATTCTAATGAGTAACCTACCTAGATTATGTACATAATTGTTTTTACATGTAAAAGATTAGAAAGCTTTAGTTTATGGCCTACTACCCTACAGTGAGTCAAAACCTTTATCATATTCAGTAAAAAGGTTATGCAAGATTATTGATGCTTTCACCTACTCTGCATTATTTTAGTAATATGCAATTACAGCCATTACAATAGTGAATAAAAAGTGCAGTATATTCCCCTGTGCAGCATTTCCAGAATTATCCTGCCCCTTTTTTCTCCTACCAGGCTTGGTAGTGGCTTCTTCCTCAGGCTCGTCGATTTCGTTGTAGCTAAAGTAACTATTATCAATGTTGTAAAATACCACTCTGTCGCCGAGGGGCTGTATGGGACGAAAGTTGTGAGTTATCTTTCCATTAGCTGATCTTAGTTCTCTGAATGCTTCGATCTGTAAATAAAAAATAACTAGGTAAAAAACCACACACACACTAGGGGAGTAGGTTACCATCATAGAATACTTTTTGTTTATAGGAGAGTTACCAGCCATGGTTACTATGGACATTATACTGACTGTAGACCGTGTGGTGTGTGTGTGTGAAGTGGGGGTTTGATTCCCTTCCAGAACAAACATTTGTGTGATGAATGTAGGGGTATGTTCTGTATCTGGCTGGGTGTTATAAAGTATCATATATTTAATATATCATCATGTATTAAAAATATGTTAAATATCAGTCATCTTGTTTCCCAAAGTCCTATTTGGGCACATCCACCAGGTTTTATAGTAACATTGTGCCGCTCGTCAAATCCAGTTCGTG
Source organism: Lampropteryx suffumata (assembly GCA_948098915.1). Classification (NCBI taxonomy): domain Eukaryota; kingdom Metazoa; phylum Arthropoda; class Insecta; order Lepidoptera; family Geometridae; genus Lampropteryx; species Lampropteryx suffumata. Next base: position 11,395,629 of record OX402553.1, read on the forward strand.
CGTACACAGAAGTGCCAGACACAATCATAGACTATTCGCTAACTGGATGAGTGACCGCAGTAGCATTACCAGCTGAGTGCTTCCGTGTTCCGGAGGGCACGCTAAGCTGTCGATCCCGGCTGTTTTTATAGTTTGACCATGACAGAGGACTTTGGGTGGCTTATACACTGCATCAACAGATTCGGCCATTGACTCATACGAAAGTAGTGGTACAAGGAGTTCATACCTGTTCATGTGTGAGCCTCACTGGTTGTTCAAAGTCCAGCCAAATGACAACCTCTGAGCACGGCGGTGTGGTCAGCGACCCTCGGTATGTAAAGTACCGCTTCAGATCGTAAGGCAGGATATTCAGGAAGGAGAACGGATGGCTCATAATAACGGTGGTGTGAGGGTCGGTCACATTGCCCAGCGCTGATACTATGTCGTCGTAGGCCGGGTGCTGGTGACGATCCAACTGAAATGTTTATTTCAAGTATGAATCAGAAATGGATGGGACCAAACCAGCTCCTATACCTGTGGTATAGGTATATAGGTTTTTATTAGGGGATTTTAGGAATTAGTACAGAGCTTCTGTCGGATCGGGGTATTTAAATAAAAATACATTTCAATTATGTAGGTTAGGTAACGAAAAGACGTAAGGAAGCAATGTTAGATTGTTAGAGAATTTTATGACATTAAAGTACAAAAAAGTGAATACGTGATGTGGAACAAACAACCAGCTACCTACTGTCACGTAGATCAAGATAAATAATTTACCTCGTAAAAGAAGGCAAGAACTGTCAAACCATCGGGATGCTTCACTGCTTCCGGCACGGATTTATACTCTTCCTTGAAGAACACCATGTGGAGTTCCATTGGAAAACTAAAACGTACAAATCGAATTAACATTTTTTAATAAGTTGTGTACAGTAGGTATCGACATAAGTACATAGCAAGGAAGTTATGAGCGGATTTCCTATGTTCTATTACGAGTAATATTACTAGGAAGAGCTTTAATTAAAAAACCACAGGTCAGGCCAACACATTGCTGCATCAGTTGTCAACTGCATGCATGGCACACGTCACAGTCGATAGGTCCATGAAATACAGAGTTCTTCCTCAATCGTCAACGTGATTTTGTGTTATTCGTATTAGTTTTGATTTCCTCAATTAAATTTAACTTCGACATGACTGTTGAACCTGTTGATCTGGTAAAACCTGCGTGCCTAGTACCCACTATCCATCTACGCCACCACGTAAACATAGCGTCACTCTGACTGGTCTATAATGCAGAGTTTGCACATTTATGATTAGCGGTATTTTCCCTCCAGCGACTACACCCCATACCTCCAGTGTTTTAAAACTCTTGAGTGTTTCTAGGTAGGTACATAGACACCAGTAGGATCTAGCTTTCGTAAAAATTATACCTTTTATGGTTGATCTTGTCTTCAGAACCAAAGGTGTCGTTATCGCCCCAGTGGAAGTGCATTTGGCTGAAGACATAGTCGCCTTCGAGCGGGCCTCCGCGTACTCTTGGGTGTGGCTCGTTGTAGACCTCAATTAGCACTGAAAGATTACAATAAAATAAGAATGTTGTTAACAGTTAAGGTCTTAACACCTTAATTGCTGGACAGCATAATAATATTACCTGTTAACTTCCGTCCGCGGCTTCGCACGTGTGGTACCTACCTACATAAAAAGTATTAAAATATTTCTATGTCAAAGACGAAATCTATACCAAGTTTTATCTATATCCGTTTAGCCGTTACAAAACAAACATATAAACTTCGTTTCATTCGCCCAAACTAGATGCCGCCACATGAAGATTTTGTTATAAATATTTTGCTATTCTTTACCTGATACAGATATTTATAATATTAGCAGGATATATTACAATACCCATGTCTATTGTAAACATGGTACCACTAATTAACGTTATACCAATTCATATGAACTCGGTTGGTTAACAGTAGAAAAAAATATTATCCTAAAGCTTCAGAAACGGACGCATTATTTCATACGAGTACATACGTAATACATAGTGAATTATGGTAATTGATGATGTACCGGAATTCATTTGTATGCAGCAGACTATTAAGTAGGTATAGGTATGTCCCGTTGTCCTATTCACAAATTCATGGGAAGAGACGCAAGGCCTACTTAAAATGGATAAAGCATGGAATTTTAAATTTTAAGCCCTATACAAAAACATTTAAGTTTAAAGTGTGTCGCGTGCACATAACGTGTCCTCAATATCTAAGTGAGGGGTTCTTGGTAGTAAATCTATGTAAGTAGGTAAGTACCTATGTATTTTATTCAGCATTAAGTTTCAACTAAACTCATTTTACTGTAGGTAGGTATTATTCATAAAGTGAGCAATTTTCTTACCCACTTCAAATGTATTTTGTGATAAATAAATACCAGAAAAATATAGCCTTGTAAGATACTGGAAACTTATTTATTTATGAAACTTCATGGGACAGAGAATGTTTGAGGACAAACTTCTCTATCAGGTCTCGTAGGTATAGGTATTTCAAAAACTTCCACATTCTATCTATTTGGATGGATATCTAAATAAGTAACTTATAAATTATACGAGAGATTCCCATTTTTACCTTAGTACCTACCTAATGATCAGTAAACAAACCAATCAATTAGTGAACATAAAAATATTGATTAATTCCTTGTTACTAGCAATAAATACCTGCTAGAACGAAGCGCTTCGTCTATAGCTGGTACATTACATTACAAATCTTATAATTTATACAACCTAGAGATATCCTAGTCGATATCTCTACGAATATTAGACTATAACAAGGTGAGATTGCCGTCTGCGACGCGAGAAAGCGCTAAGCAGCTGCGACTGGAGATTTGCCCACTGCATCTGGCCTCTGGCAAAAAAAGGCCTATGTTGATCGTTGTAGCGTTAAATTTCTGCCGAACCCACCTGTGTGCCCATTGTTGGTGACATGGACATCGTCGATGGAGTCATCGAAGCCGGTGAACACGATGTCTGGCAATGTAACCTGCTTCACACGCAGCACATTTATGTTGATAGGGCTCTGGTGCTTGCCAGTACACTCGCGGTACCGCTCGCCCCAGTAAGATGGACCTGAAGATTTATAATCATTGACCATTGACTTCCATACGAAAACGAAAACAACATTGACACACCACAAGCAAGCAAAAAAATAAGACAACACAATATTAGGTAGTATCTACCTACCTACTTGAGGCTGAGTTCAACTTGCTGCCTACAGCATGTCTTTATCTGCAAAACATAGGTACTTACCTACCTAGGTGGTATATGTTTTGCAGATATTTTTTGCTATTAAAAACATTGCTTAAATAAGTACTTAAAATCGCTACGTTTCGGTTTCCATGCGAATGAAATTGCAGGCATTCTATTTGTCTCTTCATACCTATTTATAGGCGTGGGATATAAAGACAAAGGTCTAATTTAAATGGTGTCCAAATAAAATTTCTGACACAGTGACAGATAGCCTAGTAGGTACTACTAGTTACCCTAAAAACGGAGAGAACATGATTGCTTCTGAGAAAAATACCTCCCGATCCGGATGTGGTCAGGACGTGATAAAAGAACGATGCATTTAATATGCGCATGTTTACATGCCTGCCTCTTGGTTATGGAGTTATTACCATAGACACTACAATACCGTGAGCCCTGCAATCAGATTTTCCTAAGAATATAGGTACTACACATAAATCTAAATAAAACAACTCTCATGCTATATTAGTATAAGTATTCAATTTGCAGTTATGTTAGTTATCTTGATTATAATCTTAGATTCTTCTAGTTCTATAATTATTACGTTACGTACCTATAGAGCCGTCATATCCGAAGTCCTCGCCGTATGTGAGTTCGGGAACTGTAAAAAAGATACATTTGGTTATTTCGAATACCTAATAATTTCGTCAGCCTCTTCCACACTGTTTTTTACACCACACTATTGTATATAGTGCCTTTCAATGGGGAGACTATGATCAATATCTTAGCTGGATCTTTGGAAGAAACTGGTTCGTGGGCACTTTTTTGTGAGTGCCAGCCAACTACCACCGATTTTTTTTTGCGTTGAGTGATTACAAATAAAACGTAGCTATGTCGAACTAGTAAAAAAGTAGGTAGGTTCTTTAAGATGTCAATGTTATGTCAACCAACGTGAATAACGACACCTACTAGGTACATTAGCTTAAGGTACATTAAGCCTTCAATCACCAGTAGGTATCAGTATCACAGGTTTACTTTTCACTCGAAAACTCACTCGTAATAAAATGAATAGGTACTAAGTAGGTATATAGTATAACTCACAGGAAATCTCTGGATGTGAAAGGATTTAGGTAATAAAATCAATGCTTCCGTTTACTGAATAAAACTCCTACCTACTGAACCTAGCGGACATGTTCTATGAGAACGTGCCTTTGTGTTCATAACAACCGGAACACTGTTATTACGATTATCAATCAAAATGTTCCACAATTGCCCACCTACTTATTCTGTATTAACCATATTGTATAGCTGGGACTGCGACGTAATAAACAAACCAGAAATATGTCCATTATTTTCTTAGGTGTTGTCTTTGCTTTGCCGTAGATTGAGTATTATCAGCTTCCACGTTCGGTTTTTTTTTAATGACGGGGTTCATCGTTCTGATTAAAATTTCCAGCACGGAACTGTTCAAATTTTAACAGGGCGTGCGTTCGTTTGTAGTGTTCGCTCCGTGTACGTCGTTTGTTTTGCCCCACTGCTGCTACCACGACGAAACTCTTATTCTTTATAGTTATTTCAAATGAGATGAAAACGATAGACTAATTAATAAACATGATTAAATCTGAAAATTCACCGTTTTTAACATTTAATTCAATTTGAATTTAAAACCTTAGTCAACCATAAAAAATACATTTCAAATGGCCATTAGAACGATAACTACATAAATACATTAGAGACCTATTATTTAACAAAGACTGTGTTAAGACGGTGCACAAAATAACCTTGTATGGAAAAAAATATTAACTTAGAAAGTTATAATTATTTAATATTTTAGACTGTCTAAAATATAAAATTAATAATTATACTGTATAATAAATAATAACACTGTATAATGCTTCCCATCTCATTTTCTCCCAATTTATGAGTCTGTCTCTTTTTACTGTCGCTTTTTCGTTTCATCGACTTTCAAATCACGATGCTAAAGAAGATTTCACTTCTAAAATCGCGAATTGAACAGCCTGAAAACATAGGTTATTTGATCAGGGAATCGCCTCAAGCAGTGCAAAGCACGGAAATATTCAGCTCAGTCCACGACGGAGGCATATTTATTACATAACACTAGAATTGGGCACTCCGAAGCACGTAAGTTCTCAAATAATGTACTCGTATTATTAATTAAAGAATTTAAACTGAGTTAGCCTAGAAGATTGAGAAAGTATACTTTTTAATAATTTAGGAACTTTACGTATCTATCTAATAATTTGTCATTTATAAAAACAGAGCCCTATCAATGACTTCACCTTGAAAAGTGCGATGTCTTTCTCACCTCGTCGTAGGTTAGGTAGGTACCTTGAATTCAAGGCATTCATTTTTTATTTGGCAATTTTTTCGGTTGTTTTATAATGAACCTTGAAACCCAAGAAATATTTTAAATGGAGGTGTTAGTTTAGCAGAGATGAACTTTATTTAATCATACCTATTAATCATTTATTTATTCTTTTACTATGCACGTATTTACCTACTACGGTGTTAAAAAGGTCGTACGAAGAAATGCAAGGAGAAACAAGAAACGCGTACCTTCTTTCTTCTTGCATTTCTTCAGGAACTGTACCTGTAGATAAGTAGTAGCGCCATTCTAATCATGAAATCTTTCTAATCTGGCAATCAGCTTTCTGATGGCGATTCGTAAGTTAAGATAGGTACTTACCCATTAATGTCCTATTCGTACCTACACAATTAAACCAGGTAACTTATTTAAGAATAAGACAAGATTAAAATGCGTTTATTTTGCTACTTTGCTGCAAAATGCGTTTTTTTTTATACAACAAAACATATTTAATTTCTTATCTCTAATGGTCTCAGTGGCAAATAAAAAACACTAATTACATATAACTTAATATACACAAAGGTAAGTACTATAAGTATAGATCTCTGTTAAGTTTGTGAGCTGAGTACCTAAGTAAGCACTTATTACATAATTTTAGGTACATTGAGCGTTCTAGTGTTTCTTGTTATGTTCTAGTTCTATTGACTGGCCTGTCCGCTCAGTTGGTAGTAGCTCTGCCTTCTGTGATGTAGTTGGATGGTCAAAACTCCTTCCAATACAAACATTTGCGTGGGGAACATAGGTTCTGTGTCTGGGTGTTATAAAGTATCATAAGTACCTAAGTATTTTATCAATCATTTGGTCACCATAATACAAGCTATGCCTAGTTTGGGGCTTAGATGGTGTGAATTGTTCACCAATATTATTATTATTATTATGGTAGGTATAGGTACTAGGTACCTAAGTATGTGGTTGTAGCTTTAACTCTAATCGGCTGTGATTTTTAACAATCAGTCTTATTCACATAACCGTAACGACTAGTGACGCGTGACATTTCATTGATAAAAATAAATGCAACAAGCCTACTAATAGAACATAATGACCTTTTATTGTTGCCAATAGTCACGGCTATAAATTTTGGGCAGTGCAAGCAAATCATTTGAACGTCAATTCTGGCACACAAACACAGTGGACTATTGGAGTCTTTCAGTTTGATTGACGAATAATGAATTTGCAGAGGGGAATTGTACTAGGTAGGGAGGTAGGGGAACATGGGAACTTTTTTGCATAAATAACCGTAAAACGGTAACTTTTTCAGAGAATCATCTTTTTATTTATTATATCAGTATCAAATTATTCCACTGAACATTCTTTCAAATGTAATTAGCCTTAAGATATAGGAGATCTTCTTAACACTGTGTCACAGTGCTCAAACCTCCCAGTGGTCGGGAGACTTGGGCACATCACAGTGGCAGGTTTGGACATTGTATTAAATACGCGTCATATTACACAATCATCTTATATATTATTAAACATAATTATCAAATATTTAAATAAAAATCAACTACCTAGTAAATTATATAGTTCTAAAAATTCAACAAACCCAAATATGCACACCTTCTCACAAACTACTTAGTTACTGACTTCGAAATCATAACAAAATATCTACTTTTACACGCACTAAACCACCGACCACTTGTAGTTTTGAGAACTGAACGAAATGACAGATGCCATTTTAGCGGTGGACTCAGTGATTAAACTAGACTACCGTAGAAGAAAACCAAAAAAATCTCCATTATAATTCAAGGAAGGTATGAGCCCGAACTTTCCTACTGCCTAATGCACCCCTACCCTTGATACCTACACCGTTACTGTTACAAGTACTTTTACTGCGTTTTGTAATTTTAGGGCAAGAGTATGACAACCAAAACTAAAAATAAAAAAAATCTTTTTTGTGACTATGTATAGAAATATTTATTTTCAGTGTTTGTTACATTTACGCCTATAATCAACAATTCAAATAAAATTTAAAACATAATACTTTGGTCTTGATTCTGTTATTTCGCTGGACTAACTAAATATAATAAAATAAATAAATAATAGTTTAAAAAAAACTAAAAAACACGCTTTATATAGAAAACCAAACTAAAAAATAAATTTTAATAAAATTAAATGTCAGTAAGAAAAAATGTTTTATTTAAAAAAAAGCGTGGGGTGCATGGTGTCAATAGGGTTAAACTTTAGTTTCCCGTCGCACGAAAATGGAAAAAAATGGAGGGGGGGGGGGTGTCCTCCCCCTCCACCCCCATAATAGGTATTGCCCCGTTCTCGAGATATTTGAATAAATGTAACCTAACCTCAAAAACCGTGCTAATATAAAGCGTATAATAAAAATAGGAAATAAATGTTAATAAATGTAGGTAAGAAAAAAACGTTTTATTAAAAAAAAGCGTGGGGTGCATGGTGTCAATAGTTATAAATATTTCATTGACAGATATGAGAAGAAGGATTATTATTTCGATAATATATTAAAAAGCACCCCACGCTTTTTTTTACATAAAACTTTATTTTCTTACCTACATTTATTAAAATTTATTTTCTATTTTTTTAGTTTGGTTTTCTATGTAAAGCGTGTTTTTTAGTTTTTTTAAACTATTATTTATTTTCAACTTTTTAGTTCTTGAATAATCGGATATTTTTTTTTCTTATTATTGCATTGTCATCGGTCTTTGACAGGTGTGCAAAATTTGAATGAAATCTGGCCTTTTAAAGTGGGTCAAAATCGCGTCCTAAGGAGTCGGTTACAAACATACAAGGGAAGCTAATATAAAGCGTATAATGAAGCTAATATAAAGCGTATAAAAACGATCTTATTTTGTTTGCTCACAATGATGTATTTCTAATTAAATTAAAATTACCCACACTTCTTCAATTAACTAAATTGACGTGTTTTACATACCTCATTTTAGAAGCCATGTTATTTGGTGTTGTGAATATTCATACTGCGGAAAATCCGAAAAAATCAATTCAATATTGGAAAACTTTAATATTAACTTTTCTCTAAATTGGACACACGAAATTACTTTTACATAAAAATTTCGTAAAACGATGAAATTTTGTTAAGTCCGGCAAAACAACATAATTGGGGTCGTCGATTCCTTGTGTAACTTGCCAATTGTCTTGGTAGTACATTACTTACAAGTTATAAGTACTTATATGAATATAACCAAGCACATTTATTCAGACAGTTAACCTACACGTTTGAACTCTTTTGTATTAGTTTTTGGTAGTTAAGGTAGTTATAAGATGGATCATGCAAAAAAGCGCTAGGACCAGGACGAGTTTATTGCCGGTTCTTCTCGAGCTTGGTTAGGAGGAATTGGCACCTAAATTCACTTGACACAGACTTGACTTTGACTTTATTTAACATACCGTCTTTCACAGAATCTAGCAGGTTGTACAAGTTTGAAAAAAATTGTGCCTACGTAACATTTACAAGGTAACATAGATAAACCTCACACTCATTGCAATTACCTATACGATAAATGAAACGCTTTCACTGCAAACACTGGGCTAGGCTTGAATTTAGCTCAAAAGTGATCAATAGGCACGCTCATTGTGTATATTAGTTACTTACCTGTGTCCGGTTTAAGAAGCAACGGTCGTGAATGGCTATTGATGTCGATTGTCTCGTGATCCGACTTGCGAAAATCTGAGGTTTTCCATTGTTTCGAATTGCTAGTTGCCACCGAAACAGACGGCCTCAATTAATTGGCAATGGTGGCATATAACCTCTTTGTTGTTATGTCATGGGTACGGATTATGTGACTTTGCAGCCTTTACTTCATCCTCTATCTATAGTTACCTCGATGCTGGACCCAGTGAAGGCTTTCCTACCTACTTACTACGCGGTACAAGAAATACTTTGTATAACGCCATTCACATACGTATATGTGTGGACAAATCTATACTAATATTATAAAAAGAAAAGATTTGATTGTACGTTTGTTTGTATTGAATAGGCTCCGAAACTATTGGACCGATTTGAAAAAATATTTTACTGTTGGAAGCTACGTAGGCGAAGCTGCGCGTTTGGACTAGCCCATAAGACTATGTCTGATACTGTTAACGAATTTCTTGAAAGCTTGTGATTATATATTATAACTAGAGGTTGCGTGGTGCGCGAGCTGTATACAGCTCGCGGGTTTAACCCCTTAAAACCCCTACAACCCCTAAAAATCCCTAATACCCCTAAAAACCCCTACAAACCCTAAAAACACCTACAACCCCTAAAAACCCCTACGAACCCCTACAACCCCTAAAAACCCCTACAAACCCCTACAACCCCTACAAAAACCTACAACCCCTACAAACCCCTACAACCCCTAAAAACCCCTAAAAACCCCTAAAAACCCCTACAACCCCTAAAACCCCTACAACCCCTAAAATCCCCTACAAACCCCTACAACACCTAAAAACCCCAAAAAAACCCCTACAACCCCTAAAAACCCCTACAAACCCCTACAACCCCTAAAAACCCCTACAAACCCCTACAACCCCTACAAACCCCTACAACCCCTACAAACCCCTACAACCCCTAAAAACCCCTAAAAACCCCTAAAACCCCTAAAAACCCTAAAAACCCCTACAACCCCTAAAAACCCCTACAACCCCTAAAAACCCCTACAACCCCATAAAATCCCCTACAAACCCCTACAACCCCTAAAAACCCCTAAAAACCCCTACAACCCCTAAAAACCCCTAAAAACCCCTACAACCCCTAAAAACCCCTACAACCCCTAAAAATCCCTACAACCCCTAAAAACCCCTACAACCCCTACAAACCCCTACAACCCCTAAAAACCCCTAAAAACCCCTACAACCCCTAAAAACCCCTAAAAACCCTTTCAACCCCTAAAAACCCCTACAACCCCTACAAACCCCTACAACCCCTATAAACCCCTACAACCCCTAAAAACCCCTAAAAACCCCTACAACCCCTAAAAACCCCTAAAAACGCCTACAACCCCTAAAAGCCCCTACAACCCCTAAAAACCCCTGCAAACCCCTACAACCCCTAAAAACCCCTACAACCCCTAAAAATTCCTACAACCCCTAAAAACCCCTAAAAGCCCCTACAACCTCTAAAAACCCCTACAACCCCTAAAAACCCCTACAAACCCCTACAACCCCTAAAAACCCCTACAACCCCTAAAAACCCCTACAACCCCTAAAAACCCCTACAAACCCCTAAAAACCCCTACAAACCCCTACAACCCCTAAAAACCCTTACAACCCCTAAGAACCCCTACAACCCCTAAAAATCCCTACAACCAATAAAAAATCCTACAAACCCCTAAAAACCCTAAAACCCCTAAAAACCCCTACAACCCCTAAAAATCCCTACAACCAATAAAAAATCCTACAAACCCCTACAACCCCTAAAAACCCCTGCAAACCCCTACAACCCCTAAAAATCCCTACAACCCCTAAGAAACCCTACAACCCCTAAAAATCCCTACAACCAATAAAAAATCCTACAAACCCCTACAACCCCTAAAAACCCCTGCAAACCCCTACAACCCCTAAAAACCCCTACAACCCCTAAAAATCCCTACAACCCCTAAGAAACCCTACAACCCCTAAAAACCCCTACAACCCCTAAAAAAACCCCTACAAACCCCTACAACCCCTAAAAACCCCTACAAACCGCTACAACCTCTAAAAACCCTTACAACCCCTAAAAACCCCTACAAACCCCTACAACCCCTAAAAACCCCTACAACCCTTAAAAACCCCTACAACCAATAAAAAATCCTACAAACCCCTATAAACCCTAAAAACCCCCAAAAAACCCCTACAACCCCTACAAACCCCTACAACCCCTAAAAACCCCTACAACCCCTAAAAACCCCTACAACCCCCTACAACCCCTAAAAACCCTTACAACCCCTAAAAACCCCTACAAAATATATATGTACAAAATACCTTAAAGGGGGGGGGGGGTAAAAATGGGGAAAGGGGGGGGTTTAAATTTTTTTTTTTATATTTTAAAGCACCATCTATACAAATCCCTAAAAAAAACACTAAAATACCTTACAACCCAAGGTCAAGTTTGCTATGTCTATCTAGCACCGTTTAGAATTTATGAGGCTTTAAAGTTTTTTTTTTCTGAATTGGATAAAGAAGAGGGTCTTGAGCAACATTTGTTCCAGCACCATCCCTCTCAGACTTGTAGTTTCCGAGATAATGAGAGAGGGGGGAAATGGGGGCAAGGACGGGGGTGGGTAAAACATATTTTTTCAACTCTACGAAGCATCCTCTATACGATTCTACCAAAACGATTCCACTAAAATTTCAATTCCTATTCAATTCATGATGCCTTCTGGGTGTACCTAAAGGGGGGGGGGGGGGGGAAATGGGGGGAGGGGGGAGTTTAAAATAACTTTTGTATATCTTGAAGCACCATATACATATCCTTATACAAATTCTCAAAAAAAAACACTAAAATTCCTTGCAACCCAAGGTCAAGTTTGCTATCTAGCACCGTTTAGAAGTTATAAGGGTTTAAAGTTTTTTATTTCTGAATCGGATAATGAAAAGGGTCTTGAGCAACATTTGTTCGAGCACCATCCCTCTCAGACTTGTAGTTTCCGAGATATTAAAAGAGTTTACAAAGAAGATACAGGTGCTTTAAGATTTTGTATGGGAATGCACATTTTTGTATGGGAAAATATTTTTTTTGTATGGCGGCCATCTTTTTTTTTATGGATTCGGATATTGAAAAGGGTCTTGAGCAACATTAGTTTGAGCACCAACCCTCTACGACATGTAGTTTCTGAGATAATATGTGGGAGGGGCAGTTGGAGGGGGAAAAGGGGTACTTTAGGATTTTTCCCCTAGTCACCAAAACCCCCTCTACAGCTTTCCAAAAAAAAAAACACACCTCCCCATCCACCATCTGGGAGAACAATGATGTCAGTGAGTCAGTCAGTGGTAATTAAGCTATATATAGTATAATAATATAGTGTAATAATAATATTAAAATTTCATTTAAGTAATCAATTGTTTACACCTAACACTAAAATTTGCATGCCAAGGTCTTTGGCGAAATATGAGAACTTACTTTATGACTCAATATATTGCTATCTACAATATTTCTTGCAAATAAACTATTTCAAATTATACATATCATACTTTTGATAAATGAACTCGATCTATAATCCGCGCCTTGTCGCCGGGTACCTATCTACCAACCATAATAATTCATTGTTTTTTGAACCTTTGCACTTGCACAGTCAGTAGCACCTTGTCCTACTAAATTATAGTCTATTCCACCTGTATTACGGTAATAGGGCTTGTGTAGGTATCTAATAAGTGACGTTTTTTGTTGCTGCCTTTATGTCGCTTTAGACCTGGACCCTTTGCTTGCACCTACGCCTGCACGCACTGTTTCACGACAACAGTCACCCATCTGCCGCGTACCAGAGTCATTTAGATCTGGGGGCACGGCAGTGCCCCCGCCAAGTCGAACAATATAGCGGCACGACCGTACAATCCTTTTCTTGAAACACTTCAGGCCATGGGAGATGGGAGGTGGGGGCTTGGAAAGTGGGTAGTGGGAGGTGAGAGCTGGGAGATGGGAGACGGGAAATGGGAGATGGGAGATGGGAGGTGGGAGTTGGGGGCTGGAAGCTGGGAGATGGAAGATGGGAAATAGGAGATGGGAGGTGTGAGGTGGGAGATGGGAGATGGGAGATGAGAGATGAGAGATGAGAGATGAGAGATGAGAGATGAGAGATGAGAGATGAGAGATGAGAGATGAGAGATGAGAGATGAGAGATGAGAGATGGGAGGTGGGAGGTGGGAGCTGGGAGATGGGAGCCGGGAGATGGGAGGTGGGAGTTGGGGGCTGGGATCTGGGAGATGGGAGATGGGAAATAGGAGATGGGAGGTGGGAGGTGCGAGATGGGAGATAAAAGATTTTAATATTGATATGGTCACTATAATATAACTCAGTTTTATTGTAAAAGTTACTCATAATAAAATAATTTTCATTTTTATTTGTAAAATTTACTTTTCTTTTCTGTTTTGTGATCCTTTTTTAACGTATTAGATAGTATCTGTAATGTTAATATAAGGTGTAAATAAACTAAATTGAATTGAATTGAATGGAATGATTTTTACCTAGTTTTCTAGGATACCTCGGAAAAATGCAATACCTACCACTTAACTTTATATATAGAGTATCCAGGTAACTCTACGTTGTACGCTGTCATAAAGCGAGCCGGATATAAGTCATCGAGATAAACAATAACTGAATAGGTAAACACCTACTAATTCATTTTCAAAACGGAAGAGAATGTAGATATTCGCGATAGTTATCTAAACTATTTCAAGGGTTGATATTAAATGTGTCATCGTTATAAAATCAATCATTTATAGATAAACTGTGATTACGGGGAAGGAAGTGAATCGACACCACTCCATGAATAAAATAGCGATCCATAATAGGTTACGATGTCAGCACGCTATTCGTTGTTTGCTATCTTTTTATCAAATTGACATTACCTGTTTCAGTTATGTTTATAGGGCTTTGGTTTGTGTTCTGGTTTCATGGTTTTATTTAATTGTTAATAAATTTACCTAAACGTGACTTCCGGATGTCACGAACTAATGAAACAACATTGTAGGTAAGAAATTACCTAGGTTAGGTAGGTTTAATTTTGTAAGAAGTTGGTCGACCCATGCAAAGTGTTAGATTTCGACATCGATTCAGTTAGGTAGTAAGTACCTACATAAGTGGGTAGAATAATTTTTTGAGTTCTCAATATATGTAATTATCAGAAATAATATAGGTAGGCAGGTAGATATTTTTGCTGTCGCTTAATAATAATTATTTTGTAACCTATGTTTAACCTTATATGGCGCAAAATAAATGTTTTATTATTATTATTATTATTATTATTATTATATATCAATAATCAATAATATTATAGGAATAACGGAACTAGGTACAAGGTTAACAGCTTTAAAAGGGTAGGGAATTACGAGGACAACAAAGACTAAAACATTTTGGCATAGGTAACAATTTCTTAATCGAGGTGAACACTTCGATCGATCGAGGTGCTTACTCAAAATCAGCTTATTTTGAGCTGATCTCATCGACAACATAAAATTTAAGGTTACTCGACGAATCGCTAAGAGCGCTGACCAGTATCAATAAGTCCTCAGTTTACTCAGAACATTTAAATAATTATATTTATTCGGTCTGAGTCAACTTATAAATAAAATAAGGAGTAAAATTTGAATAATCCTGCCTTATCACCATGAAGAGATCTGACACCTTAGTAGGTACCTACTAGGTTAGGCTAAAGCATGTAGATAAGGAGTCATGTATACATGCAAACCATTTTCATGGTTCTAAGAACCATGAGTGGAACCATGATGCAGGCACGTTCCCTGACTATAGATTTGTAATAATAAGTATTCTGTGCTATAGGTTGGTAACTATATACCTGTAAAGACAAGAGTAAAAGTAGCACGATAACGTTGTATAAATTGATCGATGTATCATAGTTAGGTATAACGAAGTGTTCAATAATAATATTAAAGAGACTATTCATAGTGTCAATCGATCCACTAATCGAATATTCAGTATGTTGAGGTAGTTTTCTATTTATACTTTTATCTTGATGACTAGCTTTTGTTTGTTTAGAAATGACTGTTAGTAGATAACGCGTAACGCGTAAGTACCAGCTTACTTGTACCTACAAAATATAAAAGTTCAAAGAGCGTAAAAATACAATAAAACCTCTATGTTATCTGACTATCTATAACTGCAACGGAGTTTTAAGTGAAGGCAAAAGATTACCTACTAAGTATTTCATTAGTAACCTCTTTGGAATGACTTTGGCTCTTGTTTTGAAAGTATGTGAATCCAAATGTTTTGCCTAATTGACGAAGGGACGAACTTCCACAGGTCTGATCGATTTGAAATATGGTATCCTGTTCTTAAATAATATAGAACATGGTAGCCTAGACCTGATGCTGCAACAGCACTTGGAATCTTCAGGATACCCAACTACTCACCAACTTACTGCAGAGGTATAATGTTGGAGATCAATGGAATGGTCTCAATAAAGAGGTTATAGGTGAATCGTTTCTTTTTGTGTCGGGTTCTTTACATTTATTTAAATACACACTTATAAAAAATTGTGATTGTTGTGATACTTATGTTAGTTTCTTGACAGGCACGAAAAATTTAAGTTTTCTCTCAAAAGCAAAAGCTTATAAAAATATATTTTTCAACATTTTTATAGATGCCCCTTAGCCTCACTGGCACTGAAAATTCTAGGAACATCAATTCAATAAAGGAATCAAATGTAAATTTTAACTCGTTTCAGACCTGTCATTTATAAGTGTTACACTAATTGGTACTTTGGATCAAGCATTATAAGATCGTTAGTTTTTTAGGAAATTTTGCTAGTTTGGCGAAAAATTCAGAATCAGGGCCAATACGTACATAAAATCATTTTACGCCAAAAATAATAAAAATGATCAAGGTATCAAATCATGAGAAAAGAATTGTTAAGTTGTATCAAAGCACATTACTGAGGCAGTTATCCGTAGATGTAACTTACAACAAAACAATTCTATTCTTCAAATTCGACCTTCTGTTCACCTATTACTAAATGATGGCCATAGATCAAACAGTAAGTATAAATTTGTTCCAACTCCAAAACGAATAATGTTTATTGCTCTTGGTACTAATCCAAATTACATCTATAGGTACGTGCCTAGTGTTAGTACTTATTTAATTATTATTTTACTGATAGGTAGATGCAGATGCGAGTGCAACGAATCGTACTGCGCCGAAATTGTACTACTTTGGTACATCATTACTCGTATCTACCTACGCATAACTTAAATAAAACATAACTGTTCCGGGTCGAGCAGATTTGAAAGTTAGCCAATTAATTTTTATACGTTTGTTTTTAATAAAGCCGAAATACTTTGTCAAAAACGCAACAAAACATCGGCCACGAAAGGATCACTTTCGCAAGCATCAATTGCATAAGTGATATTGCAGTTTTCACCCACTTATCCGTGCGGTATTGCTCATGTTGATTGGTCAACCAACACAAACGCACTGTAGCTTATACCCAAATTTAGGGTTATCCTTTAATTAATGATGACACTCGAAGGCTACAAAATCGATATTAGCCTTATCAACCTATTGTTTTCGCACGGAAAGTGTAGGTCACACGGTCTACTATAAAGGCAATTAATAACTTCTACGAGTATGTAGATAAGACACTGGCGGCATTGTCACGTTGAATGGCAATGCTAATACGCTGGGCGAATAGATAGGAGCCAGCTCTTGAGTAACGCGATGTTTCTACAAGAGACCCCGAAATATTATTAAAAACCGCTATTCGCATGCGCCCAGGGTCTCGATTTAAAAAGGCTCAAATATGTAGATTATATACGAGAACGGCATATTTGCACCTTTTGATATCCTCGGCACAATTAGCCTCCGCTGCGTCTTCTTGAGTAACGCGATGTTTCTACAAGAGACCCCGAAATATTATTAAAAACCGCTATTCGCATGCGCCCAGGGTCTCGATTTAAAAAGGCTCAAATATGTAGATTATATACGAGAACGGCATATTTGCACCTTTTGATATCCTCGGCACAATTAGCCTCCGCTGCGTCTTTCCATCATCTCCCAAGGGATAGGAGTCATACCATCATCAAGTATCGGACTGTTCGGCTCGAGAACAGTAGTGCCCGGCGAATGTGGCGGGCAATCCTACCGGCAGTGGCTCTAGAACATGATAACCCGTGGAGACCAAACTGGTCTATCGATGTAAATTGGCACTGATGAGGAGCGCTGCACAGCGCACCCAAACACAGGCAAATTGCATATATATAATGTCGTAGGATTAAAAAGGTGTTAATGTTATATGATGTTAGTGCTTGTCTAGGCCTGACTCCCATTTCTGTTAGGAGACGGGCATGATCTACAGAGCTTGAGCGTGTTTTTAACAGATGATTTTATGACATTCTACCAGTTTTGTAAGTACCTAGCTACCAATATATTTGCTTCAGCTCACAGATTTCTGAAGTATTTAGAGCTCTACCTTTCTCTCGGTACCTGGGAACTAATTAGCTCGAAATATGCTCTAAATATGGAGACTTTTTGGCGCAACATAATTTTATGCGTTATTTTTTTAATTTCTGTAAAAATACCTTAATCAAATAAGTACTTAGTAAGTAGGTAGGTAAGTTGCTAAAGTAGGAAACCTACCTTGCAAAATCCCGAGGACGACGAGAGCAGGCACCACTAAAACACGCATTATCGCCACAAACTTTCTACTTCAAGTTTTTAGGTATAAAATCAGTGTTTCGTTTCTGAAAACTTTTCATGGTTTGCAGATTTATATTAATACCTACTTAGGAACGCGTACTTAATTTTTATTTAAACGCGATTGATAGCATTTCAAAGCATGGTCCATAGAAGTAACCGGCACAACGAGGGACGCGCTACTGTGTAGTACCTAAGTATATGACTGGCTTCGTAGCCGCGATAGACAACTGTGCGCCGTCAACATTTTCCCTCGCTTATTATAACTTCCCCTGCCTTTAATAGAAATAATGCCGCTATTACACCGCGACAGTGTATGAGCGGACTTAGTACAATGATTGTATTCTACAGGGAATACTTACTTACTTATTGCATTGGTAAGGAAAGGTAAGGATACACATTCATGACATGACCTGAGTTTACTGTAAGTTAGTAGGTATTTATATAGTAGGTACGAGTACTTACCTTGTAGGTATTTGTATAATAATAATAGGTATGTATGTACCTATAATAAATAACATAAGTTATAATTATTATAGAAATAAGTACTAATAAACACCCTGTGATATAGGTACTTACCTACTTATTGTCCTGGACACAACACAACAGAAAGTAAGCCTGTGATAACTTTCTTCGTAATAAATGTACCTACCTTACCCACCTACTTACATAAGTACCTAGCAGAACATCGGAACCATAGCAGAGCGTATTGTCCAAGCAGAGTGGATTATGCATAACAGGTTATTATGTTATGCATACTTCCATACTAATATTTTAACCTCGAAAGTGTATCTGACTGTATCTGTTTGTTACCTCTTCACGACTAGGTACGCGGCTAAATGGATTCTGATAAAATTTGATAAAGAGAATATATTGTTTCTTGGGGAAAGACATAGCCTACTTTTTTGTAGGTAGGTGCCAAGCGTACGAAGCCACGGGCTGCAACTAGTAAATTACGAGTTGTTAGGTAGGTACCTTGCCTACTTGTTTTGTTTGGGGTGAACTAGCTATGCTAGTGTGAAATCGGCTTAATCTAACTAAATCGACGTCAGCTGCTTTCGGTGTCAGGTTTTCCGAACTTTATAATACATAAGCTTATTCAAGTTCAAATTATGCCACTGTGAATACCTACTTACCTTTAGATAAGGGTTCAATGCCGTTTTTATACCGTTAAGTGGGCAATAATTTCTCCGCCGAGGAGTTCGCTTGCCCAGTGTAGCACAGTCTGCACATGCTAAGCTCGTTGAATGACCATCCAGCTGCTGCAAAACATAAACTTTGGAAAGAGAAGACCGCCTCCTGATTTTACCACTTCGCAGGAACAATTACCACCACGACACGTCATGGCCATGACGTGTTACTGTGATTGAGCTGGCCAACTATTACTTTAATAAGAAGCATCGACACGAAAAGATGGAGCAATAATGGTAATAGTAACCAAATACCTACTTATATGTACGACTTGGTACCATATCTACCGTTATCGCATACTCACTTCGATAAATATATTTTTTTCACTTAGGTTTTACCTACATAGAGCTTTAAACCCACTTCTTACGTAAGTAATAGATTAATCAATATTATTACACCAGTGCTGGGAAAGTCTATTAGTTCTCCATTAACTATCTCTTCCTAGTACCTAAGTCTAACAACTGTCCTTTACAATGTACTACTACTATCACTGGGTGGAGTAGGGGCCAACGAAGAAACGCTCACAGAAAGAAATTACAGCTCCCGACCCGTGGTACAACTGTGATGTCCAACTGGTTGTACTACGGAGAAGTAAAGTTACCCATAGTTCAACTCTTTTTTTTGACATTTATGATTATGACCCGTGCGTGATACAACGGTGGAATTATGTCCAACTGGTTGGACCACGGGGATAAGATGATCGTGTAAAACAAATGAACGTCTACAAAACAAATGACTATCATTAAGTGATCTGACGATTGTGATTGTAAAAAATGGTGCGTCAGAAGAATATTTCAGATCGAAACCAGTTAGTTAGGTTATGTTAGAGTATAGAAAACAACGCGCAAGCGCCGCCGAAGCGCCAGAAGAATATAGTTCGTCTGTTGATGAGATTGAAGCCAGATGTAAAGCAGTACTGTTCCTGTTTATTACCAGTAGTTGTTCCATAGATACATTCAATTTCCAGTAGTACAACTAGTTGGACCAAGGAAAGAACAACTCACTCGAGTTGAACCATTGGTAAAGATATTTCCCCATAGAACAACCAGTTGAACCGTGGGTAACTTTACTTCTCCTTAGTACAACCAGTTGGACATCACAGTTGTACCACGGGTCGGGAGCGGAAATTACTGTCAACACAGTAGGTTAAAACAAACAAACAGCGCACGGTCGCGACTGTAATCGTCAGGCTTGTCAAATATCTCCAGTTACTTTGAGGATGTCTAAGAGGAGTACTAGAGAGTATCAGTATGGTTGCAGTAGTGGTCAGTATCTTAGGTCATTTACAAATATTTATTTTCTCGCGATTTCATGCAATTTTCATTCCGCTAACCCGAAGGATGGGACGAATAACTTTTCATCAGCGACATAGAAAGTGGTAACTGCTAGGTTTTTGTATCTAGCCTACAATGCTTCAAAATGCAAAAGCTCGCAATTTCGAGCGATCTACCTTCAGATTCATAGTTTGAAAATAAGAAAACAATATGATTTTGGACTTCACACATTTATTGTATTTTTGTCTAATAAAAATACTATATTATATAACTATATAAAGAGGACATCTTCAGCAATTGACAGTCTTGCTGGTTGTACGCTCACATATGAGCTCAACATAAAACCTCCTGCTGGTTATAAGGCCTAGCGCGTATTACGGATTAATCTGCTATTCTGTGAAACATGGAATCAGTACGTAGGGCACAAGAGGAAAAAACCGTGTTGTAAGTTTCACACTTCAGAATATCGCGGTTGATTGAAACCGAGCAGATAATTCGCTACTGCGTGCTAGGCCTAAAATAAACTTTTCTAACTCATCTATTTAAGGTTTATATTATACCCTTACATAGAGCTCCATTTCAACAATTTCCGAACCAAAGAATAATTGCTCATTTTGCGAAAAACGCCATTGAATTGAAATGTTTACTCACATTACATTTATTGCACTATTGTACATGAAAGCACAAACAATTTTAGAAGTAAATAGAAAAGAAGGTACATCATAAGTAGTGAGGATCCTATTCAAGTAACATTGAACTCAATTTTTACTAGCAGATTGGTAAATGTTAAACGTGTCGAATTATAAAACTTGCAAAGCGTGTTATTAAATTCGCTTGGCATGCTCTCTATTTCATTAATTCCCCAAGAACTGCGGCGATCTCTCGTGTATTTCAATATTGCATGTTTTAGATTTGCCTCCCTCATATTTTTTAACACGAATTTTACTAGCGAATGTAATCATCACTCACATCATACAATGTATCCGAATAAAGTTATTAGCTTATTACTTTAAAGTGTAATCTGTATTTTATGTAAATTAAGTATGAATCAGAAAACACAACGCCTTAATACGATAACATGATAAGGCGGCACATAATGTACTTTACTTCTACAAAATACTTCACTATAGATACACTTACTACACAAGATTTTCATCAATTTCACATAACTGTGGAAAACTTTCTAATACATACTCGTAACTAGAGATGAAATACTTTAGCAATAAAAGATAACTAACAATAAAAATACATTTTTAATCTTTTACAACACGACATGACCCAGTCTCACGGGATTTATATTTCTTTCATTACACAAAAGTTCGCCATGCAAATAAGAATGATTTTAAATGGACTACTTAACCTATGTTATTAATAATTATTATGTACGGTATGTACACGATGTAAGTACTTAAAATAAAATAGATTTGCTAAATTATAATAGTCAAAACTCATTTGTAACATTCACCTTTAATAGAAAAATAATTTACAAGATAACTAATCATCAAGAGTTTCAAAGACTGCTTCGTTTACTTTTAAACTACTATTATATCGTTGACATATCATAGCCATTGATTGAAGACATGTAAAGACATACAAATAAAATGTACACATTGCACCACATTCATGAAACTCCAGTATCAGTAAAGAAACTTATAATAATATTAGGCATCCCAGAGAGTCAGGATTTTAATCAAGATGGAGTTCCAACGGATAGCGTCCACTAGTGCGATGCGAACACTCGCACGCTTAGGGATTAAACCCTAATCGGTTGTGAGGGTTTGAAACGCGTCAAAATCGATTTACATTGACATTTTATTGGGCGATTTCGTTTCAACGCGTCACTAATGAACAGCATCCATAAGAGCACGATTACACGTCGGTAAAAGTACTTACACAGCGTGCATGTTGACTTCCGCCGAGGAACAGCTAGTGTCACCTCGAAGCAATCAAACTTCGTGTCAACAAATTATTACACAAAACTGGTAAGTAGGTACACTAAACATGAACATTCAGAAGTACCTAATTCTGATCGTCAAACTATACAAAATAATGTACTTTCTGTAAATTCGTCTTACAAATCTAAATATGTAAAACAATCTACAACTATTACACACAGCATACATAGTATGTACAATCAAAACTATTTACACATGGCAAAGGTATCGAACGAGCTTTGCTTCGCGAACACGCATTAGAATTAAGCCGATTTGCGTAATTTATAAATTTTAATTTACTGTTTCAGTAAGTTCCAAAAATATTTGTGGGGAAATTCCAATGCGTGTGCGCTTACGTGGCAAACTTTGCAGACAACTGGTAACTAACAAATCTTATTGTCCTCGGAGGTGAAGCATTTCATTCCTTGCACCTCAATTTATTCAAAGTCAGAGTAAAGAGCCACAGGAAATAATGATTTTGAACGTGGATTCCTGACAAATACATACATATAATAGACTTACTTAGTACAAAAAGGGGTGATTTCATATATATAATTAATAACATATCAATTATATATGACAAAATTTCAATATAGATACACAACAAATATGATTTAAGATACCTACTAAGCAAAAAACAGAATAAATATGTAAATACAGAAAGGATGTGTTTAGAAAAATAATTAAAGGTGAATGAGAAACGAACATCATATTGCAAGACAATGAAATCAGTAAAGCCTATAAAAATGTAATAAATAAACAAAAATAATGAACCATAATAGATTAGAATATATTGTGCGTATTTGATACAACTGGTATTATGGTATCTAGTATTATGGTATGGGCATCGACTTGCGTATGGCAATGGCTCCATGAATTTGGTTGATATGTTTGTTGAGTGACATGATGCAAGAATTGTGTGAAGTCCCACAAGTATCTCATAAAGTTATAATACTCATAATACAACGTTATGGAAAATAACTGTTTGCCCTCTACTGCCATCTACTATACCATCATGTCACAAAAATATTTTATTCAAATACAGAGTTGTATAATTATACAATAATAAATATATATTATTTTATTTGTACATTAGGTACATTATGTGATTTATGTACCGTATAATATATTTACAAATAAACACAACATTTCAACCTTCACCTGTATTCACAATGTTTTAATAACTACATAACTCTACTTAAATTAAAATAATCAGGGCTGTAAAAGCTTTGTAACTATATTTTGTATTTGATATTCAGAATGTCTAACTCAGCACTGATTCCTCAGGTAAGGATGTATCAAAACGGTGCTACATAAAATGAATGTAATGCTATATCGTAATAACACACTACAAACATTATTTTTGCCATATATTTCATAGATTCATAGAGATTGTTTTCTTCCGATATCTATCTATATCCGATTCTTCCCAAATCCATTTTAATTTGATATGAAAAAACGGAATTAATCATAAATAAATAAATGTTGCTAGATAATTCACACACACTATTTAGTCCCAAAGCTTTAACTATGGGAACCAGACGACTGATTGATTACTTGTATACTCGCAAATACATACGTATGATACTATATATAACACCCAGACACAGAATAAACATCTATGTTCATAATGCATAATGAAATGCGTTAGATTAAGGTATATTGTTTATTAAGAGCTGTGGATTTTGTTTAATAAATAAAATAAAATAAAATAATGTTTGTACAAAGCGAGAACCCACACTACAGCGCTTACTATCTCTAAATTAAGTCTAAATAAAGAGCCAATTGTCCTATTAGAAATATGACGACTCATTGCGTACAAAAGAAATCAGATATAAGTTTTATTGCGCTTATGACAAATCTATCACACGAAATATCTTAAGCCAAGGCTGTATGCATTATACTCACATGTGCAAAGGAGTAAAACTGTAGTGGTATATAACTGAAACACGTCAATTGTATCACGAATAATAATAAAACAATTTTGCCCATTCGGAGTATATTTTCTTTAGACACCGATATAAAATGGCTGCTATCTCATTATTCTGTGCGACCGTTCGTGCACATAGAAGCTGTGAACGCTTGGAGACTACTCCACTAATTAAAATGTATGGCGCATTATTTAAGGATATTTAACAATAATGTAATGTTAATGTTAAACCCACGACGAAAAAGGGATGTTATAGGTTTAACGTGACTGTAACATCGTAGCTCCCGAACAGATAAACCAATTTTTATTTAGTTTTTTTGTTTTAAAAATGACTTGAACGAGAGAAAATATTTTCAATGATTATTAGGTTTTTTCTTTTTGATGATGGGATGTGAACAGATGTCAGATCGATGCGAAATTTGAAATCATGTTACTTCAATGATATTGCAAGAACATTGTACGTGGTGCTTCAGTATCAGGTCATGGCAAGTTACCATGTTCTTGCATCACCTGGACTCTGCAAGATACCGAACTCAGCAATTTACAGCAGAGGTACGAGTATCATGTTTAGGCTCATGGAAATGGTCTTGAAGATTACAGTTTTTTTTTTTCTGCTGGGTGTTTTTAAATTTATAGTTACGGGTTACGGGTGAATTAAACACCAAATCTTTCCACATTAATCACTCCATCCATTTGTGAAACCGTGTGAAAATCCGTTCGGTAATTTTTGAGTTTCTAGTTTACGCAGACAGACAAAAGCGACGGAGGGACTATGTTTTATAATTATATACAGATACTCGTTTTTAGGGTAATTATCAATACATTTATCTATATTATTAGTTCATGGATACGTTCACAAAAATATAACAAAAAATATATGTTGTGATGCAAACAACTAGAAAAGCCGGAAGGTACACGTGAGGATCACATTTATATTCCTCGCAGATATCGGCTGGTGGCATGGGACAATTCAGTTTCGTTTGCTGTAGATGACGCACCCCTTCTAAATGTTGTGTTAATTGGTTATCAGAATTAGTGAATATATTACACAAGGTGCAATAATATCTTCTTTGCTTTTTAGGAGCTGAATGTTTAGTATTACGTAATTCCTCCATTTCTAAAAATTGAATTGAATGGTGCCGTAGTATGGGCGTACCCTACTTGATAGCTACTGCAGGTCCAGTAATAAGCACAGGTTTCACGTATACATTGCAAGTGCACTCAACACACAATAGATTAAAAAGATGCAAGAGGAACCAAAGACGAAAGGCTGAAAGATATTGGCAAGAATAACACGAGAAGGAATTTCTATGATCGAAAGTTGATCGCGCGACACGGGTGTAGATTTTGAAGTCTAACGCCAAATGCCTGAGGCTCAGAGGCTCGCGTGCATCCGTTTCGCTCGCACTTGAGATGACGAAGACAACTGCGCTCACGCCTCTCACTTGTACCATAAGCTATAGTGCAAAATGCTGACGAGTGCTCAAAACTGCACTATTTCGTTTGATTTGTAAGCACCACAAGCCGTACGGTTAGCGGTGCGATAAAATATCGTACGCGCAAGTATATGAAGTGTTATTACTTATTAATATTATGAATCGTGTATATTGATGCTAGTTTATGGTTATGTAAATATAATTAGGTACTTATGTTAAGTAGATATTATTATAGTATCTATATAGATAGGTACACAAATATGCCTGGACTCTCCGCTCAGTATTCTACTATAGTAGCTCTACCTTCTGCATTGTAACTTGTGGGTTCGGTTCCTTCCCAGGACCATTTTTTTTTTTGTGAAAATAGATGCTTGTTTTGTGTCTGTGTTAAAATTTACATTTTAAATTATGTATTTACTAGCGACCCGCCCCGGCTTCGCACGGTTGCAATGCTGATACTAAATGTACTACAGAATGTCTTTATATACAACGTTATCTAAGAGATAGACATATACCATCGCGGACTTTTTTGTAGAACTTTTAGAGATGTACAATACTGTAGTACACTATTTTGATCTATCTCGTAGGGTTCAGCCAGCGATTGCAATGTAAGAGCAAAAAAATGTGTTTATTTACGGCATCACATTAGAAACCTCTAAAATTATCAGTGTTGTGTATCAGTCTCTACTGATAAGCATGTATTATACATATAAACCTTGCTCTTGAATCACTCTATCTATTAAAATCGCCTAGTTTTAAAGATCTAAGCATACAACGGGACAGACAGACAGCAGGAGGCGACTTTGTTTTATACTATGTAATGATAATGATAGTGTCCTTATTTTATCTGATCTATCAGTCACCTGGTTCCCATTATTGTTTTAGTTACGGATATTTATAGCGTATAAATTCTTTATTTATTCCTGACGTTAGGTTGGTTGTGTGGATTGTCCAATACTTACTAGTTAATAATATATTATGTGGTCTACAGTACAGAAAAACAAGTTGGTAAGTAGTGAAACATACAGGCCATGTAGATATCCTGTACTAGGAATACTTACTATCTACTGAAATGAAGTAGTTAAGTAGCTACCTCGTTCCTCGTAATCGAGTTCAATTATGTATGTTGGTACCTTTTGTAATATCTACCTATAACATGTGTGTATAATTTGAAGTCTGTATTTAGCAATGTTTTAGTACCTTTTGTAAAATTACGTGCGTGGAGTAAAACAGGTAAGTAAGTACCTACAAAACAATACGTAAATATACCTTTAATTTATAGAATGCCGGAATTATGGAACTGTAAAATCTAGGGTGAAAGTATGTAATTACCTACTTAACATAGTATGTAGGTAATTAAATTTACTGGCTGTTGTCTTCGGTACAAAAGGTTGTTCTACACCTGGACCCTAGTGTATTTTATGTGAATCAATAATTACTGTATTGATTATAAAATTACTGTACCATTGAACACTATTCATTGAATGAAATAAATTATCACATTATGAATCTAGACAAGAATCAATGAATATGAATGAAAATTAAATAAAACTAGGTACGAAGGGTGTCTTTATCGCTTAGACTCGGCGCTAAGCATTAAAACGTCTTCAGGTGAATGGCAACAATGATTTGATTTGAATAATGTGTACAAAGTAGGCAAATTACTCCAATACAGCTCTATAAACAATCTAAAACGATTTGCCGGTTTTTACGCTACGACATGTAAGTTGTAAGTCCTCGAGACGCGCAAGCCAGTGGGAAGCAAAAATTCTAAATGTATTTCATGTATACACAACAATCATTATTTGAAATTCACATGTGTTTGTTTCATCTCAATAACATAACATTGGATAGTACCTATTTATAATTTTATATATATTTGGTATATGAATACTGCCCTGAATATAATTATCTCATATTATTAGGGTGGAAAATTCAGTAGGTAGATTATTTATCTATGCACGTATTGAGCTATTTAGTGTCAAGTTATCATCAGCGCACTGTTTTAAAATGTTTACCTTATCAAAACATATTTGAAGTAGATTGTGTATTAGTATCATTGTTAGTGGTATTTAGAGAATATTTTACATACACATACAGATTAAACACCTATGTTATCAAATACTACATGAGCGAATACTAAAAACATTGGACTCCAATTTAAAGTGGATGCGGATCTTCATACGTACATAAAGTTTCACAATAACATTATTCAACAATCTTTCATCAAACTACATAAAGCTCGCGTCAAAAGCGAGTTTCACGGAAGGCAGTGCTCCCAAATAACATTCAATGCTGAAGACACTATTGATGAAATATTATTGGAGCTACAGAAAAATTTGATGATATCTGTATAACTTGGTCAAGAAATGAGAGTCATTGAGTAAAATGTTCTACCTAGACTTATCAAAAGCTTGAGAAGGAATGAACGTGTTTCATTTAAATAATAAGATTGTGTTTGACAATTATTGTAAAGTTGTAATATAAATTATTCTCCACCGCCTGCGGTTATAATTTTTCTGTAATTGCTCAGGGATGACGATCTTAGAATTGTTTGCAAGATTGTATTGTGTCAGTTGTTAGTTCACACAAACTGCTCAGTCAAATTAAATGATAATTCTCATGAAGCATGTTGTGTATAAATAGATAGGCTTATCCTGAAATTGGATAAAAGTCCTCTAGTTTAAATGGGCTAATTAAATTCGCCTAATTTATTTGATAAGTTTAGTTAGAAACCAATGCTCCCTGGAAAGATTTTACAGAACCACAATATTACATCGCCGCCATCATAAAATTTATTGTGAATTTATTAAAACCAGAGGTGCTGACTAGCCTGCAGAATGTTGTCAAATCGTCAGCAGACTATGAAT
Source organism: Lampropteryx suffumata (assembly GCA_948098915.1). Lineage (NCBI taxonomy): Eukaryota > Metazoa > Arthropoda > Insecta > Lepidoptera > Geometridae > Lampropteryx > Lampropteryx suffumata. The sequence goes on from OX402553.1 coordinate 11,424,168, forward strand.
AGAAAACTCACCAAAACATGCCATGACATGACTGCTACTGTAAATTCAGCAAAACTGGATTGAACTGTTCTGTTTAGGTTTAGAGTTTCCTGGGGCGAGTGAGACGTCGTTTCTTACGGTCTGGCGTGACGTTGGTCTGGTCAGCAGAAGCTCGGCGCCGAGTGGGCGGAGTTGACGTCGAGCCCTCGCCACCAGAATCCGTTTTATATTCCGCTTTACACTTATCCGCTTTTGTCTCTTTTTTAGACTTTTCTACTTTTGTCTCTTCAGCTTTCAGCTCCACTTTGGACTTCTCTGCTTTATTTTCTTTCGTTTTAGTGTCGAGTTTACTGTCAGCCTTTGTTTTGGGCTCGGGTTTAGTATCAACGCGGGGGTGTTCCGTTGCGCTAGTCTCTGGTACAACGGCTGGAGCCGCGTTTTCGACATTATTAGCGACCGCTTCACTCTCTCCGTAGTCACCACTTGTGCTGGCATCCCACTGCAATTATTTTATCAATATATAAATGACAAACCACAAAATTTTTATTTAAAAAAAAGCGTGGGGTGCTTAAACTATTATTTATTGTAATGACAGGTAGCTATTGGAAAACCACATCCTCTGATGGGTTGAAGTTTGGTAAACATAATTTGGAACTGATTTGTGGCGACACAAGGATAAGCATTTATGACTCGCGGCCTATTCACTTTCAACGCATGTAGACGTTGTTCCTAGCTACAGGAGTATTACGCTTAGACTAGGAGCTAACAAACCTGGGCCAACGAAAAAGGTGACATCCGCAGTGATGCACCACACTCTGCACAGAGCGGCGGCACGGCAGGCGAGCGAGACCGCCAGTATTGCAACTCTGTTTTACACTTGTTTAGCTCCTGAAAATATACAATTTGTTACGATGCTGCACAAATACTTATTTTTTTACAGTTAATTCAATTCATACACTGAATTCTCGACTCGGTTTTTGTCCCAAGATCAGCGGCAATTGAGTTTATGCAAGTATTTTATTTTACCTGCAATAGAGTCTGAAATTTCCGACTGGTTTCCTCATTCTTTTTATCGTAATCGTCAAGACGATTAGCATACTCTAGCGTCTGCTTCTGCTGCTCCGCTATTTGTTTCTGTTGTTCTGCAATCTGCTTCTGCTGGAGAGCTGTTTTGCGTTTGTTGCCGCGAAGATCGCTGCGCAACGCCGACAGTTGATCGTTGTATCTGACGCAGAAAAGCATGGTTAGCATTGTCAGTGGCATGAATGACTGATTCGTCGATACTTTGTAATATACCTGCATAGTTCTGAACCCAATCAAGAATAAACAAGTGTTGCCTGAAGCAGGTCAGAGGTCGTCTAATTAGCAACACCTTAAAAAGATGGTAGCTTATTTTATGCGCTATAAAGGCGCTGTATAAAATTCTAAACAAATAGACAACTTGCCAATTGGCTTGTGATACAATAGTATCTGTAATTGAGGTTCTGAACACTAAGTGCATTACTTTTTCATTCCCTGCTTGATACGGTGTATCCGTTTCCTGAGCACCATGTTACTCTGTGGCGGCGGTGGCGATGGGGGCAGACTCTCTTCCATGTACATGTTGAGATGCGAAGATACGCGACGATCTCCACTCGAGTGCCTCTCTCCTCCCCCAGTCGCTTGCGCGGCCAAAGAGTCGAACCCACTCGGCGGGGGTGAGTCCAGGCACATGTATGATTTACTGCTTTCACCAGCTGAAAAGTTACTTTCATGATTTTTTTATCATTTCAGGGTTTCCTTAATCTTCACACATTCACCCTACTCTAACTGTCCACAACTTGTATTGCTATTTCGCTATATAAAAGATAATCAATCAGTATCCTCAGCTCAAAGCTCAAAGTCAGACACTATCTCATCCTATTTTCCAGTAGGTAGGTAGATAAATCTAAACAAATATTATAAAGAGAATATTTGAGAGATGTTTGATGTGGATCCATATGACAAATAGCAATGCTGCAACCAGTGTGAAGCAAGGGGGATTGCTTGCGGTTTATACATGAGTAATCATCTTTCTGTCCTTATTCGACTCAATGTGAGATCAGCACTTGTTTTCGACATTATAATATACAAGAGACATAATATTTAGAAATTTTATCTGCACAAAGATTACCAAATAAAGTGGTTAATACTGTAAAAAGCTTCAGGCAGCAATGAATTGGACTTGACTCCCAACTTAGACATTAGAACTGGCCACTAGCCTATTTATATACTTTCCTTTCAGCTTAGCAATAGCGATGAGACAGCCATGTAAAATAGCAAATTATAGGTATTTACATAAATTGGATATTAACCAATAATAATTTAATATAGATAAATAAATAAATGTACAGCAACTAAAATAGTCAGATATGTACTGCATACTTACGTGAAAATGCAGTTGTAATATCAAAGAAATCTGTACCAAAATATGTAATTTCTGGCAAGTTTGGTTCAATGTGCTCCTTGAAGTATTCCATTGCCATAGTTGTGAGGTCGAAGAGCTCATCGGTCACTTTGTACGGTCTAGCTAGTTTAGTAGTTGTTTTTAGGTATGACAGAATACTGTATACTTCATCTAAAATCTAAAAGACAAATATTTTTAAAGTAACATTTATATGCATATATTTTATTTTGTTATGATACGGCATCATTTTAATATACAGTCAAAGTGATTCCAGTATTCTCTAAGTCTAAAGTAAAAGAAAATCTAAAAAGGTATTACATAAATACTTTCTTCAAATACTTTTGGATAACACATTCTTCTCATCATCTGGCCCCAAAGTAAGCAGAAATTGTGTAACCACACAACTGATATATTACTTATGTTTTTTTTTGGAAATACATACATAATTATAAATAGAAACACCCAAACCCGAGATAAATACTACAGATCATACAAGCATTTCACCCACGCGGGAATCAAACCCGCAACCTTCTCTGAGCCGATCTGAGCCAGGTCATGGCCAACTGCGCTACAGAGGTTGTCATGTCTAATATCTAATTACCTCGTTAATTCTTACAAAAGCTAAAATGTTATTGACAATCGCAAATAGAATGTTAGTAATTTTTGTTTGTTTTGATATAATATTAAATATGACAGTACTATGACGAAAGCTTGGCGCCTCGGCGACGTTCGTGTTTCCGAATTAGTATGTGTTCAGTTGTCCTAGAGCTTGAGATGGCTCATCAGTTACCTGCGAGCTTCAAAGGCATGTGTAGCTTCAGTATTTGGATATATATATAGAGCTACTCATATTACTCATATTACACCCCCAGCCAATTACATTTAATATATTTTATTAGACTTTTTCATCCCATTTTTAAGTCCCATTTGCAGTAATTGATTTTGTTTGCATAATCAATTAAAAAATTATATGAGTAAAGCTTATGAATCTAAATACTACAATTTAAATTTAATGAATACAATGCAGAATCACATACTAACATTGGTTTTCTATCCTAATAAGAAAATAATTGGAAATAAACCAAAATCCACAATTACTAACTAGAACTACTAAAATGATACCTAATTATATAAATATTGAACATATAAAATGTAGTGAATGTGACCACATATTTCCTCTTACTGAGGGATAATGACAAATTAAACAAACATAAGTGTTTAAAACAAACTATAGTTACCCTAATAGTTATATAATATAAGTATAGTTACCTCTCCGGGAAAGAAACAGCAGTGTTTCCTCTCAATATGTTTGCCAAAAGTCATTTGTAAAAGGCTCAATCTCATATGAAGTGTTTCAATAATATCAGACTCGCAGGCCAAAGGATGGCTTCTACGAGCAGATTCTCTCCTTGGCATCTTAGCTTTTATTGATTGAAACCTATGCAACATCTGGTTTTGTAGACGTTGAAATGTAGAATTTAAAACACCACTGCATATTGTATTCAGTTGGCGGTTTACCTGTCAATGTAAAGGTGGTTACATTATACAATCTGTGACAGCAAGTTATTGTATTAATTCTAGAATATTATAGATACTTCAGAGATACTGAAGTAGTTGTTTACTATTGTTGGTCACCAATTTCATAGTGATTTTGCATTTAGGTTATATTATAATACAGCATTGGAGTATAATAATAAACCAGAAAGCTGTTAATCACACAGAGGGTAACTCTGATAGCCTTTAGTGTCATCATGTAATGATCTATTTATGTCATAATAAATAGTGAGCAGTCAGTAGGTCCATTTATGTAGGTAGGTATTTGTCATATTTCAACATCAATAACAACATATAAATTACTTCAGATTGAACCTTTCAAAAAATAGATGATTCCATGTGAACCCAGACATACTATAAAACATGATGAAATTTAAAATATCATGATGTAAAGAGAAGTATTTACATCTCTACATGGAGTAATTTTTAAGATCTGATAAAAATAAATCATGAAAAATAGTAACCATTCTCAGTTGAGAGACACTTTTGAATCCCAGATATGAGAATACTTTCTCAATAACTTCCACTGGTAAATCCAGCAGGTTAGTTGTGTAGGTTTTTGAGGCGGGCAGCAAGGCGACACATTTAGATGTGTTGGCGTGTGGTGACGAGCCCCCCGGAAACAGCGCGCTGGAGTGCCGAGTCACGCGCGGCACCGCCGTAGGCTCCGAACTAGAGGGCCCGGCTCCCTCGTTGCCACTGCCACCTACGATGCTACTCATTTGCCTTGTTGACACCATTCTAGCCAGCTTAATGATTTTATTTCTGAAACATATAATCGGTCGTATGCAGTTGCCAAATTAACGTAACGATTACTCCTCCACAAATAACTTTACAGCAATATTTAAATTCTAACATAGGATAGATACTTCTAAGATCCCGTTTCAAACATTTTCAACTCCAATTATACGCAATGTACAATCAAAATTAAATTACTCTCGGAGGACACAAACATTATTCTAAAATGGTGGACATGGACGGCTAGATCGCTACCTAGTCACTTGAGACATTATGTATGATTTTCATAGATCTAATAAAGCAAAATATAAAAATTTATCAAATTAATCACCTAATCAAGATTTCATACACATTTTTTGATAAATAAGTGAAAGGGCTTTCTTTTTTGAAATAGCTAAACTGAAACACAGTAGTTTCAAAAAGGCTACGCTTTCACAAAAAAATAATCTTTTTGTTGGTTTGGTTGGTGGAGGAATAGACAAAAAGCAAACTATGAACGAACGAACAATTATGAATGAAAGAATGAATAGAATGCAAGATAACGAAACCATAAAGAAGACTGATACTAAATAAGGCTTTCCCTACATGATCAAACCATTTTTTTACAATTATGGTTGCATTACATCACAGTACTACTAATATGGAGGTAAATTAACACCTATCAATAGATTTAATACTGAAATTAAATTAAATGCTTAATGCAATAATAAAATCTCAATGAAACACTTAAAAAACTTAAAAAAAATACTTTATTCAATATAAGTAGTAGCTCCATAGGTAAATTGGAGCAACCTATAGCACATATTGAGCACATGCATCGTATCGCGTTAGTCGTAAATATTACCGTGGATGCACTGGCCATTATGGTCCTGTATGTGTATATCGGTACGGTAATTAAAAGCGTACACATTGCCCTTTATAAAATATTATAACGAGCCTAAATGTGGAATGATTGTGATAATCGCAATTTTTTTTACTGAATAATATTTTTGTGAACATATATTCGATTTTCATAAACTTGTACCTCCTATATACTGACTGACAAAACACTGTCTTAATATTTGTTTCGAAGTGATTCCCTAGGTCACATGGTATAAATTGGACGAACAAACAAATATGTCGATAGGTATATCTGCAACACTCCCCTAAATAATATGCCGTAAAAGATAATGCTTTGAAAGTAGCAGAAGTAAACAAGCCTGGCGGGATCCACGTTTTTGACTGTGTATGCCGCCGCAGAGCTGTTTTTTTTATCATAGATAACATTTTCGACAATTTATGTATGCCCCATAGAATTCGACTTTCAAATCCACAGTTTACTATAGGCTTAGTTGACGTATGCGTTAGCATTATATTAGATTGTAGTTTACGTTCTGGCGGACTTGAAAGAGCCCGTGTATTCCGTTGTATACATGATTACCATTGGTACTGGTACTAATGCCTAAACATATAATATAAAGTAGGTACGTTATCATTATCACCAATAGTACACTATAATGGGCATATCACTAATGAGAGGCTTTCTATAGCTACCGGCGACATCAGGATGTAGATGAGGGGCGTACTTTTGTTCCTATCCCAACAAAAGTATACATCGCATCCATTTCCTTTTCATCAATTCATCTATGTGAAAAAACTGTTACATAAAACTATTACTTATACAGGATTATTGGTAATTCGACGTATATCCGTTAATAGGTGATAGGGGTGACTACTTGCGATAATTTTAACCCCCATATGCAAAAGCGATCCATTTTTAAGTTATCATGTTTTTAGCTTTTTTCATAAAATGCCAGACAAAAAACGATATTATTTCAATATATTTAAATTTTTTTTTTCCACTAAAATACCATAAACCAAAACAAAAGTAATGAAACAGTCCCACGGAATGGGTCCTCCGCCCTAGGAAAATGGCTATCAAGCCATCTCCATTGAGCCCAAAATGTGCAGGACATCCATTTTGCAAGTATATCATGTTTTGTCTCGTAAAAAATGTGGTCTGATTAAATTGTCGTCAATTATTCCTAGTTGTGGGGTAGTTAGTAATCCCAACTTAATCGAATTTGGATTCGTCGGTCCATTGGAGTTTTTCCAAAAAATTTGAGTCTTCTAAATCTGCGTTTAACATGAATCTACGAAATCAACTCTCGTTTCAGGGTCCTCTTCGTGAATAACTTGCACAGGATATATTGGTAAGGATAGAATCCTGCATTATGCAATGTAGACCACACTTTAAAATAATGTTACAAAGAGTTGTGTGGCGACGGTGTTTGTCGAAATTCTTGGTTCATCGATAAATTCTTGTAGAATATCCTCTTCGTAATTAATAACATGGACTGGGGACCCCCAGTTTTGGCATTAAGTTGTCGTCTCTGAACACTATCAGTTTCTTGGATTCGCCTATACACTCCATTCAAAACTGATACATGGAGTAACCGGCGATTAGGAAACTAACGCGAATAATCTTGAGGAGCAGCTTCACTGTTACCGTTGCAAAAGCAGTAACAAAACACAATATCGACAAGTGTGGACAAGAAGCGTGTGCGCCGGCCGTTCCCGGCTACCGACTGAGGCTCACTAAACGGCCACAGCACATGCGCGGTGGTCGAGGAGGCGGACTTGCATTTTATATTAAACGCAATGTCAATGTACGGTATTTAACTAGGCCTAATTATCTTATTGAGCAAAAGTGGCTATCGACTCGCGTAAATGGATATCGTCTGGCAATAGGGACTGTGTACCGACCACAATGGGTAAATGTTGATACGTTTATCGACGCCATAACTGATCCCATTAATTGTTTATCCAAGTATGATTTCATTGTTTTGTTAGGAGATTTTAATATTAATATGTTAGAGGGATGTAATAATAGTACCATAAAGCTAACACAGTTCCTCGAGTACATGAACCTACGGCAGGTTGTTACTGAGCCGACACATTACACATCGCATACCGAGACTCTAATAGATCTCATATGTACAAATGCACCTGTGCGTGATGTCAGTGTTAAAAATATAACAGGTTCCAATGGGCACGCGATGGTTAATGTGACACTATCATTAAAAAAGCTTAAGGTTCCACCTAGGACGTTCACTTTCAGACCAATTAAAAATATAATATTAGATGACTTTCATAAAGATTTGTTTGCAATGGACTGGAGCCAGATAGCTGACTTAACCACTGTGGATATGATGGTGGATAAATTTAATTCAATGATTTCGTCTCTTTTTGATAAACATGCAGCATCGAAAACGATTACTATAAAAAATCATCATTCACTACCATGGGTAACAGATGTCTGCAAAATGATGATCGATGAACGCAATGGGGCTCACACCGTTTATCGAAAGACAGGATCAGAAGGAGATAAGAAATATTATAAGGAACTAAAAAGTATGGTTTTAACAAGCATTGCTAGCGAGAAGCGGGCTTACTTTAATGACCTTATTAATTCTCAAGCGAATAATAGTAAGATATTTTGGAAAAATTTGAAAGAAAAACTTTAAGTTGACCCCTGTAAAGAAAAATTCTTGCCAGCCCACTTCAGTGATCCAAACAAAATTAATGACCATTTCATGAGTGGGATACTCATGAAACATGAAACAGAGACATGGTCTTGTTTTCACTTCCCTGCACTCTGGATGCAATCACGGCTATAGTCAATAAGTCAATTTTATCAGGCGTTGTTCCCGGTAAATGGAAAGAAGCACTAGTGACCCCTATACCCAAAAATGACAACCCAGTAGAACTAAAAGACCTTCGCCCTATTAGCATTTTGCCTTTCCTATCAAAGCTACTGGAGAAAGCTGTTTGCGATCAGTTTGCTAAATTTGTGGAAGTGAATAACATTTTGCCTCCCTTACAATCCGGATTTCGCAAGGGACGCGGTACGACAACGGCTTAGCTTGATGTTATGGACAATGTATTAGCAGAGCAAGATGTTGGCCATAGTACTGTTCTGGAGCTATTGGATTTTTCTCGCGCTTTCGACTGTCTAAATATCCGCCTTCTACTCGCCAAGCTATCATATTATGGTCTAGACAAAAACTCGATCTTGTGGTTCACCAGTTACTTGAGCAACCGATATCAGACAGTAAAATTGGTAAAGAGTGATGGTTCTAGTGTTTGTTCTCACCCAAGGCTCATTAATCGTGGCGTCCCTCAAGGTTCAATACTTGGTCCACTTCTTTTCATTATTTACAGTGCCGATCTTGCCAAAGTTATTAAATATTCTAGGTATCACTGCTACGCCGATGATGTACAAATTTACTTGTCAGATACGCTACAAAAATTCCACAAGCTGTAACACGGCTTAACGATGACTTGGGTAGAATTGCTGACTGGTCAACACGAAATGCTCTTGTTTTAAACCCTACAAAATCAAAGTTTATGGTCATGGGTACAAAAATGCAAATTAATAAAATCGGTGGTGATCTGGAAGTGAAGGTACATGGTGAACAAGTGGATCGTGTAGATGAAGCTAGAAACCTTGGCATAATCTTCGATAGTCAGCTGAGATTCGAAAACCACGTGCTTTGTATGGTCAAAAACTGTTTTTACCGTCTCAAGGTATTATACCAAATCCGGGACCAGCTGTGTGAATCTTCACGTATCACTCTCAGTGAATCACTAGTCTTATCCAGGCTAAACTACGGGGATGTTGTTTATGGACCTCGGTTGCTTAATAAGACTCAGCGGTTAGTACAGCGCGTGCAAAATGCATGCTGTAGATTGTGTTTTAATGTCCCCCCTAGGAATCACATTACTCCTTTCTTAAACATTGCTTCTATGCTCAATATGGACTCTCGTAGATAACTCCATTTAGCAGGACTTGTCTTCGACGTTCTTAAGTTTGAAAAACCAGAATACTTGCACGCGAAGATTAAGTTTGCAAATCAAAACTCTAAAAAAGAACTTAGGTCTATAAGGTCAGAACTGCTATATCACAGTCATAAAACAGCGGCATTTAATGGTAGTTTCCGATACTTGGCAACGAAGTGTTGGAATAATATCCCTCCACCCATAAGAAATCTCAATACAAAGTACACCTTTAAATCTAAATTCAAAACGTACCTTCTAGAAAAACAAACACAAGGCATTCCAAAACACTTCGTTCGCCGACTATAGGTAATAGTACCATCTAAGTTCTATTCCAAAACTTACACATTACTTAATACACTCGCCCTTAACTTCCACATGCACATGAGGCTCTTTTGTTAGCCAGACTCTTATGAGACTGCTGCTATCAGAAGAGACCACACTACACGACACAAGTACAAATTCATTCTCCCACTCATATACATACACACACACACACTTTTTGTACGCCTATTTTCACTCATACACACTCGAACTCGATAGGTACACTGAATGTTGTATTGCGCTCGTTTTCGGCTCGTCATCTCGAGGGTAATAGCTGAAAATCAGTGTTTGCTTCTTAAGCAATATTATCGCTGAGCTATGACCCTTTTGAAATTGCAACACACACGTACTTTTAATTTAAGTATCTAGTGTCTAACCTAAAGTTTTATGTATTTACCATTATGTACAATGGTACCACTGATTGTACGTGTGTGCTGATTTATCAGATTATTATCAGATTTTATGCTATCTATCATATCGGAGTATTCTTAATTTGTGTAATTTTGAAACATACGCTGTTCATTTTGATCAAGCTCTTCCATATTTCAATTAATATTAAAAAATGAACTACAATCGTGAGTGTATTTACTTCAAATAACACAACGCCAATTTGTAAAACAAATGCACACGTGAAAAGTTTTTGAAATTTTTATTTTTCTAACTGGCCAGTTTTCTGCATTGGTAGGCATTAAACCAATCTGCAAGATATTCAAACAGTGAATTTAAGTTAAGTTTGAATACGAATTTCAGCCTGCTTTCTTTGTGATAATTTTTTTTTCAGTGTCTTTGAAATAAGTTCCTAGTTGTTAAGCATTTTTGGAGAGCTAAGAAAACGTTTACCTTTTTAAGATAATCTGAAAGCCAAGTCTAATAACTTTTTTTTGGTTTAAGGCATTGTAGAGGAAAAAATTCTAAAAAAATATTAAAATAATATCGTTTTTCGTCTCGGATTTCTAAGTTTGGACCGATAATTGTTGTTTTAATAGTGATAAATAACCAGTGTTTCATCGTTTTTATAAATCAGAAGAAAAACATATATTTATTATGATACCTTCTTTAGAAAAAAAATTTGATATTGCATTTTTGACTTATTTTGAAAAAAGCTAAAAAAATGATAACTCAAAAATGGTTCACTTTTGCGTCATTCATATGGGGGTTAAAGATATCGCAAATAGTCACCCCTATCACCTCCTAACGGATATACGTCGAATTACCAATAACCCTGTATAAATTCGAGGGTGTCCCATTCTGGCTATCTATTGTTTGTTTGTACCACGCATGCAAAACCGCGGGCAACAGCTATTAAATGATAAATATAAGTCAAGTCTACCTTTGTCCCGCTGGTCATTTTATTCTTGTGCTGTCTGTTGGCTTGTTGGCGCATCATGACGTACCAGCAGCGCAGCGTTTCTATTTCATGAAATTTTACTCGCCGATCGATACACAAACTAATAGGATGATGCTAGCGCATCAGACGGGGCACTCCCTTAAACGAAATTCTGTCTAATACTTGTTCACTCTTATGCCATATGACAAATAACTTTTTTATTTTGAATGAATCTTTTAGCATCGGCGGGGTATGTATTCTTCCAAGTAAAATATACTCGGTAGAATGTATACTGCTTGATTGGATATGCTTACTATTTTAAAATATTTTATCGACCTACAAAGGAAATACTCTGATAATCATAATAAACACATTCATTATACAATTAGACCTTATACAATTATTCATTATACATTCATTATACCGAGTATATTTTACTCGGAAGAATGTATACCTACTGATTGATTGGATATGCTTACTATTTTAAAATATTTTATCAACCTGCAAAGGAAATACCCTGATAATCATAATAAAGACATTCATTATACAATTAGGCAATTATTTACAGAAATATACAGCATAATAAACTATACCTAATACAAAATACAAGTGATACAGTTGAGCTATCTAAGGACCGCTCAAAACTATCTATTATTAGCTCAACTGATCCAGACATCTGTAGCGTCCTTGGGGGCAGCGTCCCCAAAAGCCAGCTCGTGAGTCACGCGATGTTTCTACCAGACAACATGAAGTAATTTTGGCTCGCGAAAACGCGATGGGCTCCTATTTCCCAGGGGTCCATGGTCTAGACTCGACAGAATGCTCACATATATAGGCCCTATCAAGACAGGCAAATTTGCGTCTTTTCAGGTCTTCGGCAGCTCCCCACATTTAGCCACCGGACCAAGCTCTAACGAAAGTCCAGACTGATGGGATGCGGCAAGGGTGTCTACACAAGTAGCATCTTATACCAATGGTCTACCCATCTCCCAAGGGACAAAAGTCATACTTTAAGGGCTGCTATCCATCATCACGTATAAGACCGTACGACTCCAGAACCGCTGGTACGTTGACGTTGATGTTTTGGAGACTTTCTCTTCTACTTCTGTTTTGGAGTAGGTGTAATTCAAATGTTGTAGTTTCATGGTGTGTAACCATGATCACGGAAGCATCAGAAAAAAATAAAAATTAGCGCGTAATAGTGTTGAGTGTTTAAACATTCTATGTTTTATGTTATAGTAATTCTGTAAGTAATTTATTCTCTCAATTCCTGAACGTTGTAACGCCCCCCTACCTATTACTACTCCTCGATGCACCTAACCTTTTTTTCGCCTTCTCTACTAGTTAAAAGTACCTAAATTAACCCCAAATAACTAAATTGTATTATATAATATAATTTAAATCCCTAAACATACTTTGATCTATTATTAATTTGGCCAACGATTCGTCTAGTGTTTGTGATTAAAATCCTACGTTGTGTTTCGAATATAGTAACTCTGATTCTTTAAGAGAATTATGTTGAGATATGTATTTATAATATTATAAACTTTATTATTAGAAGTAATCCTCTATAATGAAGAATATCTTTGATTTGCCTACGCTGTGGTTCGATACTTAATTTTATAATTATATTAATTATTGTCCTTTAGTGATATTATAAACTGCATAAAGTAAATAAGTATTATATCCAATCTAGTATTACTGTGAAGCCTTATTATAACGGTTTAAATTATTTCAATATTTTAATATGATATTAGTTCTTGTCATGAATTGTTACTTTGTATAATATCAAGCTTCGCAAGCGTGATATCTACACAAATAGCAGCCTAAATCATTCCCCAAAGTCGATCTATCAATTTTTATCAAAATCCATCAAAATCGGTTCAGCCGCCAAACGTAACAGACAGACAGACATAGTCACTTTCTCGTTAATATAATATAGATAATAGTTTTGGTAGTTTCAATAGTTAAGTAAATTAATCATTCTTGTTCTATATTAATACTTCCTAATAGCGGCTTATGTCATTCTAGTCCTACATTCATATATTTTTATTGCGGCTTAGATCACCAGCCCCTCCTCGCTAGCGATAGTAGGTTTCTTTCCATGTGACCTGGACAGCCTTCCTCCGCTATGGACAATTTCATGTCCCTAGGGAACTCTTATTTTACTTTTGACAACAAACAAAACAGTTACTTCAGTAATTAGTATGTCTGTCATAGTTCAGCAAAGGGGTATCAGAGGGTTTAATCTTTTATCAAAACGTACAATGTAGTAGGTCGGTCCAACACATTCAAGGGCATTTACTTTACTTTTGTCTGCAAGCAACTCACATACCATCCATCCACTGGTTAACCTTCTAGTATCGCATCTTAGAATGCAACTGGATACATAGAAGAGCCCTGCCTAGATCCTATCCTACTTGGCGAAGTTCCTTAATCCTACAACACAAGAATTTTACCTATTCAACCCTAATACAGACTATTATCTAATACAATATGTTGTGATTTTATTTGTTAGGTCCGTAGAGTAAAGAAGATTGATAATGTGTGATAGATGTTGGAATATAACAAAATAAATCTATCTCACTCTAACATATAGTTAGCGTGTCTTGCTCTTTTATACGTATAAGTATTTAGTGAAACAGTACTTTATTGTTCTCAAGAGGATCTGGTTAAATAGGCATAGTTCCTATTTCTTTTGCGTAGTCCGGTTAAAGCTCTGGCATAGAGCACACACACCTCTCCTACAAATAATAACGATTAATTAAATTCAGTTATATCAAATCGTTAATTACGTGTTTCTTTTGTCACCCAAACCCCAATAGGTTATGGGCCCAGAATTTAGACTAATTAAAAAGATTCAGTAAAGTTTTTATTTAAATAAAAAGGACACTTGAAGTGCATAGTGTTAAGGGACTTGTGGCCTGTGGTCGGAGGCAGTGAGTTAAAATATTTTAGTATTCTAAGTGACTTTTTAGTGATTTGATAAAATGGATAATTTCAAATTAAAAAGAAATATTAAACCGTTTGACGGGGACAAATATAGTGTGTGGAAACTTAGAATACGTAATTTATTAAATGAACTTGAAGTGCTTAAAACTATTGATGAAGAAGCTCCCAAGGAACCGGACAATGAGTGGCACAAAAAGCAGAGAATCGCTAAGAATACGATAATAGAGTATCTGTCAGATTCTTTGCTGGGACTTACTAGCGAAGAAAATACTGCGAGACAAATTTTCTTGAAGCTGGATTCGATTTATGAAAGAAAAAGCATAGCGACTCAATTAGCCTTGAGGAAAAGATTATTAAATTTTAAGTTGAAAGGAGAAAACCCCTTGACGAAACATTTTCAAGAGTTTGATGATTTGTTAATTGAATTAATGGCTGCAGGTGCAAAACTGGAAGAAGTAGATAAAGTAACGCATCTATTTATGACTCTGCCTAACAGCTATGATGGTGTCGTCACAGCAATTGAAACATTGGCTGAGGAGAACCTGACTCTAACCTTTGTCAAAACTAGACTTCTCGATCACGAAATAAAGTTAATCAGTGAAAGACGCGACACAAGTATGAAAGTTCTTCAGGCGGAATCGTCAAAATTCCAAACATCAAAATCTTATTCTGAAAATTCCAACACGAAATGGAACCCGAATCGTGGACAGTCAAATAAAATTTCATTCAAAGCAAAACTCAATAAACTAAAACATATTAAATGTCATTGCTGCGGAAAGAAAGGTCACATACAAAATAACTGTTACTTTAACAAGAAGGGCAAACAACGTTCTGAAATGAACAGAACAGTTCAGACTGTAAATATTACGGATACTAAAGATCCTAATATCTCGGGATTTGCTTTTATGGTTGGAGATTATGAAAATGAATGTGTACGTGATCAAAACGGCATTACGTTTATTTTGGACTCGGGTGCCTCAGATCATTTAATTAACAGAGAAGATCTGGCACAAAACTTCACGGAACTGAAAAATCCAATAAATATATCAGTTGCGAAAAATGGAACGTACATAAGAGCAACGAAGAAAGGCAATCTTCTAGTAACCAGCAACTTGGGTGTAAAGGGGACGCTACAGGATGTCCTTTTCTGTTCTGAAATCCCTTACAACTTGCTCTCAGTTAAGAAGATGCAAGAAGCTGGAATAACCGTTGTTTTTGGCAGTAACGGCGGTGTGCAAATATACAACAAGGGTAAACTGGTAACAAAGGGTGAGTTTTTAAATAATTTAATTGGTATAAATTTTGTGCTTGACAAATGTGTTCTAAATGCTGAAAGCTCATCTAATAGGGTCGTAAACAATAAGTATGAATTATGGCATCAAAGACTTGGTCACATTGGCAAATCTAAGTTTTTGCAAATTAAAAGTAATGAAATGTTTTGTGACAATGAGCAAATAAATCATGTGACACCAAATGATAATCTATGTGAAGCTTGCATAAATGGAAAACAAGCATGTTGGCCATTTAATAAATCAAAGTAATACCTCTAATAAAACGACCTCTATTTAATGTGCATACAGACGTGTGTGGTCCCATCACTCCTTTAACACTTGACGACAAAAACTACTTTGTGATTTTTGTCGATGAATATACTCACTACTGTGCGACATACTTAAAATCCTATAAATCAGACGTTTTTGCTACGTTTCAAGATTATGTTGCAAAGTGTGAAGCTCATTTCGGTTCGAGAATTGTCAATTTGTATTGTGATAACGGTGGTGAATATTTGTCAAAAGAAATGAAAGAGTATTGTGTTGTAAAAGGTATAAGCTACCACTTAACAGTGCCGCATACCCTAGCTCTGAACGGGATTGCTGAAATAATGATTAGAACAGAACGAAGTCGTGCATTGGTATCTGGTGCCAAATTAAACAAAACGTTCTGGGGGGAGGCTGTGTTGACGGCTACATATCTGATAAATATCAGCCCCACGAAAGCACTGAAAATAGCTAACACACCATTTGAATTGTGGCACAATAAAAACCACAACTAAATATTTAAAGGTTTTTGGTTCAACTGTTTATTTTGTTAATAAAACAAGAAAAACAAAGTTCGATGAAAAATCGTTAAAGGGCATAATGATCGGTTATGAATCGAATGGTTATAAGGTGTGGAATGTGGTAGATGAAAAGTTTGTGAAAGTCAAGAGTTGTTATAGTTGATGAAATTAATTTTTGTCAAGCAGGCCATTGAAGCCTGGGGGAATATTGGCTGAAAATAGCAATAGCCCTTGTTACTCTGATAAGCTCATAGTAAAGAAAATGAGTGAGCAAACTGATAAAATACCTGTGTCATTAGGTCCACCACCTAATAAATCTGTATGTGATACAGATGTGTATGACTCTTCATTTCAAAATACATTGACTTCATCTCGAAATGAACTGGCTTCTAATGATCAGAGAAGGAGTGAGAGGATTAAAAATCTGCCCACTGTATCTTATGACGAAAATGAAGATGATATTTCTGTAAACTATTTGTTATACGCAAAATCTTTAATATGCAAAATACCTACATCATATAATGAAATCAAATCCAGGGATGATAAGCTTTTGTGGGAAAATGCTATAAGTGAGGAAATAAAATCACTCACTGAAAATGAAACCTGGACGCTTGTAGAAAAACCCGAAAACAGAAATATTATTGATTGTAAATGGGTATTTACTATTAAAAATGATGAGTTTGGAAAACCCCTAAAATATAAAGCTCGTTTAGTAGCTCGTGGTTTTAGTCAGGAATATCTGATTGATTATAACGAAACGTTTGCACCAGTTGCAAGAATCTCAAGTTTCAGATTTATATTAGCTTTTGCAAATCAGTTTAATTTACTTGTCCACCATAAGGACGTAAAAAACTGCATTTCTGAAATGGAAACTAAAACAAGAAAATATAAAAATTCCTGAAGGAATCCAAATTGCAGATAACCAAGTTTGCAAATTAATCAAAGCTATATGGATTAAAACAGTTTGCACGCTGTTGGTTCCAAATGTTCGAACAAACTTTGATTGAAAAGGGTTTTCGATACTCATCAGCTGATCGATGCATTTACATTCTAGATGCGGGTGATATCTTAAAAAACATTTATGTTGTACTTTATGTTGATGATCTAGTAATTTCAACTGCTGATATAAATGCCATGAAGAGTTTTAAAAACTACTTAATGAATAAGTTTAAAATGGTTGACTTAAAAGATATCAGATGTTTTCTGGGAATAAAAGTAGAGCGGTGTAACAACAAGGTTACCTTAGACCAGAAAATGTATATAAAAACAGTTTTAGAAAAGTTCAATATGAGTGACTGTAAAACTGTCAGTACACCCTTGGAAACCAAAGTAGATTACAAAGCGTTAAACTCAAGTGAAGTAACAATGGCTCCTTGTAAAAATCTAATTGGGTGCTTGATGTATATAATGGTATGCACTCGCCCTGACTTGAGCTTTAGTGTAAACATCTTGAGTAGATTTGCTAACAAAAACAATCATTCACTGTGGTCGTACTTAAAAAGGGTATTACGTTACTTGAAAGGATCAATTGATCTACAATTAACTTACGTTCGCAGTAATAACTATAATCATAACATATTAAGTGGCTTTGTTGACTCTGATTGGGCAAGTGATGAAGTAGGCAGAAGAAGTACTATGGGTTATTTGTTTAAATTATTTGAACAATGTACAATATGCTGGAATACAAAGAGGCAACTTACAGTGGCGGCTTCGTCCACTGAAGCTGAGTACATGGCTTTATTTGAAGCGGTAAGAGAGGCTCTTTGGTTAAAATCATTAGTGACCAGCATTGACAGTGAAATACCCAATGCAATTCCTATCTATGAGGATAATAATGGGTGTATAAGCATTGCAAATAATCCTACAAGTCACAAAAGATCAAAACATATTGACATAAAGTATCACTTTTCTAGAGAACAGGTGGAGAAAAATGTTATTAAAATGATTTATGTTTCCTCAGGTAATCAGTTGGCTGACATCTTAACAAAGTCATTACCGACAGTCCGTTTTTCTGAAATGAGAGAAAAACTTGGGGTGTTGTAAATAAGTAAATAAGATACCATAACTTTAAATTCAATTTATTATTGATGAATTGGTCTGATTAGGTTTTCTGGGTTTCCCTAATCCTGCGCATCAAATGGTGGACCAAGATAATTTGTACTCCCAGGTAAATAAAGGAAGGTGTGTGATATTATTTTTGTAAATAGTTTTGAATACTTGTTTTGAGAAAGAGGATTAATTTTGAGGGGGCGTGTTGGAATATAACAAAATAAATCTATCTCACTCTAACATATAGTTAGCGTGTCTTGCTCTTTTATACGTATAAGTATTTAGTGAAACAGTACTTTATTGTTCTCAAGAGGATCTGGTTAAATAGGCATAGTTCCTATTTCTTTTGCGTAGTCCGGTTAAAGCTCTGGCATAGAGCACACACACCTCTCCTACAAATAATAACGATTAATTAAATTCAGTTATATCAAATCGTTAATTACGTGTTTCTTTTGTCACCCAAACCCCAATAATAGATATACCAATTATATGAATAGTTTAACTTTAATTTCATGAATAATATCAAATTTGGATAGCTTAATTCTGAGCCTTGAGGGATATTTCTCTATACTATTATTAAGTAAAAGTCTGAGTTAGATAAAATTATATCAACAGTAATATTCATACTGACTCTTCGTCGATAGCAGCTTTAGTCTTTCTATAGATTCAAGCAAGCTAGAAGGACTTTCGCCTCAAGAGTTTGATAGAACTTATCTAATATGATTATTAATAAATCAATAATAGGACTGATCCATAAGATATCCATTCAATATATACCACAATGTACAAATAATGAACATTTTAATTTAAGGTGTAGGACCATTATCAATCATTATTCCATTTCATAAGAACTTATAATTGCTTTCAACTAGACATTTATTATCTAGTGCAATGTTTCAGCTAAATCTTTAGTAAATAATTGGTATTACCATCTCATTGGATAATTGAGTTTATAAGTTTAATAACTTTTAGTCAATATTAGTTTTCCCCACCGATTCGCGCACCGATTTAGATACAGGTAAACTACATAGTCCTACGAGAGCCATAAGTAGATTTATACTACTATATAGGTATGGATAATAGTAATTCGACAATCTAGGCAAACTGGTCGAATTGTGTTGTGTACCTGATGTCCTACCTAACCTAATCTGGTGTGTGAATCAGCAATACTGGAAGCAAGCTTCGTACATTTAATTGTGTATGTCACTCATCAGGGTGCAATGATGAGCTACCTAGCTGCTAATTGGGGGACAGCGAGTTGTAAACCTCGACTTTGTACCTAACCCCTAGTACGTCCCTACAATCTACTTCCGACAGACCGAAGTCCTGGGATGTCTCCCGTAGATTAAAGGCAATATAATGTGCAAGTATATAAATAGACTAGAAATGCGTCATTTCATCACAGACACTGATAAGAATTTTGTTTCTTTAAAAGCGGCAGCGCAGCGGGATACGATTTCATGCGTTTTCAATGGACGCTATCTATAATAATAATAATATATCTACCAGAATCAAAATTTAGATTGGATGATATGGTCTGGTTTTATTTAATAAAATTAGTAAATATTATACTGAGTATATTAATAAAAATAAATAAATATTGATGGACAATCAACGCAACACCATCTAGCCCCAAACTAAGCATACTCATAGCTTGTACTATAAGAACCAGACCACTGATAGAATACTTATATATTTTTTAATACATACTTATGATATTATTATAACACCAAGACACATAACACACATCGATGTTCACCACATAAATGTTTGTCCTGGTAGGAAATCGAACCCCATACTTATAGCGCAGAAGCCAAGCTTCTACGAACTGAGCTGTGAGGCTAGCAACGAATGAATACATCAGAACAAAAATAAAAATGTAAATTATCTGAAGGAAACAAAGAGTGCCGGTCGAACCATAAGGCGCTGAGCAAACGTAGACACTTTTTGTTGCCGACACGGCACACCATTACAGGGAACCGTAGTTGCTATGCCCTGTAGCGGTGATCGGACACAGTTACATTGCTACTACTTTGCCACCGGCACAATTCGTTGCTTGTTTTCCGTCAGCCTCACAATGGACGTCGATGAGTAAAATTGTAAGGAAATTTGTTAATGTTGCTTGTGTCTTCAACTGACGACTTTTAGTTTCCAGTTAGCGACACCGAACACTTTTTGATTTTAGATCGTCAATGAGTATGTGATAGGTGGGAGCAACTGGATACAAAAAATGTTTACGTATGCGCAGGGAGTGTATGATTTCATACTGGTTCTATAGAAATCAAATATTCATCTGTAGCTTGTATCTGACACTAGACACAAAAGTGTCCACGTTTGCGCCCTGCCTAACACACTATTTTGTGTCTCTAGAACACTGTCAGCTGCTGTCTTGTATTTGCAAACCTTGCAAACTATGTTAATTTTCTACAGCTTGCTTCATACTTGTTTAATACTACTCTACGTAATGAGTGAATGAGGGCAGCTGCGCCACAAATAAGTTAAACTATAATTAAGGGTACTGTTACCAACTCTATTTAGATAAATTAGTGACCCTTTTCTAAAATGTCAGCGGTGACCATTAAGCCGTGGCCTTGAAAAGGGGTCTGACCATACTGGAACGAATGAGAGAATTCTACATAGGTGAGGGATAGTGTGGAGTTTTTGCTTCTCGTGGTACGTTATTAAATTCCTTATAGTTCGTGCACTTCACGAAAACCCGTCCGATGGCATTAACTTCATAGGTTTATGATTCAAAATGCAATGATTAGTCATGGTGAAACGAAATAACTAATACCTCAGTTGTGATTTTGATTTTTGATTTTGATTTTATTCGTTTTAGGAAAACTTACAGCTATGTAGATACATTGTTAATTATGAAATACATAATATATGCAAGGCATATATTTTACAGAGAGCCAATTAAAAGTTTCCACTTGTAGTTAAAAAAAAAGAATATAAGTAAGTAGAAATACAGTAGCAGACGACGGATTCTAGAAAATCATTGAATGCAAGAGATTTTGAAAAACAAAAAAAATAAATAAAACCAAACAATTACATAATGAGTAAACTACGATTGATTTACCAAGAAAAATTTATCATTGAGTATGCGCTTTAACTTACTTATTGGAGTGTTGAAAATGTCAATGTCAATGTTTGCCTTTGCCAAAGAGTTGATCGAAGAGCATGCTCTAATTATGAAAGCATTTTGCCTATAATTCGTTTTGGCATACTGAACGTGTAGAGTTATAGGAATTCTTAACCCAATCACAGTGCGCAGTTCCAATAGTTCTAGCAACTCCGGACAGTCAACTGTACCATTCGCTATGCCCATGAGGTATGACAAATCGGAGATACATCTACGTTCAAAAAGGGGGAGGAAATGAAATTTGCGACTTCTTGTCTTATAGTCAGGAAGGTAGGTATTGGCGCGAAACTGTAAATAACGTAAAAATCTTTTTTGAATACCCTCTAACCTAGTAATATAGATGTCGTAGCATGGGTTCCAAACCTGAGAAGCGTATTCAAGGTGACTACGAACGTATGCGCAGTACAGGATTTTAAATGTTTTTATACTATTGAATTCAGAGGACATTCGGAAAACGAAACCAAGTGCACGGGACGCCTTAGATACAATATTGTCAATATGGTCTTTGAAGATGAGCTTACTGTCAAAGACTATGCCTAGATCTGTGATGGTATCGAGTCTTGTTAATAGTGTACTATGCAGAGCATAATCAAATTTAATTATTGTCTGTTTACGCGTGTACGAGCAAATGTAACACTTAGAGACATTTAAGTCCAACTTATTTTGTGTACAATAAATAGGTTTGAAATCTGAGGAGGTCAGCCTGCAAAAGGTGTGCTTCACTAACAGACTTTATCTGAGATATAATTTTCATGTCATCAGCATATAGAAGTATTTTAGAGTGATGAAAGCAGGAAGAGATATCATTTACGAACAACGTAAAAAGCAGGGGACCTAATAAGGAGCCCTGAGGAACTCCTGAGGGAATATACATGGACGAAGATGAGTATCCATTCAATACGACCGTTTGGCACCTATTGTCGACATAAGAAGTGAACCATCTGAAGAGGTTGCCTTGAATTCCCATTTCTTGGAGCTTTTTTAATAAGATGAGGTGGTCAATACGATCAAAACACTTACTATAGTCGGTGTATATGATGTCAACTTGTGATGGTTCAGACATGATGCTGGTTAGGTACTCGGAACAGAGCAGAAGATTCGATATGGTAGATCGGCCTCTGAGGAAACCGTGCTGCTGTGGCATGAGGTTCTGTTTCATTGCGGGATAGAGTTGAGAGTAAACAATTTTTTCTAAAACCTTGGCAAATATACATAGTTTAGAAATTGGTCTATAGTTTTCCACAACGTTCTTAGGGCCTTTTTTGTGGATGGGGGTAACGTAAGCCGATTTCCAGATAACAGGCACCACACCTTCAGTTAAAGATCGACGAAACAGTATGGAGAGTGGGAAAACAAGACTTTTAGCACACTTAACAATAAAAAGCGCAGGAACATTGTCTGGACCCGCCGATTTATTGAGGCTAAGGGATTTAAAAAAACGAAAAACTTCCGCCTCAAGTACCTCAACATTGCAAATGTCTCCGCAAGATACGTAATGAGGAGAAACATCTGCGTTAGATTGAGTTTGGTTTTGTGAACTATCAAGAAAGGTTGAGTGAAAATATTCTGCAAACATGTTACATATCACATCACCTTGGTCCGACGAGACCGTACCAAGTTTCATTACAGACGGATAAGCATTAGATTGATTCTTACTCTTCACATAAGCCCAGAATGCACGAGGGTTTTTTTTTATAAATGTTTCGACTTTATCGATGTAGGTATTGTACATATCTGATTCCATAGCGCGGGCTCTGTCTCGTAAGATAACAAATGAGTCACGATCATATGCGTTGCCATATATTTTAATTTTTTTGTGAAATTTCGCTTTTTCCCTGAGCAATTTTATGAGAGGCTGTTTGTACCATAAGGGATATTTACGAGAGGGTGTAACGATTTTTGAGTTAATAAAAGTATCGCGCAACTTATAAATAGTGTTATACATAAAGGTTGCGGCTTCCTCAATCGTTTTATCATTTAGTTCTACGACCCAATTAATGGTATCAAGATCAGCGCAAATTGAGTCATAATCACCACTTTCATAATAAAACTTAGTATATGGCAGTGGCTTAATTGTATGAAGCTGAACAAAGTCTGCGGATGCCACTATAGACGGATGGTGGGCATCCAAAGGTACTAAGGGAGAATCACACGCGCGAACCGATACCTCGTTATTTGAGAATATTAAATCAAGTAAGCGGCCATGACTAGTATTAAAAATAGAATTGTATTGCAGTAGATTACATGTAGTAATCGTATCAATAAAATTGATTTGATGCGGGCCTTGCAAATTACTTGGCGACAAAGAGATTTCGTCACCACTTAGGGTCCACGAGACAAGGGGCATATTGAAGTCACCAAATACAATGAATTTGTCCAATGGATTATTTAGTATAATACTGGTTAACTTATCTGCAAAGTTCGACAATTGTAACTCCATTGAGTGACCTAAATTCTCATCACAAATATACACTACGCATATATGCATTTTATAAGTGGATTTTGGGTTACTATTGCGGATTGTCAAAGTTATCCACAAATCCTCAGCAGCCGAAGACCACTCGCTTCGACATTCCACCGCTATTTCACGGCGAACTGCAATCATTACCCCACCTCCCTTATCCTGCTTTGTTAATTTATAGTTACGATCACGTCTATATATTAAGTACCGATCGTCAAACAACTCACTATTTTTGATACCGTCCAGTAACCACGACTCTGTAATGCAAATAACATCATATGAACTTAAACAGACGTTTCTATGAAATAGTGCCGTCTTTGTACGTAAACCGCGTACATTTTGGTAATACACATTAATCGGAACCATTTTTAATAAAAAGGTTATTTATACTCGGAATAGGTATAGAAAAGCGCATAATAATCGAAAGCGAGGTTTTATGGTGGGCACATGAGATAGCATTAAAAGAGTAAAGGACAAAAAAAAATAAAAAATTCAACAAAATAGTAAGGCAATAAAAAAGGCAGTAGCAAATGGTCAGCTGACCTACCGTTGCGGGTAGCGATAAGCGGACGTTTTGTTTACGCATAGTGGATGAACTAAGCGGAGTTGATGAGACAGCGCTCGTCAACCGTTGGCTGCAAACATTTATATAATGGTTTTTGATTTGAACAAGAACGTACAAAGGTAAAAAAAATAGTAAAAGTAAGCATACTAGATACACTACAACTTTTTGAGATCCTCCTCCGTTTTGATGACAAACTTTGGCGAGTTCGGGTTTTTTCGAATAAAGATTTTGCAACCCCTGACCCAAGTAAATGCAAACCCCCGTTCTTTTGCAAGTGCTTTTACTTTATTGAGCAGCACTTTATTTTCAACTGTCAGATGATCATTAACATATATTCTGCTACTATTTGTCATCCCCAGATTAGCCGCAGTGATGGTGGATTTTTTCGCAGCTGCAATAAATTCATCTTTTATATATCTGCTATGTACAGCAATAACTATATTTTTATTTTCTTTGCTATTGCGCATTGGTATTCTAGCGATATAATTGATCTGCTCCTTGGGGATGGTGTACTTAATATGCGTTCCAATCTTGGCAATGACATCGAAGAGATTTTCGGAACTTGATGCAGGAACTCCTTTAATTTCGAGATTATTGAGGCGCGATTTCTGCTCATTCTCTTGGTTTAAGACCTCCAGTTTATCTAGGCGCTTTTGCAGATGCTCAACATCATTCTTGGTTTTCTGCAGGGTTTTGATTTCTTTCTCCATATCCAAGATCCTATCAGATAACGTACCGATTTTATGATCAACGAATTCTATAGAAGATTTTATTTCCATTAATTCTTGTTTAATCGTTTTTAGTGAGGTAATTTCTGCCTTAATGTTTTGGACAGCAACATCTAGCCCAGGTAGAAGTGCGACTTGAAGCGAGAGGCGCTTCAACTCAGCGAGCACGGCGTCCATATCCACTGGTACTGGCGACTTTGAGGCTGACGGGATAGCCATCCCGAGGAGGTGGTAAAGGGCTCGCAGACCTAGAACTCTTACACTGAGAACATTTCCACGTAGATTTGCGATTTTCACCCAGACGCCGATACCCGGTCTCAGTGACGCCGGCGCAAGCGAAGTCAAATCTACCCAAGCATACTGAACACTGTGCACCATCTCTAAACTCCTCCGAACAGCTAGTGCATTTAAACATTGCTTAGTTGGTAAAAAAAAAAAACGACCCGGAAGAAAAAATGTTGACAATTACTGATGTGCGAGGTACGAGTGAAACCGGTCTAAGTAGCGTCCGCACTGATCGTCGTCTACGACTGAACTGATGATGTGATGTGATGGTATTCGTTATTACAATGTGCCTTTATTTGATACAGGCTTCTGGGCGTAGTTTTGCTCTCGTGGAATGTAAATAAAATACGCCGGATAAAAATTCAGCCGATGAAGTTATAAAGGGTTCTGAACTATACCTGAATAAAATTGAATTTTTCTTTCGAAAAATATATATGTGCTTATCAGGGCTCTCAAACGGCAAAGGAATACATCGTGCACACCATAGAACCTATAATTCGAAGGTGTGTGTCGTTGGTTAGTAATTTTAGAAGTGGCGGTGGGCCACTTTTAACGACAACCAGTCTTAACTTATCTCCTACATGTGGGCATGTAGACGTTCCTCTGACTACCACTCTTAGACATCTTAGGTATTTACCTAGTTTATGAACAGGAGTGAGCAAGCAGAACCTAAAAGTTTAATTCATTTTGGAAAGTTCCAGTTCACATAGTTCTTTAGTTTACATTCTATCTATATCATTAAAGTACTAAAATGTGCACTTAACTGAAAAAAAAAAAAAAACTCCTCTTCAAAAAAACATTCACTTCACCTAGCAGTAATCTACAGCTGCCCAACTTGATACCTCAAAGCCGATAGGTTGTCAGGGATGTAAATCCTAAGAGAATTGGCCACCCGCTATCTCTTTGATGACACGCAGCAATAAAACTTGTACGACTTTGGGGACGGTTATAGCTCCCGACCCTGTACAGACCGAACTTTATAAAGTTATTAAAATGTAGATTTTTGTACTCATTCCAAATACTTTGTTTCTGTTTTTACTACACCTATGAGAACCACAAACTGACTTTACTGATAAATTATTTCGCTACGGTTGATAAAGATAGACTATGCCGATTGCTTCTGTTAAGTCCGGTTCTGCCTTCCTTACACAGAATGCAACCAATCATAATGAACCATTAAGCCGATCCTCAGGAGAGGTAAAATCTGGCTTCAGGCTCGTTCCGAGAGGTCCTGGCGGAACTCCTAACAGGGTGGGAAAGCCAGACTTGGGTATAACACCGCTAGGTTTCCATCTGACCCACAGACCATGCCGTGTAAGAGCCTCATACAATTACTTTGGTGAATCTTGTCTTCTTTCAGACTTACCGACCGGATAAACTATTACGTAACTCACACAATAAAATTATCACAGAAACAACGCACGACAAAACACCATGTAATTGTAGGAAACCATGAGAGAAAATTCTACCGAAAACGTTCAGCTCGAACAGCCTCACGCGTCCTCATATCTAGAATGTCAAAATCCGCCGTCTTCTTTTTCATCTTATTTTTCTCTTTCTTTCCATTTTCAAACACATTCGAAATTTCGATTCCATTTCAATTTATGACCCAACCTCCGTGGTATAGCTAAATAACCTCTGTATACCCTGCCTTAATTAATTAAAATTTCAATTTATTCCCAACTTTATGTAGTTATTTCATGATTTATATATTATATCGTGAACATAAATAGATTTTAATTTATTTATTCTTGTTTTAATATTGTTTTTATATAGCTATTTAATTGTTTACCCTTTCGAACTCAACCTCCTTAGAGATCTTCTCGTCTCAAATAATTCTATCAATAATAGATTCATAAAAGGATATATTTTTTATCTTATAGAATCAAATTCTATTTAATCTTACTAATTCAAATCCAGTATTATTTATTATGATACTCTATGAATCGTAAAATATTTCTAAATCATAGTCTATAATCTTGGTATTAATTACTTTTTGCTAGCTTTCACTCACGGACCTTGACGATTGCATACATCTGCCATAATCCGTCTATGGTATAGTCTGTCATGACAGGTGCTTTGTTTATTTACATTGTAATGAATTACTATTTTATTTAATAATTAAAGATCGGAGATAGAATTGCTGGTAAATCTGTTCTGCTAAGAATGACCCATGTATGCCTACGTGATATTAATATGGTTTGTACCCATACTATAATAATTGTGAACCATAACGAAATGACCTTCTGTTCCGTTACAACGTGAACCTGTAATCAGTTCATCTCAGTATGAAAGGGGGAGAGAACTGTCACTGTCATATATGATTACATTTCTATAGGCTATAAAGTTAAAGTTTTACGCCCATGCGCCGATCCGATAGACCAGCCGAGTATGAAGTTTTTGTAAGTGGCGTAAGGATATTGCATACTCTTTGGTGGCGTAGATAAAAAAAAAAGATCGATCGATTGTTGATCGCGTTTTGCGTATCGTAATCGTTGCGTTATTTTATTTTTGCAAATCGAGCACGCCACGCATCGCATTACCTTACCTACGCATTGGTATTTTGATTTGTTTTGTTTTGTCTGTTATTCAATAGTTAATCAATTTGTGAAATTGTGATTTCTTGCACAATTTTATTTTGTGAATTTTCGTGCCCACTTCCTGTGTTTTGTAGGTAATAAATAGTAATGTAAATAATCAAAGAGTGTTACATATATGTTTTATAGCATTTACTTAGGTACTACGTTTTTCAACCCAACTTGAAAATGTATCCCCGTTGTGGAAGTAGTGGTTCTATCCATAACATTCATCAAACTCCGTCTTCATCAAATCATAACTCAGGTAAGTAGTCAATAAATAAATAAATAAATATTGGTAGACAATGCACATAACACCATCCCAACCACCTGTTGTGTTGTGATCAGATGACTGATAGAACTCTTTACATACTTACGTATGATACCTACGGTTTAACTAGGTAAATACAGGTGCTATTTCAATACGATTTTGAGCTACTAGCTACCTAGAGGGATATGCACAACTGCAATGCAGTTACAGTATGTATTAGGAATTAGTGTGTAGAGTTACCAAAAATAAATAAATAGGTATTTTAGCATAGGTATTAAATGGAGCCAAGGCAGATAAGAACTAGGGTTGCGGTAAATTAGTAGCAAGCTTTTCAAATAATTTAAATTTGTATTTATGTTCCAGAGGATGAAGATGATAGCGGGGACAACAAAACTTCTGCTATTAGCTTCAAAGAGAGGAGGAGAGAAGCTCACACACAGGTATAGATTTTGAGTATTTTGATTATTTATTATCAGCCCACACTGTCCCACTGCTAGGCAAAGACCTTGTATGGAGAGAATGGGGCTCTCCATTCATCCCTCTCCAGCGCTAAGATTGTCCAGTCAACACGGAATTTGGTGAGCTCGTCCCTCCAGGTAGTTTGCGGTCTGCCGCAATGTTTTTTGACTTTTTTTAGATTTTTGGTAATACACCATAAAATAAGCGCACTGATAACTAATTAACAATGTTCTGTGAATATGGAAGAAAGAAGCTGGTGACTGACATGCTATCACAAGCTGTGGGATGGCCAGACATTGGTTGCATAATCATTCAATTCAGGACAATAACTACCTATCAAATTATGTATTTATGGCTAGATAAGAGAGGCTAGAAAAGCCTACAAGGCTTAAATAATTTATTATATAATACCTAGTTTTGTTTTTATAAAAAGTTAATGCCATATTAATAATACAATGTTTGTTAAAATAAAGTATAACTGCTTCCTGTGGATTTGCACTGATGGTAGCTACATAAAAAGTAGCCTATGTCCATCTCCAAGATACAATCTATCTCCATACCAAAATGATTTCTCCAAGATCTGTTAAGCTGTTTTGCTGTTAAAAACAAACAAACAAATGAACAGATAGTTAAAAACAAACAAACAGAGACACTGAATTATTTTATCATGTTACTGGATATGTAGAACCAGTGTGGTGAAAGATTTAAATTGCACCTCAGAGGTGCCTATCATGCATTTGGCACCTGTCTTTGTACTTTTTAGGTTCTACGACATGCTGGTTTCCTCACAATGTTTTCCTTCACCATTTGGGAGTACTGGTATAGCGCACATACATTTTTGAACAGAAAAATCCATTGGTGCATTTTTGGATTTTAACCAACGACCATAGAAACGGTGGGCGGGGCCACAACCACCACTAGTGCTCACACTTTTGAATTTATAATAATAGATTGGATATAACAGAATATAGCTAAAATAACGGAACGCTATGAAACAAACAGCTTTAAATGAACGAATCTAATAAAAAAATCATAGGTGTTCAGTCTCAACTTGTTCTCAAGAAGTAATCTTGAGAACAAATTGTGTATTATCTATGTTTGGAATTAAAATTGATCTATTATATTGTTATATATTGTTATTATATTGATTCTATTGTATATATTCCAAATAAATTGTAATAAGATGTCAAATTTGGCAGGAGTATATGTATGAAAGTATAAATGGGTATTTGATTAAAAGAAAATGTAAAAGTTAAATTGGGAGATCTGTCACATGCAAAGTAAATCGAATTTATCTTAAGTAAGTCATTTGGAGTAGTTAAAGTATGAAAATAATAGTATGGAAGGTTGTTGCAATATTATAGCGACAGTATATATTTAAGTTAGGGCCGTTTCGAGACTGTAAAAACAAAAAAAAAAGAACAAGGCTAATCTAACCCATCAAATGATTATATTATCTAATATTTTTATTTTCCTTACAGGCAGAACAGAAGAGAAGGGATGCTATCAAGAAGGGATATGATTCACTTCAAGACCTAGTCCCAACTTGTCAACAAACTGATGCTTCAGGCTACAAGCCTAGTAAAGCTGCTGTGAGTAATATTGACAATGTACTTATAGAAGAAAAATGAAGACATAAAAAGGTTTCCTAGGTCCAGAGGTCTGTATGCCTCATGTTTAGTTTTCCTACACACTTACCTATGCAGAAGGATGAAATTGGAAATGACTGCAGCATTCACACTTTAGTTACTTGTCTAATTAAAATCTTATGCACATAATAACAGAAAGTGGATCTTGTCTAGAGGGCTTGCGTCTGTCATTATTTCCATATGCTTCCAATTTGCTCTTTCCGCAAGGGCGTTAGCGTGTAGTATAACATATATTGAAGAGTATAACGAGTCCAGTAGGTACCTACTGGAGAAGGATATTAGTTGCTATTAATTGGGTGTATTTTTCTGTATTTATACCATCATTTATTTCCATAGCACCTACTATGTAAACTATTATGTACTACCTATTATATATGCAGTTTTAACTTCTTGGTCATGCAATGGTTTATTCTCTGGCTTGAGCCAGAATGTTAAAAAGTATTAGTAAAATAAACTAATTATAATAATAGTCATTATAGCTATTTATTGATAATATCATTATAAGTCAAAAGCAAAAAGTATATCCAAAAGTAAACATGCATAAAAAGTAATTAGGACAATTATGACATCATTTATTTTATTATTAATACATAATCTATACTAATATGTATTATGAATATGAAAGTAATGTCTGTCTGTCTGTTATGTTTTCATGCCTAAACTGCTGAACCTAATTTTGGTGTAGAGATGGATGGGACCTTGGAGAAGGACATAGGCAACTTTGTATGTTGGTTCCTAGCGGGCGAATTCGCGGGCAGCAGCTAGTAATAAAATATATCAATTTGTAAAAATTAAAAATTAATTAGCTTAGGAACATAATATTTTTGGTAATTTATAAAATTCGTTTAAAGCTGATTGTGGCAGCTTTTACGCTGATAACTATAACCTTGATAGACTATTATATAATGTTTTTATATAAAATAATTAAAATAAAAAACATGACTAATCCCGCAGAAAGGACATTTTTTTAATTCATTTTTAGGGTTCCGTACCTCGAAAGGAAAAAACGGAACCCTTATAGGATCACTTTGTTGTCCGTCCGTCTGTCCGTCTGTCTGTCAAGACACTTTTTCTCAGGAACGCGTAGAGGTATCAAGCTGACATTTTTATCAAATACTCAGGTCTACTGTCCCTTAATGCTGTGAAAAAATCAAACTTCTAATCCAACGCAATCAAAAGATACAGCCGTTTATGCCGCAAATTTTCGACAATCGCAAGGGAATCAAAACCTACAGGTTACTTCTAGTAAACTCAGAATCTTGAAATTTGGAACAAAGCAACGTCTTATAGCACAGATAAAGGATAAATTGCGAAAACTGTAAATTATATTAAACTGTAAATTGGGTGAAATTTTACTTAAATACCTATAGGTTTGTACGGAACCCTCGGAGCGCGAGTCCGACTCGCACTTGGCCGGTTTTTTTATTGGGAACTTCGTGTCGTGTACCGACGATGTCAGTTCTAATTATCTCTATGAATTACATAGTTAGCAATTACTTTCTTTAACAAGCTTATATATTGTCCTGTAGAGCATGCCAGCTGCTTTTGATGTTGGCGCATCTAACATATCCTGAAACAGACCCACATTGAGCCGAATAACCTTTAAACTCCTAAATAGATGTTCTCTCATAGGCGCACACCGGACTTTCTCCATTAACAAATTATAAACATCATCTTTTATCCATTATTACATAATATAATCTAAAAGATTATGGGATAAAATCTGGACTGTCGACTTTCTTCATTAGGTATTTGAAATTGTTCATAATATGCCATGTTGAAATATTATAATATGCCATTAAACATATATTATATGGCAGGCATATTATATCCGGAACGCAACCTATGAGCTATGAAAATAAATTTCCTATTCAATTCAAAGTCAGCAAACCATGGCATATGAGGTGGCTCACTTTGCATTGTCCTATACCAAATGCCTTTCTCCAGAGAAGCAATATCAAAATATTCTTTCCACAGAGAGGACATAAACTAACACTAAAACAGCCATTTAAGATTCGTTTCTTTATTAATCTGAAACAAGTTATACCATCACACTGCACGCTGATGACAAACCCAGTGCACAGTGACCACAAAAAGAGCCAGTGATGCATAGAAATAATAAATACTTGTTACTTGTCTCATTTCAAGCTTATTGTTATCTCTTATCATTTTATTAAGTAGGGGCGATAGTTTATCATGTTTTCTGGCCTTGATGTTGAGTTTTGATAAAGGTACCTACACTACTTTGATCGGAAGGGTTATTACGTTAAAGTAGCAGCTGTTGCTGTCGCTATGCTATATCGCTAAGCAATATCAGAGGAGTATATAGTGCACGAAAAGAGCCTCTGAGGCGCACTTTAAATTGTTTACCTCACTGGTTCGAAAAAACTAGCGATGTTGTACAAACTCTCATTACGAAAGCAAACCGCTGCCTATTACTCGCCTGTTGTGAACCTGCACTTGAAAATACACTCGTAGCAGATTTATTCGTCTAATAGTGACTGGCAGCAGTGCCTTCGCAGTTAACGCCTATTGAAAGAAAGAAAGAAAAGTTCATTTCGTGTCAAAGTACTTATGAACTAACAAGTAAATTGACAGCAAAATCGGTCGTCACTCATCATGTGGTTATAGTAGCGTTTAGAACGCTCTTATAATGCTGGTCTTCCGTGACGCCCGCGTTATGCGCATCGGCACTGTTGTGGCGCATTGTTGCACTTGCTAGTTACGTAATAGAAGTTTTCGACGTTTGCGCGATCGAAACATTTTGTTTACAGCCAAATAATGATGAAAAGACGGCGTTGCGAACGCGAATAAACAAACTAACAGACCTAACAGTTCTTCGATTTATACATCCTATTTCGATGAAGAGATTTATATCATTACCAGCAGCAGGTTTCATGCTTTAATGCTTTGACGGGCCTGTCAGCTCAGTTGGTAGTAGCTCAGCCTTCTTAGGCCAGTCAAAATAGCATTTAACTTTGCACAAAATTCCGAACCAAATTTTTTTTAGAAGGTTTAGTGTCACTTACTGAGCATAAAATCACAAAATGCTGACAGATCCAGGTGACGCTACAAGCGCCATCTTGAAAAAACGTTTTTGGCCGATATCTCGGAAACTATGCACTTTAGGGTTAAAGTTAAAGACCATTATTGTAGAGAATCAAGTTTTGCATCTTTTGTTGCTTGTAAACTTTTTTGTAAAACTTACCGTTTACGATTTATGGCCCATTTAATGAACCGGTTTTTCTATCGCGGCCGATAACTTTTGAAACATTAGATTAATCAATAAAATGCATTAATCTTTATAACTTTTGCCCTAAAGTTCCTAAAGTTTCCGAGATATCGGCCAAAAACGTTTTCTCAAGATGGCGCTTGAAGTGTCACCTGGATCTGTCAGCATTTTGTGATTTTATGCTCAGTAAGTGATCCTACACCTTATAAAAAAAAAAATTGAACCGGAAATTTAGTGCAAAGTTGACCAAAAAAACGTCTATTTTGACTGGCCTATCTGTGCTGTAGGCTGAGGGTTTGTTTCCCTCCCTGAATAAACATTTGTGTGATAATTATAGATCTGTGTCTGGTTGTTATAAAATATCATAAGTATGTATTTAAAAATATATAAGTATTCTATCAGTCATCTGGTCATTCTGGTTAGTATAATACAAGCTATGCTTAGTTTGGGGCTAAATGATGTTATGTGCAATGTCCTCCAATATTTATTTTATATCAAATAAGTACTCATATCACTAGCTTGTTTAATATGAGACTTAAAGACATGTTTGTTATCTTACCATCATGCAATGTTACTAGTCACTTACCACTTGTATAGGTCATTCACCTATTCATTTAAATTAGTTTTAACTTGACTGGCCTCATAGCTTATTTGGTAGTAGCTCTGGCTCCTGCGCTGTAGGTTGTGTTTGATTCCCTCCCTGGACAAACTGTGTGATTAACATTGACATTTGTTCTGTGTCTGTGTGTTATAAACAGTCACCTGGTTCCCTCAATACAAGCTTTTCTTAATTCTGGCCCAGTATGGTGTTGTTTTATTGAATTTGTTAACAATATTTTTATTTATTTTACAAAAATGTACAGAAATTATACAATAATATAAAACAGTTGAGCTATCTAAGGACGATCTACAGATAGCTCAACTAGTCCAGAACACTGGCAGAAGGCACCGTTCCCAAGACAGACGGCATTGGCACGTTAAATGGCAACGCTAATACACAGATATGTAGTCAGTCAGATATGAGCCAGCTTTTGGGTCTCGAAATTATTTACTTATTTCAGGTGCTTCAAAAGTCAATAGACTACATACAATACTTGCTGCAGCAACGTCGTCGCCAAGAGGAGGAGCGGAATTCTCTGCGCAAAGACGTGGTAGCTTTGCGGATCATGCAGGCCAACTACGAGCAGATAGTGAAAGCGCAGCATTCCGTTCCCGGTATGAACGAACAGCGGCTCACTGACCAGGACAAATTCCAAGTTGTAAGTACCTAACACCATTCTGGAGTCTTAAATAAATTTGGGTACTTGGCGTCGTGTACCGACGATGTGAGTTCCCAGGTGGCATGCTCTACAAGTCAATATATGAGCTGGTTATGAAAGTAATAGCTGACGATGTAATTCATAGAGAGAAAGATGGAACTGACATCGTCTGTACACGACGTCAAGTTCCAAAAAAGAATTTCAAAAGGCGAAGTATCTCTTCATTTGAAAAAAAAATTAACTTGACACCTGTGTTAGCTTCAACCTATGGATGCTAAACATGAAGCAACTGTAAAAATGTAAACTTAAAACTTGCCAGAGAATGGAAAAGTGCATTCTGAAAATCAGAAAGATACTTAAAATCAAAGTGAAAGTAGTCGAGGTTTTACATGATTATCCATAGTTCAATGTTTATAAATCACTTACTACTGCCCGCGGCATCGCACGCGTGGTACTTACATAAAAACTAGTCTGTCTGTCCTCAAAATTCAATGTCTTTCCGTACCAAATTTCATCAAGGCCGCTCTGCTGTTTTGCCGTGAAATTGTAACAAACAGACATACTCTTTGGAGTTTTATATTATTAGTATTATGGATTTAGGCAGAATGACCAGAATATTTATAAGAGTAGGTTCTAGTGCTTCTTCTCTTCACCCACTTTCGCCTTCTCTCTAGCACGTCTCAATAGGTTCAGGGTCGTAGCGTAGGTCCATAAAGGACCTACGCTACGACCCTGAACCTATTAATCCTTCTTACTATGCTATTAATATTACAAATCATCAGTGCTGCCAATAAAAAAATCTTGTTTCCCCGCGTCAGTGTTACCAATTCCCCGAAATTACCCGATTCTTATTGATTAATTACCCACAAATTCCCCGAAATGATATTTTATGAATAAAAACACTGTTTTATACAAAATTTGTTTATTATAATAGCTTTCTTATAACAAAACTAGCTGCTGCCCGTGTGGTACCTTTTATTTTAATATACCTACCTTTTATTACAAATTATTATATTTATATATTACTATCTGACCCGTGCCCACTTCGTTGGGCGGTTACAACTTCACAAAAAATATTAATGTAATTAGTACTCTCTCTATTAAAAAAAGACAGCTATCCAAATTATTGTGATAATTACAGAGATTAACAAAGTTACGGATAAATATTTATAGATGGCGCTAGCGGCCTCCCGCGCATTCGCCAGCCTCGTTCCCGTTCCCGTTCCCGTTGTTTTTCCGGGATAAAAAATAGCCTATATCCTAATCCAAGTTACTAACTATATTTCTTTTAAGTTTCATCCAAATCGGTCTAGCGGTTCTTGAGTTATAAGTGGTGTAACTAACACGACTTTCTTTTATATATATAGATTATTTTAATATAATATCTTACATGTTTACAATAATTTATTAATATTAATTTTATGTTTTATAATTTATATTTCCCGACCCTAGCGACCCGCCCCGGCTTCGCACGGGTACAATACTGTAGTACATTATTTTGATCTATCTCGTAGGGTTCAGCCAGCGTTTGCAATGTAAGCGCAAAAAAATGTGTTTATTTACGACATCACATTAGAAACCTCTAAAATAATCAGTGTTTCTCTTGTATATTATTCCTTCATATATATACCTTCCTCTTGAATTATTCTATCTATCTAAAAAAAACAGCATCAAAATCCGTTGCGTAGTTTTAAAGATCTAAGCATACATAGGGTAGGGACAGTCAGACAGCGGGAAGCGACTCTGTTTTATACTATGTAGTGAAGGCTGCTGACAAAAAATGTACAGAGAGTAACTCTACTGATTAAAATAAAATAAAGACGACGACCTCTGTGACGCAGTGGGCCAAGGCCCGGCTGAGACGCAAAAGGTTGAGGGTTCGATTCCCGCCGCGAGACAAATGTTTGTATGATCTGTAAGTATTTGTCTCGGGTCTGGGTGTTTCTATGTATAATATGTATGTATTTAAAAAAAAAAAAAATTTACTTAGTATATCAGTCACTAGCTGACCCGGCCACGCGTTGCTGTAGCTCAGTAGTTCTAACACGTTGAACCCATACACGCTAACCTCTAAAATTATCAATGTTTCTCTACTATATTATGTAAGTATTATATACATATAAACCTTCCTCTTGAATCACTCTATCTATTAAAAAAACCGCATCAAAATCCGTTGCATAGTTTTGAAGATCTGAACATACATAGGGACAGACAGACAGCCAAAGTCAAAAGTCAAAAGATGATTTATTCAATACAATCACAAGGATCACTTTGAAACAGCGGGAAGCGACTTTGTTTTATACTATGCAATGATAATGATATTTCCGCATACAATGTAATTTGTCAATGGAATTAACAACTATTTCCTATTTCCTTTCCTTTTAGTTGGCCGGCACTTTAGATTTTGGTCCCAAAATGCATGACCTCCTTTGGGTCAAAGATCTGAGTTCTAAATATATTTTAGTTTTAAAAACTGAAATTGTTAATCGATTTTAGTTGCTGACTGTACCTATTTACATACATACTACTTAGCTAACGCGGAAATTAAAATAAAAGCTTGTAAAAACAGTATTTTTATAATGCATCTACTTAGGTGCCTACTTAGGTAGGTTACCTACCAAAAAAATAGGAAATATACTTAGGTAGGTAAGTACCTACCTAAGTAGGTAGGTAAGTACCTACCTAGGTAGGTATATTTCATATTTTTTTTATATAAAAGTTCCGAGAGAAGCACATAGTCTGGATTATCTTTACGTAAGTGAGGGTCGATTGATAATATTGAATTGGATTAAAAACAAGCTTATGTATCATACTTTAATGCTGAACCTGCAACTTACCTGTTTTTTAACAGCAGCTGCACTTCTTAACCACTTTTCCATTTTTTATAAATTTGGGTAGTTGGTAATTCCTAGGGATGTCAAAAATAATCGATTATGAAAAAAATCGATTAAAATCGTTTTTTTTATTTCTCCATTAATTTCAAAATAAACGCCATAAATATTATATTTATCAAAGTTTCATTAATTAAAAATATACAACAGAAATAATAATATTTTAAATAATCGACATCAAAAAACCAACATCCTCAAAAAAAATCGATTAAAATCGATTTTTTTAAGGTAAACATCGATTTTTATTGGTGATTTTAGTTTTACAAATAATCGATTAATAATAGATTTTTTTTTAAATAAAAAATCAATCATAACCGATTTTTCATCTGCCCCCCTCGACATTTAGTCTGGTCTGCTATAGCCCGGAGTGCGAACTACCAATGAATACCATCTCCATAACATTCAACTAACGCCATCTGTGCATCTACGATGGCATCCCTTCTGAATGACGGAGCATCTTTGGCAAGAACTATAAACTACATTAGACGATCCATTGAAGAAATCCGAAAACCAGAGCATTGTCCACCGTCAATAACTTCGGCCGCTGATGTCGATTATGATGACATTTGAGAAACCCACAACAAGCTGTTGGTGGAGACTATGAGAACCAGTCAAATTCACAGTCAGACATCCGAATTAAGCTTTTACATTGCACCTCTAATAGGATTAAAAGAAGACGCTTTAGAATCCTGGAGAAGCTCTGACACAGTTGGCGTATAATCACCTTTAGGTACCGGCTTCTTCGGCTCCAGCAAAGAGATTGTTCTGAAAAGCTGACGCCATATTATCAAATACCAAGAGCCGAATATTATTCAAACGCTTAAGCTTAAGCTGTTATTCCTGAACTCATTGCCTACGGATTTCCAGTTTTTTTTATTTGAATAGTTTAATTTTGTTAATTATTGTTGAAAAAAAAACATATCCGCTTGAACCTATTATAATGTTGATTATTTAAAAACTTATTATTTCTGTTGTATATTTTTAATTAATGAAACTTAGATAAATATAATATTTATGGCGTTTATTTTGAAATTAATGGAGAAATAAGGGAAAAATCGATTAATAAAAAAATCAATTATTTTTTTTACGAAAAATCTATTATTTATTAATCGATTTTTCATGCTAAAAAAACATTCGATTAATTAAAAATCGATTTTTTATGTAGTGTCACATCCCTAGTCATTCCCCGCTCTCTCCCCTCGCTAACCCTCTATTCCCCGCAAATCGGGGATTTTCCCCGCGATTGGCAGCGCTGCAAATCATTTAATCAGATTAAGTACGCGAGATATTTATAGAAATCCCAAAACGCAACGATAGCGCGTTTTAATTCTTCCTGTGGCGCCGTCTAGTATTGTAAATGCGAATGTTTGTTTGTGGCTCAATCTCGCCTCTGCGGCTAAACGGTTTCGTATAAAGCTTGGGATAGATACTTATAGTCTCAGATCGCACACTAATTCTGCTGCCGGATCTCGTACTATTATGATACTTTATAACACCTAAACACAGAACATACACCTATGTTAGTCACACAAATGTTTAGTCTTACTAAGTTTCGTTCTAATCCGTTCAAATATTACGGCAGGATTGAGCCACAAACAAACATATAAACATACAAAGCATGTAAATTTTGAGAATAATTGGCTTTTACTCACCACACTGTTTTGAGCGCGCATCGCAAGCGCGAGCGGGAGTAAGCGAACCGCGGATCAAACTTACCCTGATAAAGATTTTCTAGACTAGACGAATCGAAACAGTGTCGGTGCCTCCATCGACTAAATAATGCGTGAGTGAACGCCCGTGTTTTTCATGTTTGATTTTCAAAATTAGAATTTGAAAATCAAACATGAACACAAAGTTTCGCATTTTATAATACTTACATATATAATACTAGCTGCTGCCCACACGCGTGGTCTTCATAAAAAGTTGCATAATGTTCGTCCCCAAAGTACAGACAGACAGACAGAGACACTTTCGAATTTATATATTAGTATGGATAATCTAATGACGAATCTAATGGCGCAGTGGGCTAAGGTCCACCTGAGACGCAGAAGGTTCGATCCCCGCCGCGCCGCGGGACAAACGTTTGTATGATCTGCAAGTATATGTCTCGGGTCTGGGTGTTTCTATATATAACATATGTATGTATTTACAAAAACAAACATTTAAAAAAAATATATAAGTAGTATATTAGTCATGTGGTACTACTTTGGGGC
Source organism: Lampropteryx suffumata (assembly GCA_948098915.1). Classification (NCBI taxonomy): domain Eukaryota; kingdom Metazoa; phylum Arthropoda; class Insecta; order Lepidoptera; family Geometridae; genus Lampropteryx; species Lampropteryx suffumata. The sequence continues at coordinate 11,464,127 of OX402553.1, forward strand.
TAGATGATGCTATGTGAAATGTCCGTGATTATTTATTTTATTACTTATATTTGATATGTGCTTTGGTTTAATTTTTCTCTCCTTTTATCACTAAAGAAAAAGAGAGAGACAGCTAAACTGCAATGGTTGTTCGGTGTTGGACAGATTCTGGATTGGACCGATTCGTGATTCGGCAGATTCCTACTCGACAGCTACATTTTTATAACGAGAATCAGATCGAAACCAGTTCATTAGGTTAGGTTAGAGTATGGAAAACAACGCGCAAGGCGAGCGAGCGAAGTGAGCGTGCCGCGGCAGCGGCCGCCGAAGCGCCACCACCACCATACATGACTAAGAGGTTCTCGTTATAAAAATGTAGCTGTCGAGTAGGAATCTGCGGAATCACGAATCTGTCCAATTCAGAATCTGTCCTACACTGAACAAAGGAACTGCAGCTCAATTACCGAAACGATAAACAGTTAAAATGTATTTATTTTTCCAGTTCCAAGGTATAATGGACAAGTTGTTCGAGTCATTTGAATCGGTGCCAGTGCGTGACTTTGCAGAGTTTTCCGCTGGCGTGTTTAACTGGCTGGAGGAATACTGCAAGCCACAGTCTCTACGGACCATGGTGCATGGCGTGTTGAGAGAACAGAACTATACACCTTAAGGTAGACCTTCTGTCTTATCTTAACAGGCCTTTAAGCTCAGTTGGTAGTAACTATGCCTTAGGTAGGTTGTGGGTTCCCCCAGGACTAACATTTGTGTGATAAACAGATTTTTGTTCTGTGTCTTGGTGTTATAAAGTATCATAAATATGTATTTAAAAATAAGTAATCTTGTATCCAATTAGTTTGGGGCTAGTTGGTGTTATGTGCATTGTTTAACAAAATTGATTTAACTACGATTATGACTGGGGGTCTACTCTGGAAAACTATAAATGATATATCGGGACAATAATCGTTAAAAAAACCTACTCTTAGTATCTGGCCACTTTTGTTTACATCAAAGATAAAATGGTTTTGATATTTTTTATTTTACTATTATATTAGAGCAAATTTATCGGGAGCGTTTAGCAGCATATTTTCGAATAATCATACGCCTGCTGATGATAAAGTGACCCTTTACAAGGAATGCAGATAATTGGCAATACAACCAACCAAAAACAAAAAAGAAAACATTAATATCAAATCACTTTTTCGTAGTACTGACGCACTATTTTTGGTCTTCTGACGAGTAACCGTAGCCAAACTATATAGTTTTATCGTTTCAGCTCGTTTTAAACAATTAAAAAATTTAACAAGTCATTTCTTTTGACAATCGATGTCGCATTCCAAAACAGACGGTATGATAATTTGAATTTGATAACGAAAATGTTAATTCGACTGAATTCGATGAATGTTTCAACGACATTATCGTTCCGATATATCTTAATCCTTTTACCGAGTAGACACTCTGACAGCGCATTGCAGCGTATATTACTTAATACGTCAGTGCGACCGAATCTGCACGCTACTACACAAAATAAAGCGCTTTGACGCGTATATTTAATACAATAATATAAAATACATCTGCAACACTTAAGCTATCCATGGACCGTTTATAACGATCTATAGATAGCTCATCTGATCGAAATCACAACCACAGGGCAGCGTCCTCAAGACACGTTGCCTTGCCACGTTAAATGTTTCTAACAGACGCCGTGAAATAATTTTGGTTCATGTGATTGTTTACTCCTTAAGTTCTCGTGGCTATATCGGAATGTAATCTTCATGTTACTGATCTAGGGATTTTATAATCTCACGTTAACTAAAGTGATGTTCAAATCTGTTGCCCTCTATATTAATTGACATTTGAATGACAAGGGACGGACCATACTGTAACGTTATGTTAGCTACTTTTGTGATTATAAAATAGACTAGGCTAGGTCAAGTAAATAATGTGTTATAAAATATCATAAGTATGTATTTAAAAATATATAAGTATTCCATCAGTCACCTGTTGGGCGATTATGGAACTTTGATACTATCCAAACATTGATACTAATAGCTTTCAGTTACTATTGATGAATTGGTATTACGGATCGCTGAGATTTCTATCGGCTTCTATCGCTAGTTACAATACAATGTGAAGTTGGTGTCAAACTATAACTCGACCAATTGACAAAGTACGATTGTGGTAGGAACCGTGTTTAGCGTACTAAGCATTTAAATGATACATCGTATATGATTGATTGAAATAATGCCTATTGCTAATCGAAATTAATAGACATTGATGCCGATTGCTAATCGATTGTATTCATTGTATCAAGAGTTCCATAATCGCCCTACTGGTCACCATAATACAAGCTATGCTTAGTTTGGGGCTAAATGGTATTGTGTGCAATGTGCTCTAATATTTATTTATTTAATGTACTACAAAATACTTAGTGTATAATAATAATACCGGACATTATACATAGCGTCATCTAGCCCCAAAGTAAGCAGAGCTTGTGTTATGGGTACTTGAGTAATAAGTGACTTCAACTTGTGAACTTTATTCAGCACTAAGCACTAACATTCAATTCTGGTCGTGCTAATGGATTTTTCTGTTCGAATAATTTATGTGCGCTATAGTCAAAGTCAAAGTCAAAAGATACTTTATTCAATACAATCACAATAACTATTGCAACGAAGAAGACTAACATAAAAAAATGCGCTACAACATGCTAGTCTTGAGTTAATGTTTCTCCATAGACCTTAAATATTTCAATCCTAGTTGGTTCTAAGGAACAACCTGGAAATGTAGGCACCTATTATTAAGGCGAATCCCTGAGTAAACCATCTTGACGCGTTTTAATGCTGCTCAAACCGCGATTTTTTTTTATACAAAAAATTTGTGGAACAAATGTTTTAAATAGCTCTTTGTATTCTGTGCTATAAGTGTGAGCTATAAGTCAAAACGACGTTAATTTTAAGAGAAAAATATTATTATTGAATATTATTATACCAAATTTCACAATTATCAATAACATTAAAAACGTTTTGGTGGAAATTCGTGTCTACTCCCACCGGTTCTGTTGAGTAGTTCTGTTGGCAGAACTATTGGGATTTTTTTTACCATTAGTTCTGTGACTTATAAGACTATGCTTTACATTTGGCTTCAATCTCATCGACAGACGAACTATATTCTTCTGGCGCTTCGGCGGCCGCTGCCGCGGTACTTTTTTTTTCTATACTCTAACATAACCTAACCAACTGGTTTCGATCTAAATTTCTTGTCACAAGATTCGTGAACAGAACTACTGGGAATTCTTTTCACATTTGTTCTGTGAACAGAACTAATGGTAAAACAATCCCAATAGTTCTGCCAACAGAACAGGTGGGAGTAGAATGAAATTGGCAGCAAAATATTGAAAATTCATGTCATATTTTTCATTACATTCCTTCAATTAACAAGTGTATGCACTTAATAGCATAAAAAAATATAAGATTTTTAAACTTCCTATACAAAAGGTCATTTGCTGAGGGTATCGTCTTAATCACTCATATACATTATTCACGATGGCTCACACATTTTTTTAAATACGTTATGAAAATGTAAGTTAAGTATTGATTACAAATATAATAAATAATGAATTCATTATGAATATTGTATTCATTAAAAGTTAAAACGTGTCAAGTTAAAAGACGTTCTTATAATGTTATTACTAACCTGTGTGCCTTTTTATCAATAACTTTACATATTAATTATAATATATTTTTCTTTATATTGAATTGTTCAAATATCGTTTCAAGCTTGTTTCTATGCGATAATAATACTAGACAAATGAAAGCCTTAGTCGAGATAAATCTAACGTTTATTTAGTTATTAACTAGTTAATAACTAAATTAAAACTAAGAGTTTATATCATTATACAATAAAAAATAAAAACACAGCTGAGTTCTTGTTATAAGTCAAAGACAAACATTTAATTTCTAATGGTTATGTATTCATTAATTATTTTGACTTGTAGCTATAATAACACATAGGAATACATGTATGTAACAATTAAAAGAAATCATAGAAAAATAAGGATTATATAGATTCGTTAGTTTCATAAAAATCAGAAACATTGTTGTTTATTATTAGTTATGTAAAAATAGTTTGTAGTAAAAGGGTAGTTCGAAGGTAATGAAGGTACATCAAATGTAAAATTCACATTCTGCATAAAGTGCCTTGAAAGAAAATATATAATAATGTTACCGACAACTGAGTTTAATTTTGTGTAAATAATTATCGTAAGAACTCAACCTTTTCCTGAGTGCCCCGGGGCGGGTGCTTATAGGGCCTGGAAAAAAGCGACCTTGACCCGAGGAACATTAATCTCAAATTAGAATCTTAAGGTATGTTTACAAGGAAGGAAAAATTGCTCAGTCCTGGGCAATACTTGCCAATAGTGACGTCTAGTCTCGATAACAGCAAAAAACTTACGGCAAAGGCAACATGGCTACATAAATTAAACACAGTTGAGATTTATAAAAAAACAAAATAGAAATTTCGAATTTTTGTGTGTTTTTGAAGTTTAAATGATTTGTAAAATACAATCTGAAAATACGAAACCGGATACGTACGAGTATGTTCATGTCTCCATTGTATACTGCCCCAAAAATACCTCGCGATATGGTACAATTTATGAAAACTAGTTGCTCTGTATTTGTCCATTCAGTTGCCGAGCAATCGTTGATTAGCATTACCGTGTCTTGATTGCCGTCATTTGTTTCATGTTTTCGTGTCGCCATTATTGGCGAGTATTGCCCAGGATTATGCAATTTCAAGTGTAAGCATACCTTTACGTCTGTCTGACCTGATCGTCAACGTGTAGCCTGAACGGTGGAACGATTTTATTTGATTACATTCAAATAAAATTAACATCAAAGCTTGCTTAGGGGCCTAAACTTACAATGATTTTGCGGAAGTTGTTCTTTCCTTATAAGGATAAAATGTTAAATAATTATCCTAACCTACTGTAAATGTTTCTACATTACAATGGCTGTATCTATAAAATCAATACGATACAGATATTTAGTGAACAAAGTGCCGATAAGGTTATTTCGTAAAGGGCATTGATTTTAGAAAGAGACATCGGATTTAATCTGTTATCCATACAAAATAAATGTTAATTCGTTTCGTAAACCAAAACCATGCCATAGATAAAGAAAAATGATCTCGACAGAGAGACATACGGACAACAGAGTCCCGTTTTCCTGTCTAGGTACGGAACCTTGAACATTACTATCAGTTTTGATTACTTAACAAATCAAACTGTTCGTTTTGGAAAACACACGTACATAAACCACACTGACGTAGTGTTATATTAGTATTAACAAGCTCGTCTTTACTACACTCGTTCAGATTACGTTCACCATCACTCATCGGGTAACTGTATTGAACTCTTCATTCTTGACACATTTCCGTTTACAGCAGCGATTAGCTAAAGTGTTTTGTCTATTATGTTCTATGCCGCTCGAGTTCGCTATAAAGTAAGATCATCCAGGAGTCATCATTCCTCCAAGCCATTATTTAAGATAGTGTATTCAGACACGGCAACTTTCACGCCAACAAAGTTCCTCAGAACTACCATGAGTTCTTGGTATTTTGGATCGTGTGTCATCCCATATCGGTGGGCATATCGCATATCGCAAATGAAATAGTTTGATAATACTCGTGCTAAACTCGTTCGCTTTCTGTCGGTTGCGACAACAGAGTAACATCACCCATAGGGTAGCTCTCATTCCTCCTGCCGGCTGCGTTCTTGGCGCGCTCTCTCGGAGTTCCACAGCACAGTCTCTTCAGCACACACGCATAGCACATGAGTAGAGAGAACATAAGCAGTAGGCCGACAATGACAGTTACGACTAGTAGGACTCGAAGTTCGCCATTGTTTTCCGCGGCTGCTCCGCCGCCAGAGTTGCGTCCCATTGTAGCTTAGTGTGACGTCATCTGGAAAGAAATGCGAGGTTGAAAATACAGCCGTATTAAGAACTTTCTAGATACCTACATAGTTTTTTCGTCAAATGAAGCAATGAATCTCGATTAGGGCTATGTTTAAATGTAAGTCGAGACTGGCGTAGCTGCTACGACGCAGCATGTAAGCGTTGAATCCTATCCTACTTATATACACTCGTGAGTTTTAAACTGGAATCGCTTTATCGCGAGTTGATCAAGACAATATTTTAAAATAAACAAATTTCCTACGTAATTGCAATCGGTCGAAGTTGTGGACGCCTACATGAATAGGCATTAATATGAAAAAAAAAAAATGTACAACTAGCTGTACCGTTCACGACGTTCGTCCGTTCGTTTTAAAAAGAAATACAAATAAAAAAAAAACTAATTGTAAATCTTAACCATACTCGAAACTACTTAACACACACAAAAGAAATAATCAAAATCGGTCCAGCCGTTTAGGAGGAGTTTAATTACAAACACGCGAACAGAAGATATATAATAGGTTGGGGAAAAAGTTTCTTCGCATTTTTTAAGAAAATTCAAAACATTATCTATGTAATATAGTTTATTTACATTTAACTAAAGTATGTAGGTACCATTTTGTTCAATAACTTTTTGCCATCTTGTAGGTAGGGACATTATCCCATTGCTATAGAAATTTTGGGACTTCTGATCAAAATACCGCGACAAGTGGTTTTGGCAGTCCTCTCGTGATGTTAACCTGACTCTGCCTAAAGAATTCTGAAGAGACCGAAACAGGTGGAAATCTGAAGTTGCAAGGTCAGGACTATACGGCGGATGCATTAACACCTCCAAGCCAAACTCTCTTAATTTTTGCTGAGTTGCTAAAGATGTGTGAGGTCTAGCGTTATCATGATGAAAAACCACACCCCTTCTGTTGATTAATTCCGGCCGCTTTCTCTCAACTTCTTGCTTTAATCTCATCAGTTGTTCGCAGTAGAGTTCAGAATCGATGGTCCTGCCTGGTGGTAACAGGTCATAATGAATAATGCCCTTCCAATCCCACCACACACACAGCATCACCTTGTTGCGAGTTAACCCGGGTTTCGCCAGTCTGTGAAGCCTGACCGGACTTTAACCACGACCTTTTTCGCACGTTCTTGTCGTACGTGATCCACTTTTCATCACCAGTTATCAGCTTCTTCAAAAATGGTTCGGTTTCATTACGTCGTAATAAAGAATCACAAATGAGTACACGGTTCATTAGGTTTCTCTCAGTGAGCTCGTGAGGTACCCAAATATCGAGCTTTTTTGTGTACCCAGTTTTTTTCAAATGCGCCAAAACTGTTTTGTGGTCAATTCCCAGTTCTTCAGCTACGTCGTAACTGCTGATATGCCGATCTTGCTCCACTTTTTCAGAAATGGCATCCATTTTATCCGTTATAGGGCGACCAAAGCGACGCGCATCTTTGACATCAAAATTTCCGAATTGAAAACGCTTAAACCAAATTTGTGCTACTCTCACAGACACTGCACTAGGTCCATAAACACCGCAAATTTTTTTCGAGGCTTGCTTTGCATTTTTACCTTTTTTGTAGTACCTACAATTTTAAAATGTATCGAATTTCTTCATTAGATTCACTCATCTTGACAGTACGAAAAACAAATAAAAATCACACATTTTCCTAAATTGAATTTGGAATTATGGTCTTTAAAATTTTAAATTTTAATGGTGCCAAAACCAGCCAGATACAAATAGTATAGCCAAAGAGATTTTATTACAAGTTCATACATACTATAATGCGAAAAGACTTTTCCCAACCTAATATTAATATTTACCATCGTATAAATTACCAATTAACAAATATTGACATTAATATTTATACGATACTAACGTCACTCAATTGTTTTACCTTCCCGGAACCTCTCCACTAACACTTAAACTTTATGGTATGGTATTAAAGTTCAAATTGACTTTTAAGTATTATTACGAATCGATTATATGGGAGTATAGAAAAGTGTGGTTTTTAGACATTTTCAGGCAATTTTTTAAATTTTTCTCTCCGTAAGAACCATCCTCGTACTTCAAGGAATATTCTAAAAAAATAATTAGCGAAATCGGTTCTGCTGCTCTTGAGATTTGTGCTTAGCAACACATTCAGCGATTCTTATATTATAGATGTTTATATTAAACCCCACAATATTTTGTGTTACACCCTTGTCCGTAATGGCCGCTTGTAAACGGTTTTTCATTGACCTAATGAGTTTCCTGATGGAATCCTGTGGGATTTCCTGCCACTCTTCGACTAAAGCAGTTTTCAGGTCTTCTATCGACGCTGGCGACGCTTCCTGTTACTCGCCGTTTTAGCTCATCCCACATAATATGTTCGATTGGGTTCAAGTCAAGACTGAGGGCTGGCTATTCTAGTGTGGGAATGCCGACATCTTCCAGGTACTGTCTAGTCGCTGCAGCGGTGTGGCAGCGGGCATTATCGTGCATTAGCAGGAAATCTTCGCCCAGAAAACCCGGCGTATGGGAGCACATGGCCTAGAAGAATGTCGTTGATGTATGTATCTTTCTGCGGTTAGTCCGCCTCCCCAACCGCCACCAGGTATAAAAATTTGCTCGGTTTTTGTTTCAATAGAAATCCCCGCCCACATCATACAAGACCCACTCCAGTATGCTACTGATCTCCCGGTCTCCTATAGACACTACGTCGACGGTCGCTACCATGCAGGCACATTCTCATTTCGTCCGAGAACAGGGGGTCGACCATGAAGCGACATTCCGAAATTACGGACCGTAATTTCGGCCAATTCCTACCATAAAATACATTTATTCCGCTTTCGGTCCCGAAAACGGCACGTGACAATCCGTCATTCATAATTCCTACCATGAAGCCGTACCAACGAAGAGACGGCAGTTTGACAACACTTCTTTCGTGATTTTAACCTCCAATTTCACGAAAGCTCAAGCGCTAACTTTTTACTTTCGTTAGTAACAATTTTAGTGTTTAAAGTACTCTAATGGACAGAAAAGTTGTTTAATCTTGATTGTGTTGAAATGTTAAAGTGTGAAACGAGTTTTAAATAAACTATTTGATGTTATTATCATCTATAAATTTTCTAAAATAAGCTTACCTGATTACGTACGAGTCAGTCCTTGTTTGATATCTACTCTAGTCTAGTGACAATGGCGACATTGCCATTAATTTTTAAAGCATTAGACGATGAACAGAATACAAACAAGAAGTATATGGACATGGTATAAATGCTCCTAACCTCTCAGAAGAAGACATCAACAATGAACTCTTCCGGCAGCCTTTGCTAATGAATGCCTTTGCTCGAGACAATCAACTACTGCAGCCCTGGACCAAGTTCGAAGAGCAAGGGATGCTTTGATTCAATTACTTGGGCATCATAATAATAAAACAAAATTTTAATAAATCAAATATTTTTTATTAGCATGTACTTATTATTAAAAACTATTAAGATAATAAAAAGTTCTCTGTGCAATGTTTTTATTTTTCTCAAAATGTTTTGGGTGCTGGCTTGCACTTCTCTGCACTACTCTGCACTGCTCTGCACAGCTCCTGAATAGTATCCCGGATGAGGGACTTTGGCCCTCTGTGACCACTCATTGCTCTTCAATAGCAAAGAGATGCGTGCACAAGATTGACCCGTCATTTACCGGACGTAGGCTTCTCTTTGGCACTGAATGCGGAGCTGGGCTGAAAAAAAAAATTACAGATATGACAATGAAATACACAATCCATATTAATATTATAAATTCAAAAAGGTCTTTGTCTTTTGTTACCTTTTCACAGCTAAAGGGCTGAACGGATCTTGATGAAATTTGGTAAGGAGATAGAGATAGTATCTTAGAGAGCGGCATGGTCTATTTTTTTATATAATTACTACGCATGTGAAGTTCCGGTCAGCAGCTAGTACACAATAAAAAGGTATTTTGTGATGTAATCAAATTAATAAGTTCATTATACTTTGTTTAAAACATTAACATAACATACTCATATCATTGTGCAAGACTTTTGTATGCAGGAAATGCAAGTGATGGTGACCTAGGAGGCGGGAGCTTTATTCTCAGTATATGTTCTTGGGGACGGAAGTAAAATTATTGCATTATTAAACTTACCTAGACCACCAACTACATTTATATCGGGTTAACCAAAAACCCTCCTGCGCCAAGAGCGTTACGAGCGTGTAGACAGTCCACAGCTTTTATTGGCAAATATTGTTTGTCGGTGCAATCCTGAAATAGTTTTCGATTAATTATCAAAGACAAATACTTAGTAGGTAGGTACGTTATGGGTGGTTACTAGCGGAATACTTACAAGATGTTTACCTTCTGCCATTGTTTAACATTTTTATTGCACACACCCAGAGCATTTAACTCGTCAGTCAGCCAAGCCCACAAATCTCTGGAGTGGTTGTGACTTCCTGCATTCTTCAAGTGACCGAGGGCGAACTCTTGTTGCTCTTCCGGTAGGCACCTAGGCATTTGTGTTATAGTAGGACTGTTTATCTAACATTTGAAACACTATGTGAGTTACACTTTATACGTAAATGCGTACAAAACTTTTTAAGTAATTTACATCGTCATTACTTATCATTGATGTTCCTTTAACCAACACATCACAAAAATACTATGAAACTTTCTGTGTTCTTGGTTGTGAAAGAGATCACAATTTTGCCAATGTTGCGATTTAAATGCTTACATTTTTATAAAGTAAATAAAGGTGACGAAAATAAAATATAGTAAATAAAGGTGAAATAATCTCGCGTGACGTTATTGCGAGAAATGACAAATGGCATAGGTAAGGATTTATTCGATATTTTAAACTACTTATTTCAAGTTTTCATAAATAACCATATGTCTAATACAAACGAATGGACTTTTTAATATGGTCGGTTCATACTAGTTCATTTTTTCACACGGTGTATTGTGTACGTTAAAGAACTTCTCATCTTTCATTCAATGACGAAAAGACCCCGAACGAAAGAAATAAATCCGTTGTAACCTCATGGTAGGTATAGCCTTCCTATTTCATGCGTGTGTCGGACGGATCCGTAGTTTCGGATTGCCATCTTCATGGTTGACCTGCAGTTTCGGAGATATTACATCTCCCTGTCTCACTCCTCTGCACAGTTGGATGGGCTTAGACTGCTGGTTCTGTACTCGGACACTCATTGTGGCGGCTTCGTACAGACATCTCAACACTTCGATATAACGATAGTCTACTTGGCATCGCTGCAAGGATTCCAAAACAGCCCAGGTTTCAACAGAGTCAAAGGCCTTCTCATAGTCCACAAAAGCCAGACACAGGGGCTGATTATATTCTTCGGACTTCTGTATGATCTGCCTCACTGTGTGAATGTGGTCTATGGTGCTATATCCCCCGCGAAACCCTGTTCCGGTGGCTGGAACTCGTCGAGTCTTCTGGCGAGACGATTCGTAATGACCCGAGAGAACAGCTTATAAACGTGGCTCAGGAGCGAGATGGGTCTGTAATTATTAAGAAGAGTCTTATCTCCCTTCTTATTAAACAGAACCACCAAACTCTCGTTCCACGCCTTTGGAGTTCTCCCACAATGAAGGACGGAGTTGAAGAGGCTCTGCAACTCCTGCACAACAGGGGCTCCTCCAGCCTTGAGAAGCTCTGAAGTAACTCCGTCCTCACCCGGGGCTTTTCCATTTTTAAGCTGTCTCAGGGCCAATACGATCTTGTCTTGGCTGATTTCCGGTAGTTCGTCGGTGTAGTGGCGGGTGAGGGTGGCTCTGGAATCGTGGTTGTTACAACTGCACAACTGTTACAACTACAACGTGGCTTTGACTGTATGGTTCGGCCATCGTGTGTTGTTAACTTCGTCAGGTGGCTCCTGCCAAGCTGCTGAGTGAATACTTTTGACCCTCGGTTTCGCTATATTGCCTCCTCAATGAGGCGTGTGTTGGAGCTCCGAAGGTCGCGCCGTATCATCTTCGCGATTTGCTTGTTCAGGACTGACCTCTCTAACGAAGTGGCCTGGGTTGTTTCCCGTCTTTTTGTCATCAGCCGAAGAGTCTCATCCAAGAGTTTGGACTTCCTACCTTTAGGCTGCATTTGGCAGAATTTGATACCCTCGTCCCTCAATGCTCCAATGACGTTTTGTAGGGCCTCATCAACGTCATCGGTGGGTTCCACGATGACGAATCTATCACCAAGAAGCTTCTGAAACTTGTCGGTGCCCGCCATGATCTGGAGTAGATTAGGTCGGAGCGTGGTCTTCATCAGTCGGTTTCTTTCGAGCCTAAGATTTATATTCAGAGAGCCTCGAACAAGTCTGTGATCTGATCCGGTATTGAGCCTGTTGATCACGGAGATATCTCTGAATATATGCCATTTATCCGTCATGATGAAGTCGATCTCGTTTTTTGTCACATTGTTGGGGCTTCGCCACGTCCACTTCCTGTGGGGCTTCTTCTTAAAGAATGAGTTCATCAAGAAGAGCCCCTCCTTCTCTAGGAAGTTGACGAGCATTTGCCCTCTGTAATTTTTACCTTCATAACCATGTGGGCCTACTCTGGTTTCGTCGCCAACTCAGACTCCTACTTTGCCGTTAAAGTCCCCCATAACAACGTTGAAGTGAGCCTTCGTGGTGTTATGCAAGGCTTTGGATATGTCCTCATACAAATCCTCCACTTCATCAGCCAGATGTGCCGAGGTCGGTGCGTAGACCTGAATGATCTTCATATTATACCGCTTGGATAGTCGAAGGATCAGGTACGCTACCCTGGTCGACATACTGGAGATTGCTAGAACGTTGTTAGAAAGGGCCTTATTGACGAGAAACCCTATGCCACCCTGTGATGTTTGGTCACCCTCGCGGAAGTAAAGAAGATGGCGAGTCTAGGGTATTGGTGTCCTCTCCCTCTCTACGGACTTCTTACAACCCCAGGACATGCCACCTAATGTTTTCCAGCTCCACTTCCAACTGCGCTAGATGTTCGTCGAGCCTCAGAGTTCGTCCGTTATACGTTGCCAGGGTTAGTTGTTGTAGGTAGCCATAGGTAGCCCGGTAATTCTTAGCACCCCTTGCCCCGCCGTTACCATGGTCGCTACCATGGCCAGGAATAGCGTGGCGGCCGGGAACTGGGGGCCATTTCCTTCTTGCGTTCATCATCATTGGGGGGTTTATGCCCATAATCCCCACGCTGGGCAAGCGGGTTGGGGATCGCAGGACATAGCTTCTCGCACCGCCGACGCTGCTACCCGTCGGCGGCCAGAAGATTTAGCTATGCCGATGTAGGCAGCGCTATGCCGATATCAGCCGGCCGCCAGAGCCTCGTTTGTTGTTTAGCAGGGTGCACCACGTGCAGTTGAGGTTAGCTTGGGTACCGAAGATGAATATTGGAACCCCATATACACCCCTAACACAAGCTCTGCTTACTTTGGGGCCAGATGATAGTGTGTGAAATGTCCGGGATTATAGAAAAATATTATAAATTTGGGTCCCGTGGCTCCCCTTTTTGGGGTCAAGTGCGCTTCTTTGAGTCTTTGTCAGACTGTCCATTTGCTCACAGCCCTCCCTCGAACTTCTCCGAGCTGCTGCTGGACGTCTACGGTCAGGTGTCAGTCAGGTATCGATTTCGGAGAGAAGTGGTGACAATAAATCGATCATCTCTTCATGTAGTGTATCGCCGTCGTCCAGATCCTGGTCTCCGGACTAAGTTCTCAGTCTCCCTGAATCTCTTGTACACCTTGGAGACACAGGACTGGCTTAGATGAAGCTGTCGAGCGATACTAGGCTGAGACAACCCTTGCTGAATTAGTGGCTTCTGTGGCTGTTGTTTCCATTTTTCTTAAGTTCAACTGTTCCCAGAAAATTAAAAAAAAAATCTTGTTGCACTCGCGATGAAGCGATTCCAGTTTAAAGTTCGCGAGTGTATTTGTATAATATATACTTGAGATATACATTCTGTCAAAAAAGTATCGGGAATGGTGTTTATGATTCCAAATATTTTTTTGTTGTTATATTAGCTCAACTGTTTTTTATTTTGGCGCGGAGTTTGAGTTGCATCTGCTATTTAGATTAAATACTGTAGGTACTGTTTTTAGTTACATCATATCTAGTGTGTATTGCGAATTTCATAAGTAATGGACAAAAATATCGAACAAAGTAATTAAATATACAAAGTATATATATTACATTGTTTTTAATCAGCAGGTCAACCATGAAGATGACAATCTGAAATTACGGATCCGTCCGACACACGCACGAAATAGGAAGGCTATACCTACCATGAGGTAACAACGGACTTATTTCTTTCGTTCGGGGTCTTTTCGTGATTGAATGAAAGATGAGAAGTTCTTTAACGTACACAATACACCGTGTGAAAAAATGAACTAGTATGAACCGACCATATTAAAAAGTCCATTCGTTTGTATTAGACATATGGTTATTTATGAACACTTGAAATAAGTAGTTTAAAATATCGAATAAATCCTTACCTATGCCATTTGTCATTTCTCGCAATAACGTCACGCGAGATTATTTCACCTTTATTTACTATATTTTGTTTTCGTCACCTTTATTTACTTAAAAATGTAAGCATTTAAATCGCAACATTGGCAAAATTGTGGTCTCTTTCACAACCAAGAACACATAAAGTTTCATAGTATTTTTAAGATGTGTTGGTCAAAGGAACATCAATGATAAGTAATGCCGATGTAAATTACTTAAAAAGTTTTGTACGCATTTACGCGTTAAAGTGTAACACACATTGTGTTTCAAATGTTAGATAAACAGTCCTACTGTAACACAAATACATGCTGTCATTACTAGAAGAACAACAAGAGTTAGCCCACGATCACTTGAAGAATGCAGAAAGTCACAACCACTCCAGAGATTTGTGGGCTTGGCTGACTGACGAGTTAAATGCTCTGGGCGTGTGCAATAAGAATTTTAAACAATGGCAGAAGGAAAACATCTTGTAAGTGTTCCGCTAGTAACCACCCATAACGTACTAAGTATTTGTCTTTGATAATTAATCGAAAACTATTTCAGGATTGCCCCGACAAACCATATTTGCCAATATAAGCTGTGGACTGTCTACTACACGCTCGTAACGCTCTTGGCGCAAGAGGGTTCTTGGTGAACCCGATACAAATATGTAGTTGGTGGTCTAGGTAAGTTGAGTAATGCAATAAATTTACTTCCGTCACCAAGAACATATACTTAGAAAAAAGCTCCCGCTCCCTGGGTCACCATCACTTGCATTTCCTGCATACAATAGTGTTGCACAATAACAAGAGTTTGTTATGTTTATTGTTTAAAACAAAGTATAATGAACTTATTAATTTGATTACATCACATAATACCTTTTTATTGTGTACTTGCTGCTGATCGCAATTTCACATGCGTAGTAATTATATAAAAAAAATAGACCATGTCGGTCTCTAAGATACTTACTCTATCTCTTTACCAAATTTCATCAAGATCCGTTCAGCCCTTTAGCTGTAAAAAGGTAACAAAAGACAAAGACCCTTTTGAATTTATAATATTAATATGGATTGTGTATTTCATTGTCATATCTGTAATTTTTTTTTCAGCCCAGTTCCGCATTCAGTCCCTAGGAGAAGCCTACGCCCGGTAAATGACGGATCAATCTTGAGCCCAATCTGGCCCTCTGTGACCTATGAGTGGTCTCAGAAGGCCAAAGTCCCTCATCCGGGATACTATTCAGGAGCTGTGCAGAGCAGTGCAGGCCAGCACCCAAACATTTTGAGAAAAATAAAAACATTGCACATTATGACCTTTTTATTATCTTAATAGTTTTTAATAATAAGTACATACTAATAAAAGTATTTGATTTATTTACATTTTGTTTTATTATTATGATGCTCTAGACCCAAGTAATTGAATCAAAACATCCGTAGCTTTTGGACCTTAGTTCAGGGCTGCAGTAGTTGATTGTCTCGAGCAAAGGCTGCCGGAAGTGTTCATTGTTGATGTCTTCTGGTGAGAGGTTAGGAGCATTTAAACCATTTCCATATACTTATTGTATTTATGCCGTTTATGGTCTAATACTTTAAAAATCAATGCCAATCTCGCCATTGTCACTAGACTAGAATAGGTTTCAAACTAGGACTGACTCGTACGTAAGCAGGTAGGCTTATTTTAGAAAATTTATAGATGTTAATAACATCAAATAGTTCATTTAAAACACGTTTTACACTTTAACATTTCAACACAATCATGATTAAACAACATTTTTGTCCATTAGAGTACTTTAAACACTAAAATTGATACTTACGAAAGTAAAAAGTTAGCTCTTGAGCTTTCGTGAAATTGGAGGTTAAAATCACGAAAGAAGTGTTGTCAAACTGCCGTCACTTCGTTGGTACGGACGCTTCATGGTAGGAATTATGAATGACGGATTGTCACATGCCGTTTTCGGGTATTTTATGGTAGGAATGTCGCTTCATGGTCGACCCCCAGGTTATGTGGTGAAATTCCAAAACGACATTACAGCGCGTTCTATTGTTTCCTGTTGTTCCATCTAGTACTTATTATAAATGTTAAAGTTTGCGTAGATGTTTAGACGTTTGGATGTTTGATTGTTACTCAATCACGCCTAAACGACTGAACGAAACTAGATAAAATTTGCTATAAAATATATAATAGCATGGAATAAAATATAGGCCACTTATAGTGCTGCAGTTTTGTACGAAACTAGGTACATACATGAACGCGATGGTTGAACCTTATTAAATCCATAAACCTTATTAATTATTAAATACGATCCAATATGCTCGAAAGCTCTCGCTAAGCTGCTAATATGAAAATGACAAAATAGTTTGGTATATAATTAAATTCAATATGGATAGTTATCACGGATAATTAAGTAATGATTGTTTTATTTTAGGTCTTTAATAAGCTTTAATACCATTGTAATACAGACGTGATGCAATCGGCTGTGTAAAATATTTAATTTTAATTTTTTATCTATCATTACAAATTCAAATTAGTTTTTTCAATCAAATCAAAAGAATCACTTTGAAACGTCTTACTTGGTTAATTTAGGTGCCAATTCCCCCTAACCTAATCTTGCAAAAAAATACATGAAACTCGTCCTGGTTCTTTTTGTATGACCCTTCCTAGAATTAGCTTAAAGGTAACAGCAGGCTATGTATTGAAAATCAGTCAGTTAAAGTTTTTTAAACTTTAACTATTTACGGGTATTTATCGCGTTTATTTACCTATTTTTCCCGACGTTTCGACAGGTTTACACTCTGTCGTGGTCACGGGATGACTGATGCAGACCACGACAGAGTGTAAACTGTCGAAACGTCGGGTAAAATAGGTAAATAAACGCGATAAATACCCGTAAATATTTATAATAATCAGTCAGTTGATTGTCAGGGTAGTTGATTGTAGAGCAACATGAGGCCATGCATTCATAGTAACAATATATGTAGTTCATATTTTTCATTATATTATAACTAGCTGTCCCGGTCGCGACTTCGTTCGCTTTTAAACAGAAAAAAATAAATCTAATTGTAAATCTAAACCATTCTCGAATCCACTTGAACACACAAACAAATTCATCAAAATCGGTCCAGCCGTTTAGGAGGAGTTTAAGTACAAACACACGCACAGTAGATGTATTTATATAAAGATACGCTAATAAAGATACGTCATCACAAGACTACCCTATAAGTAAGCTTTAAATCGCTTTCTTTAATGCTTAAGGAAATTGATTATACAAGCGCACCATATTTCCCATAAAGGACTCTACTTTTCGTTTTTCTAATCGAAACTTATGAATGTATAATTTGTTTTTGTTCCTAGTATTGATTATATGAATTTAACTATTTTGATGGAACCCATCTCTGTTTTCATGTGTGTATAATACATTTTCATATATAAATTATAAAGCTACTTGTGAGTATATTCATTTATTTCAATATTTATCTCAAATACTCTCGCGGTTTCATTTTGTAAATGACAAAGACTGCCCTTTTTTGAAGAACAAAAATTGCTTGTATATCAGCTGCTTTTCCCCAGAGAATGATGCATTCACTATGGAAGTAGCTGAAATAAACTAGTCTAGCTGTAGCTTCATCAATAGGCTATTGTTTCGATCGAACTCGATCGAAAAGTCAAAGTCAAAAATATTTTTATTCAATACAATCACAAGGATCACTTTGAAACGTCACACATACTAGGTGATTTTAGGCGCCAATACCCTTTATATCAGTATTAAAACCTAGGAAAATCGTGGAATCTACAAGATTCATTGCCTCCATTAATTCAATGTTGGTCGAGCAAGGCAATGTATTACATTTGGCAAAGTGAATTTAATACATTTAGTTTTTTTAGCATTAGTAAAAGATTTTAAAGTGAACCAGTTAACAACTGACTATTAGGGTTCATTTACGCTATTGTAAATGTTGGTTTTGAACAAAGGAATGAGTTTATTGTGTTTCATAAGGTCGGGAAAAGCTCCTTCGTCAATTCATCTATTAAAAATATAAGCTAAACACGGAGCAATATCAATGCAATAATACAATGGCAATACAATCGCTTAAAAGCTTAAAAGTTAACCGAAACACTTGAAATGTATAAACTCTCTTGTATTTGACAAGATATAGATGTAGCAAAGGCATTTGAAACTTTTTTTACTGATATTCTAGTCTCCACTACAAAGTCTTTAAACTCTTCTCATGTAATAGCAGTATCATTGTTAAAAGATAGGTTACCTGAATGTGTCACACAATTTTACTTTGAACATGTGGACAAAAACGATATTATCAAGGCATTCAAAATGATTAATGTAAAAAAGACCACTGATCTCTGGGGCATTTCTGTCAGTGTTATAAAACCACTAATTGACATTATTGCACCAGATCTAGCTTTCATATTTAATCAATGTATTGACAGTGGAGTATTTCCTGATTTGATGAAACATATCAAGATCATACCTCTATTCAAATCAGGTAGTCATTCCGATCCTAGTAACTTTAGGCCTATATCAGTACTTCCTACATTTAGTAAAATATTTGAAAAACTTATTCTAAACCAATTACAACGGCATTTTAATACCAACAATTTACTAGACAGTAAACAATTCGGATTTACAAAGGGACGCTCAACGACTGATGCCGGTGTTGAGTTAATATCACATATTTTTGATATCTGGGAGGAATCACGCGATGCCTTAGGTATTTTTTGTGATCTGTCGAAAGCTTTTGATTGCGTTCACCATGAAACTCTAATCAGCAAACTACACCACTATGGTGTTAAGGGAGTTTCACTTAAGCTTCTCACATCCTACTTAACTGACCGAACACAACGAGTAGATGTAAATGGAAAGCGTTCTCCGGGGTCAATGGTAAAAATGGGTGTACCACAAGGATCAATACTCGGGCCATTCTTGTTTTTAATTTATATAAATGATCTACCTAAACTTGTAAAGGATGATCACGAGATTGTACTGTTTGCTGATGACACGTCACTTTTATTTAAATTAAAGCGACGACTTACTAATCTTGACGATGTAAACAATGCAATCTCTAAAGTTGTAACATGGTTTAATGTAAACAACTTATTACTTAACGAGAAAAAAACGAAATGCATTCGTTTTATACTGCCCAACGTTAAACAGGTGAAAGCTAATGTAAAAATTAATAACGAAAAGATAGATCTCGTCGACACCACAGTGTTCCTAGGCATTACTTTAGATAATAAGCTGCAATGGGGCCCGCACATAGATAAATTGTCGAAGAGACTCAGCTCTGCCGCATACGCTGTCAAAAAGATCCGTCATTTTACCGACGTAGATACCGCTAGACTCGTTTACTTCAGCTACTTTCATAGCATTATGTCTTATGGCATTTTGTTGTGGGGGAGTGCTGCTGATATTAACACCATATTTGTGTTGCAGAAGAGGGCTGTTCGTGCAATTTATAACATGGGCCCCAGAGAATCACTTAGAGATAAGTTTAAAGAAATTAATATTATGTCAGTGCCTTGTCAGTATATATACGAAAATTTAATGTATATGCACAAAAATGTACATTTATTCAAAAAAAATTGCGATAATCATAGTATTAACACTAGAAATAAAGATAAACTCGCTGTTCCCACTGTTAGGCTCGCTAAAGTTAATAAGTCTTTTATAGGGCAATGTGTACGCTTCTATAACAAGGTCCCAAGCGACGTGTTAGATTTGTCGATTGGCAAATTTAAAAACGTAATTAAACATAAACTGTCTATTAAAGCATATTATAAAATATCTGATTATTTAGAAGACAAAAAAGCTTGGGATGAATCTGCTCCAACTCGACTCGGCATCCGTAACAAAATTGTCAAGGATCATACAAAAAAGTGTTAAGACCAGACAAGTTTCTTGCCGGATTCTTCTTGAACTGGGGTTAGGAGGAACCGGCACCTAGATTCACTAGCATGTAAGAAGACGATTCAAAGTGGTCCTTGTGATTGTAATGAATAAAGTTATTTTGAATTTTGAATTTTTGAATTTTGTATTTCGTAGTTAAGGTAGTCGAGTTTTTTGCCAATTCTTCTCGGGCTTGGGTTAGGATGAATTGGCGCCTAAATTCACCTAGTATGTAAGACGTTTCAAAGTGATCCTTGTGATTGAATAAAGTATCTTTTGACTTTGACTTGAAAACATGAATTCATACGTGATGCTGCTTAGGTACAATGCATCATCCATTCGTGCATATTGCAGCGTCGATATAAATATGTCTCAACGCATGGAGTGGCAAAGTATACCGTCTTTGCTCCTTTTTATCGACATAAGAAAACATTGACAAATTTTTTTTTTGAACCGTAAATTACGGTTTGCACGCTTTTTTTTTTCACTTTTTGTGTATTTTCAAAGCCATAAATAAAATGTAACAAAATAGAATCTTACCGTTTGTTAGAAATTGTTTTAATAATCAGTTTTATTTATAGGTACTCTGTTATGAAAACAAAACCTTATTAAAATATTAACGCACTTTCAATAAACTTGAATTATTAATTTTTACAAAAAATCTTAAGGTACCTACTAAGACCATTTTAGTATTGAGTCTTATAAATCTTGAGGTAACTCTTTTAACTCAATAATAATTATCTTCATAAAGTTTTCATCAGCAGCCATAAGTTTACAACAAAAAAGTATCTTAAATTTTGTGTTCTTAAATCTAAAGCAAAAAACTGAACCTCTATAAAGTTTTAATAAGTAAGTCTAACATTATTTATTTCTTAAAATTTTTGTTGTGTTGGTAAATAAAAATTACCACTAGCCGTAAGTACCTTAACTCATTACAATAATGTAAAAACCGAACGGTGTGAAGTCGATTAAGAAATATAAAAAAATATATCGTATTATTAGAGATATGACGATGCCACTTAAACGTGCACAAAAGTGGCACCAACAAAAAATCATACGTAAAATGCGCACTATTTAAGTTTAAAAGTTTATTTCAATGTAATAAAATCAGTTTTCAGAACTATAATTCCAGGCATAACGTGCAATAGTATTATATTTGATTAGTAGTAGATTAATTTTGAAGCTATTGAACGATTTTTGATCACACAAATCTTTGAAATTAAGACAGACTAGTAATCTCGCCTTTTACGACAATATCTCAAAAAGTGCACTAAAGTTGCAACCTGTCTCTTTGAAATTGAAAATGAAGAAAATGTGCCACATAATGCGACACATTTTCTTCAAGAACGTACCATAGAAACCCCAGAACGAAACCTCTGTAGCGCAGTGGGCTAAGGTACGGCTGAGACGCAGAAGGTTGCGGGTTCGATTCCCGCCGCGGGACAAATGTTTGTATGATCTGTAAGTATTTGTCTCGGGTCTGTTTCTATGTATAATATGTATGTATTTACAAAAATAGTATATAAGTAGTATATCAGTCATGTGGTAACCATAACACAAGCTCTGCTTACTTTGGGGCCTGATGATGTTGTGTGAAATGTCCGCGATTATTTATTTATTTATTATTATTATTTAAACAAGACGAAGCACGCAGTCTACAGACGTTTGTAGTTTGCTTCCCATACATTAAAATCAGTTTTATGCCATTTACTCCTGAACTATAAGTCTAGGCACTAATTATAACAGAATAACATTTGCTTAGTTGTATTATAGCAATCGAATGGCATATTCAATATTATCAAATAACGACTTAGAAATTTTTAGTACCCTATATCCGACCTCTTGTATGGAGTCAAACCACTGTGCGGCAACTGCCCAAGACTTGAAATTTTTAAACCCGGACTACAAATGAAACCCCGCCCGGACGCTCCCCGGACGCCCTCTAAACTAGGACAAATCCGGGGAAACCCGGACGGATGGCAACCCTAGTTACACAGCATGAACGCATACGTGATGCAGCTTAAGTAAGTGCATTATCCATTCAGGCATGTTGCAGCGGTACAGATGTTATGTCGCAACGCTCTGATTATTAACATTTATCAAATCAAACTGTATACATACCTACTTAAGGATCATAGACGTAGAAGCAAGCATACATCGCATGCTGCGAATTAGAATAGAATAGGGTTTAGCTAAGTATTTTAACGTTATAAAAAAGCTCGCTTCACTTACTAACGGTAGGTTGGTAAATTAAAGCTCTTTTCGCAAGCTAATTGAAATAAAATGCAGCTCGCTTTGCTTGCCAGTTACTTTGACGGCAATTTAGGGTAGCTTTTTTAGTTTTAATTCACTGACCAGATAGGTACAGTACTTTATTATATAGACATCTGTTCGTTGTTCTATTTAAAACTTTAGGTGTGGATATATTTATTAAAGTATTTTTAGGACTTAAGATTGAATGGTAACATCGTAAAATACGAGAGATGATGATGTTTATAAAGATATGTAGAGAGCGTACACTCTCTACTTACGAATACTTATGCAGACAACGTAGCGGGTAACAGCAGTAAAGGCCTACTCGTAATTTCTAATAGTGGAAAAAACCTTTTTGGTTAAGGCGTATGTAGGTATGGGGTTTATTATTATATTAATACGGCAAACACAATAAAACCGCTGAAGTGGATACAAAGGTCCTACTTTACGACCACAGTAATAAATAGACTCGAGTTTTTATAACTTTGGCGCAATTTATCGTCATTATTTTATTTGAGAGTAGGTACCAATCTAGGTTCTTACCTAGCACGATGACCTCCAAAGGATAGCGGATAAAAGATGGCTGAAAAGTACCTACGGGTATTTCGTTTTTGATTTTAGTGTTCTACATAATATTAAAATGCTTTAACGTTAGACGGATTCTACCGATTAAGTTAAAGCGCTTTTGAGATAATCCCCCTTTTATTTCGTTCGCTATGTAACAAGGAAAATTTTTGACGCAGGAAAGGTAAGAAGAGAGTAAAAGTGTTTAGGTACTTATTTCTACTTATCCTTATAACAATTAAAACTAATTAGTTGAAACCTGAACACAATTTAATTAAAACAGATGCGTCTGGTAGATACGTTGCATGACCCAAGAGCTGGCTCCTATCTGGCTCAGCGTATTAGCATTGCCATTCAACGTGGTAATGCCGCCAGTATCTTGGGAACGCTGCCCTCTGGCAGTGATCTGGATCAGTTGAGCTATCTATAGATCGTTTTAAATGGTCCTTAGATAGCTCAACTGTTTCACGTGTATTTTATATTATTTTGTACATTTCTGTAATTATTTCAGTAAATATTTTTTTTATTAAAACAGTGTTCAATTTTGCTCATTAAAAAAAAATAGTTGTTGTATGACATATTACTAGTAATTAGTACCGAACTGAGATCTCAATATCCGTATTATTATATATAACTAGCTGTTAACCGCAACGTTGATGTAGTGGATAGATTATGAACGGATACTGATTATTGTACGATGTATTTCCAGAATTCAACCATTCAATCTAAATTCAAAGACATAGATTCATAGAATTTTAAGATATTCTTTAATACATTCGTAGAATATCAGTTTCTAAATTTTAAGTTCATACGTAGAATACTAATTTTTATTAAAATAAGTTTAATCCTGAAAATTCCTTCTCATTACACCTCTACACTCTACGGCTTTACTTATAAACGCCTCTTGACTTGAACACTGCGTTATCTTTAAGCGTAAGTAGGTATATATGAATCATCTTATCTGTATATGAACCAAATGTCAGTCAGTCAAATTCTTCAAATTATAGATATATAATGCTTTCAATACATAAGTGCGTGCTGATTCGAATGAGCCTATACACGGGGATTTTACCTTCTCTTATGCACAATAACAAGTTACACGGAACAGCTTCTGACATCATAATCATACCAGCTCGCTGTCGCCTTAATAAAACACTTTTATTCATGACAGCTATGCCAAGTTTAAGCTCTATTGGTCTATATGTTTAGGGTTACCGTTGAACAGCATCCTGGCTCTATCATCAAATCAACTCGTTGTTACCATAATTACATACCAACCTACTTTGTGAAGTTTTGATCAAGAAATTATTAACAAATCTCTAGAAACGAAAATGTTTCAAATTAAATCAGAATTCGACCCGTCTTGATTTAAGTTCAGACCTAAGAAGTCGACGAAACTTTAGAACTCTATAATTTTAAGAATGAGAGATCAAGAAATGGCTTAGTTTATACATTGTATCCTAAAAACTATACTAGAACTCCATATATCAACAAACCTTTGTCTAATTTGGTTCAATAATTTGAACCAAACACTAAGATCTTTGCTCGCGCAATCAATTAGTGTGTATCGCGGCGTGAGACGCGTGGATGTAGGTTCGTTTCCCGCCGTAACAACCAACGTAAAGTCTTGCAACGACAATCGAAACCTTACCTCGCATTTTGGGATTTATCATTCCGTACATAATAGTGATACTCGTAGTAACTTTATTACTTTCCAGTGCCACCGCACGTCCGTCGTCTATCATTTCAGAATAAATTTCCATATAAAAATATTCTGCTTTGTCATGGGAGTATGGTGATGTAAACATCATTTTATATGCAACAACTGGCGCCAACTACCAAATGTTTGAGAGTTGCTAATCCTGGGCAGTGAAGCGATCTATCAATACGTCTGTGTTAAGCTGTCTACACACCAAAGCCGCCGGCCCGCCGCACCGGCACGAACCCGGCCGGTTAGTGCCAGCGGGTAAACCCGGCGGCGTCTGAAAGTTGCAAGTCGGATAACTTGGCCGGCGGCATGACAGTCGCGGCATGTGGCGTTTACAATAGTGATTGCCGAGTGCTCGGGGAAATTGCGCGTGTGTTTCGAATTATTACTACGTATTTTCAATATTTGACATGGACGAGGACGATAGTGGTCTAATATTAGCAGCTTGTGCAGTTATTATATGTAGATCCCTCAAAACACGAAATTGTTGGGTTAGGCCAAATTTAATGAGTCGTTAGTTAGTTAGAATTCTATTAGTTTTATCACTTTTTCGTCGTCCCATTCCATATTGTTTTAGTTGATAAAAAAACACTGCCACGTCACTATTCCTCGAAAGCCGGCGGGCAACTGAATGAGCGGAGGCGTGCCGCCAGGAAACACGCGCGGGCGCGAGCCGCCGGCAAGCTTGTTTCAAAATGAGCTTTGGTGTGTAGACACCTTTAGCTACTTATACTCGCCATGTTTACAGGCACGTCATCTCGCAAATAGTGTTTGGCTATTCGTATCGTTCCCGTTCTATAAAAAACTTTTAATTATAAACTAGCAAGGTTACTACCACATTATACTCCCACAAATATTAGCTATAAAGACTAATACATCCATCAGTCACGTACAAAGCCGAAACCACAGTTTAGTGCCACAAATTGCTTTCTATAATAAGGAATTCAATTGAAACTTGGTTGGTACTCTTGAATAAATAATATTTTTTTTGAAACCATTCCAATAAGCTCAAACACGATGCCTCTGCTGCAATATGTGAGGAGTTGGTTATTCTGCGGAATCCAGGGGATGCTGCAGCCAAAGTTACCGTGGTCTTGCAATATCATTGATGTTACAGGATAACGTGTTTGAACGGGAACGATACGAATAGACAAACACTATTTGCGAGATGACGTGCCTGTAAACATGGCGAGTATGAGTACTAAAGGTGTCTACATACCAAAGCTCATTTTGAAACGACCTTGTACAAAAGTCAAGTCTGTATGACACCCTGTCAGACGATTTTTTACAAAAAATAATTTTATTTCATAAGTTTTTTACTTTTACCATCCGCTGTACTCCATAACGATCAGTTGAGGAACATTAAAAATGGCTCAGCATCTGACTGTAAAATCGGGTTGCTAATTTTCGCTGAACTATACTCGTATAACACTTCGTGTGAGGATTTCTTCGTGGAACTGATTCCAGATGAGCAATGTTTGGAGACTAATGATGGTGACGACAGCAATAGTCTTCAAATTATTGGGGGTTAGTCCCCCTGCTGACTAACAAAAGAGCTGGTAATAGAGAAGGAAAACTTGAAACAAGCCCTGCTCGTTGCCAGCCGTTATGCACCTGCAACCAAACCGACACCGCATGTAGGTACTTACTGATTCGTCTTTCCTGCGGGTCTTGTTGGCGAGGTCGAGAGGTTAGAGTGGGTACCTGGGAAGGCCTGCGCTATCAAACAGAATCCCAGGCAGAATGACGTCAGTGGAGAGGAAACTTCACCCACCTCAGCTTGCTGGAGTGATGGATCCAATCCAACGAAAATTTTCAATTATAATTAACTGCTCTGTAACTTTACTGACGCCACCTAAATCATCTTCAACAGATGAACGAAGGCCAATGATGATGATCACAGGATAACAAATATCGAATCGATCAGACCTATGGATGTTGCTCACATCCCTTCAAGAACTAGAAAACAATAATCTACAAATGGCAGAATATATTTTCTGCCATTTGAAATCTTAAATCAATAGCTAAGAACACTCTCGATCAAGTCATCTTTTAAACATAAAACGAAATCAAAATCGGTTCATCCGTTTCGGAGCTACGATGCCACAGATAGACACAAACATGACACACGTGAACTCCTCGGATTGCGTCGGGGGTTAATACTTTTATGTTATTCGTGGCACTAACATAATAATGAATTAACATATATCGCTAATAATTAAATTAATTAAAAAATATTGCTGCTGAAAAATCTACGATAATCGTAGGTGATTTTCGAGCTCTCTAGATACGCTCAAAATCCAAATATTTTATTACACTAATAGCACTCAGAGTCCTTTAATGGTTACTTAAAATACAATCTATACCTACTAAGGAGCGACTTAAGTAATCATTAAGGACCATTGAGTGCGTCTATAATAGTAAGTCAAGTTGATAGTAATCACTTTAATAAATACCTTACATGATCATTTTCCACAAAATACTAATAGTTGCTACGATAATTAATAAATAAATAAAATAAATATTGGTAGACAATCCATCTAGCCCCAAACGAAGCATAGCTTGAATTATGGTGACTAGATGACTGATGAATTCTTATATATTTTTGAATACATACCCGATACCTTATAACAGACACAGAACAAACACATATGTTCATTACACGAATGCTTGTTCTGGGAAGGGATCGAAACTCCACCCTACAGCGCAGAAAGCAGAGCAACTGAGCCAACTGAGCTGGTAAAGCTGAGCTTACATACCATATTATAAAATACATACAGCTATGCATGAACGTTACGTAACGTTACGTAACGCAGCATTCCTAGACACTGGCGACACTAGGTACCTATTTGGTTAAACTTTAGTAGTGCGTCGCAAGCCAATTAAAAAAAAAAAAAATGGGGGGGGGAGGGGGGGACCCTCCCTACCCCCTGGTACCACCCCCATACTAGGTATTTCCCCGTTCTCGAGATATTTGAATAAATTTAACCTAACCTCAAAAAAAATTATTGATACAAATCTAGTTTAAATTACCAAGGAGGGGAAGGGAGAGGTCCACCTCACCCCTGGTAAAGCTCCCAAGATAAAGGTAGATGCACAAATGAGAAAAAAAAAACATTTGTAACCTATCGAAAATCGGTGTCCAGTGTATAATCGTAGGTCAATCGTAAGAATCCAAACAACATATCAAAGAAATCGGTTTTTTACGTATCGCGCGATTTGGCGCGGTTTTGATTTGATTTGGTTACAGTGACACATGACAGGTTTTTTACGTTTCGTTCGCATCAACTTTGCACAACATGATATATCACAGACAACAAATATAACAAAGATCAGATATACCGTGACCTTGTATTATTTTCTGGCGCTGCGGCGGCCGCTGCCGCGGCACGCTTCGCTCGCCTTGCGCGTTTTTTTCTATATTCCAACATAACCTACCTAGTAATAGGTGATAAGTAACCAAGTGAGATATACCGTGACCTTGTATTATTTTCTGGCGCTGCGGCGGCCGCTGCCGCGGCACGCTTCGCTCGCCTTGCGCGTTTTTTTCTATATTCCAACATAACCTACCTAGTGATAGGTGATAAGTAACCAAGTGAGATATACTGTGACCTTGTATTATTTTCTGGCGCTGCGGCGGCCGCTGCCGCGGCACGCTTCGCTCGCCTTGCGCGTTTTTTTCTATATTCCAACATAACCTACCTAGTGATAGGTGATAAGTAACCAAGTGAGATATACCGTAACCTTGTATTATTTTCTGGCGCTGCGGCGGCCGCTGCCGCGGCACGCTTCGCTCGCCTTGCGCGTTTTTTTCTATATTCCAACATAACCTACCTAGTAATAGGTGATAAGTAACCAAGTGAGATATACCGTGACCTTGTATTATTTTCTGGCGCTGCGGCGGCCGCTGCCGCGGCACGCTTCGCTCGCCTTGCGCGTTTTTTTCTATATTCCAACATAACCTACCTAGTGATAGGTGATAAGTAACCAAGTGAGATATACTGTGACCTTGTATTATTTTCTGGCGCTGCGGCGGCCGCTGCCGCGGCACGCTTCGCTCGCCTTGCGCGTTTTTTTCTATATTCCAACATAACCTACCTAGTGATAGGTGATAAGTAACCAAGTGAGATATACCGTAACCTTGTATTATTTTCTGGCGCTGCGGCGGCCGCTGCCGCGGCACGCTTCGCTCGCCTTGCGCGTTTTTTTCTATATTCCAACATAACCTACCTAGTAATAGGTAATAAGTAACCAAGTGAGATATACCGTGACCTTGTATTATTTTCTGGCGCTGCGGCGGCCGCTGCCGCGGCACGCTTCGCTCGCCTTGCGCGTTTTTTTCTATATTCCAACATAACCTACCTAGTGATAGGTGATAAGTAACCAAGTGAGATATACCGTAACCTTGTATTATTTTCTGGCGCTGCGGCGGCCGCTGCCGCGGCACGCTTCGCTCGCCTTGCGCGTTTTTTTCTATATTCCAACATAACCTACCTAGTGATAGGTGATAAGTAGCCAAGTGAAGTGAAGATAAGCCAAAGTCGTCGAAAGAAGCCATAACAAAATCACTGACAGGATTTTACGTTTCGTTCACATCAATTTTGCACACAACATATTAAACCATAGACAAGAAATACGACGAAGTTGATTATTATCTGTCAATTTTTACGTAGTTTTATCTAATTTATCTGATTTGTGAGGTTAAAAATGTTGTATTATTTTTTGTAAACTAAAAATAACCTAGTGTTATTAGTGGTAAAATGTAATCAGGAAGCAAAACCCTACCAGATGTGAGTCTTTTCACCCTCCAATTCCTGCGACGCACAACTAAAGTCAAGCCACCTATTTAGAAAGCTTATTTCAGATATATATTATCTTTCAGAGACAAAAAAAATCATTAACCTTCGTGCTCCGATTCAGACGTATTATCGATACCCAACTCCTTTTGCTTTCAGAGAAAAGGTCGAGTAGTCCTCTACCTTCTCACCGAAAACACAAAGCCAAATTAATACCCGCATATAAATCACTGGTGTATTCGGAGTATGTAATTTGTTACACAAATATTGTGCTCTTTTGTTGGCAGTAGGTATACCTATGTTGTATGTACACATATATACCTTACAGAAACTGTTAAAAGTTTTGCGGTAGTTCTAAAGTTATGTTCTAAAGGTAGTTCTAAAGGTAGTTTGGGTATGATCTAAATGCTTATTAAGCGTAAATAATCCGCTGTCACATTATTTTTATTGCTAGACTGCCATCTAAGTTCGAGCTCTAGGGTAGACTGAAAACCAATTTTGTGTTAACCATGTTTGCGCAGAACTTAAACCCATATATTTTTATTCAATACAATCACAAGGATCACTTTGAATCGTTTTAACGTCTTAGATACTAGGTGAATTTTGGAGCCAATGACACAATTATGACATTTCCAGGGGGCCGACAGCGGTAATTTTGAACGTTTGAACCGTTTGAACCAACGCTAAACCAAAGTCAAAACGTTATTTTTGACATATTTCGTACCGCGCTAATCACTGTGAAAGAAACGATTTACGTTGATTATACGTTCATCAAACGTTGCGGGATCGCGTTATTATTGACAGAGCTTTCAAACGATCGTTTTTGATTTAGTATATCCTAGTAGTCTGTGCATAGAGTAATACTATATATAAATTTGTTCGATTGGTAAAATCAACGATTAAATGTTCAGAAAGAATAGCGCGGTACCATTTTGACATTCAGATTAGCCATATCCAAACTTTTTCCAAAACCAATTCGTTCAATGGCAATAACGTTGACAAATAGCGCGATCGCCCTACAAGAGGTATCACACGCACGTTGCCAGACCTAGACATACGTTCTTTTGTCTGATTTTGTCTGTTGTCTAAAACCTGAACACAGTAATGTATGCTTGGAGGCAGAATATCTAGCACTATACGACCTCTGTGGCGCAGTTGGCTAAGACCTGGCTGAGATGCAGAAGGTTGCGGTTTCGATTCCCGCCGCGGGACAAATGTTTGTACGATCTGCAAGTATTTGTCTCAGGTCTGGGTGTTTCTATGTATAATAAGTATGTATTTACAAAAAAAAAAAAAAAAGTATATAAGTAGTATATCAGTCTTGTGGTACCCATAACACAAGCTCTGCTTACTTTGGGGCCAAATGATGTTGTGTGAAATGTCCGGGATTATTTATGATTATTTATTTATAGTGGTATCCACAAGACGGACTCTTGCTGTAGAGTCTTACCACCAGGAAGAATTGCTAAAAACATTCCATATTATGTTAGAATTGTTATAATAAAGTGTTTATATAAATTTCTTTTAGCAATAAATATTTTTATATTGTATTGTGTCTAGGAAATAAAAACGTATGGTATGATACAATCTTCCTTTTCTTCTTCGTTAATGGCATGTGTATTGTCAATTTTACCAGTGTCAAGTGTTTATATAATTTATAGTATGTCACAATGACGTATATTGTCGTTCGTCGTTTGTTATTTAAATAAAATGGTGTATTTTCATATAAAATACCTACTCATAGGTACAAGGATTTATTTTGTTGGAATCTCAAACAAACACAAAGTTTTTATTCCAATTATTAACACAAAAATTTTGGTGTTTTTATTTAGATAAGGCTTTAGGTATAGCTTTATCTAAATAAAAACAACATAATTACTAAATAAAATCGGAAATAATTCGAGAAATATAAATAATATAGGCAAGAGCAATGTTTGCTTCTTAAAAATAATCTTGTTTTAATCTCAACTATGTAAACATATTTTTCGTATGTGAAATCGACTTTGACAGTAACACATGCGAGATTATTCTTGACCGTCTTGCGAAGCAAATGTTGTGCTCTTATATTATTAATACTGTGAATAATAGGCATACTATTTTTGTGTTCCTTTGTAGTTTGAGTAAAAATAATACATATTATAGTTATTTTATATGAAAGGTCACCATTTTATATAAAACTAGCAACCCGCTCTGCTTCGCGTGAATGGATTATAACATCTAAATCTTCCTCATGAATCACTCCGTTCATTAGTAAAAACCGAATGAAAATCCGTTAATTCGTTTTTGAGTTTTGAGTATTAGTTATTGCTTTCAGACTGACAGCCAGAAGCGGCAAAGAGACTTTGTTATATCATAGTTATATAGTGGTTATTAATTACGAACGACTACACTTTTACGACCTTGTGTCGTTTTACTAAAAACAATCTATTCACTTGACATTCGCAAAACTGACACTCTGTCCTCAGACAGTTAACCGACACACTTGAAATGTATAAACACTCTTGTATTAGTACTCCGTAGTTAAGGTAGTTATAAGATGGATCATGTAAAAAAGCGCTAGGACCAAGACGAGTTTCTTCCCAGTTCTTCTCGGGCTTGGGTTAGTATGAATTGGCACCTAAATTCACCTAGTATGTAAGACGTTTCAAAGTGATTCTTGTGATTGTATTAAATAAAGTATCTTTTGACTTGACTTTGACTTTGACATCAAGACGAAAAGAAGAAAAAGATATAACGATTCGTAGATGTTTTCGTTTTGTTAGCTTAGCAACTGTAATTACAATTTCAGTTCCTAGATGTGGTGTCGGAGTATGTTAGCAAAGCACTTAAAACTTTGATTGCATTCGCCTTACTGCATCATTTATTGAATAGATAGGTACCTACTCCGTACTAGTTTGAAATGAGGCCACACCACGCCGTAGGTACCTACAACGTCACTGATGAGTGTGTAAGGCCGAGCAGGCACAAGCTAATCAACCCGCGCGGTTAAAATCGTACTATCGATGTAATTTTCACCGAGGTTCACCGAGGAGGAGGTTTTATTTCCAAATTTGGTGATTTTATTCAAATAAAGATAGAGTTATTGACTCGGGTGTGAATAATTGGAATGAAAGTTTTGTGTTTCTTGGTGATTCAAGCAAAAATAATCCTAAATGATTATTTGATACAGAGACACCAATTTTTATAAAATAACAAACGACGAACGACAACATGCGACTTTGTGACGTCTTACTATAAACAATCTAAACACTTGACATCATATGACACATGCCGAAGAAGAAGGATTCTTCGTTTGTCATTTCATGAAGTAACATAACTCTGCTAATTTAATATTTTTTACTCGTTTTATTGCAGGTTTTATTCAGTAATCTTAGCGGAATTTTAATGAATAAATTGTGACTACATGGTATGGACAATTGAATTAAATGTGTATTGTGAAGCAATGTGATTTGAACGACGAGGAATCCCAAGAAAATTCTAGACGGCCATGTTGTACATTATTAATATCATAACAATCGTTTCACAGCAAAAGGCATACGAAAAATAATTACCTACTTTTATAGGCAAATTTTTGACACGTTGGGTTACAGATTTGCAAATTTCGTAGAGATCTCCATTTTTTAAAGTAAAACATAACGTATGTTACTCGCTCATAATGTAGCTTTCTATAACTGCTGTTAATGTACATATGTCTATTTGCGTCTCCGCGATACAATCCATACTTAATATACCACCTTCCTACCTAATATGTACATTACCTACGTAAGGTTCCCATCCCACCTTTTACCCGTGAAAAGATATCAAACGAACAGACAGACGGAGGCATTTCGAATTTATAATATTATAATACAGTAGCATTTCTAGTCAAAAAGGCAAAACATGAAACCATGCGTCTCGTCTTCCCTTACTTAGGCAGTGATGATTTGAGGTAACGTTTAATTATTAAATAATTTTAACAAAGAGAATGTAGCTTCAGTTCTAGGATGAGAGTTTCCTGTAATTAATGCGTTCCTTTTACTTGTACCTACATACATACCTACTGCTAGTGATGTGACCTTTTGTAACATATTGGATATTATATGAACCAGAAAATTAAGCCTAAATATTTAATATAGTCACTATATTCCTATTTTCCATTGATTTTTTAGGCATAAAGAAACATTATGGTTGTACTTTTGGGTGCTATAATTCCGGACTAACTACTGAAAAAAAATGTAGTCTTCGAAGGCGCACATGTTTTTAATAAACTACTCTCAAAAATAAAATGTGTTCCAAGTGTTAAAATTCAACATTATATAAGTATAAACGTAAACTATCTCAATATATATTGCTATTGATCTCTCACTGTTAAAAATTTATTGAAACGTTGAATTGACAAAACTAAACTTAACTAAATAAAAGCGACCCACACAATTTAAACCATAATATAGAATTTAAGATTATGTTCATGTAAGTGGCTTATTTTTTCTTTTTGAGAATAAAATAATTTAATCTAAAAACAAGATTTTCTATTATTTCACAATAAAGGTTAAACCTATATTTCGGCCGACAAAATACACGTCGTCTAAGAACTTTTTTGTCGGTAACAAAAATACTCTCTCTTGTTATGTCACTAGATATTTTGAAAAAGTGTGGTGAAAGGATTAAAGTGCGTACTTGAGGCTCCTTTTCGTGCATTTGGCACTCTTGTTCGATTGGTAAAATCGAAGTGCACGAAACAAACCAAGAAGACTTGGAACTTCTTAGGTTTTTCAACGTTTCCTCTCGACGTTTTCCTTTAACAAAAGTACTTATTAAAATCGTCATTATAATATGTAATAGGTGTTTATCACAATCGTCACTTGTTTTATAAATTCTAGAACACGCTCAGTGTTTGTTTGGGACATCTGAGTTGATTATGTAACTGAAACTAGGACTTCTATTATTGTAACACTGAAAATACAAGGTTTGTTTCAATACGAGACTTGTAATTTGCCTTGTATTATTAGACAATTTTTTAAACATTTATTTTGTAAGCAATTGTGGTTTTCAACCATAGAACGTTTCAGTGAACATGTACTGTAAACATAGCAATAAACACGTCTACCGCTTACCTCTGTGGGGCGGTGGACGATGGCCCGTTGAGACGTAGAGGGTAGTGAGTTCAATTCTAGCCGCGAGGTAAATGTTTGAATGAACTGCAAACTTTTGTCTCAGATCTGGGTGTTTCTATGCATAATTTATTTTTATTTATTTATTTATTAATAATTAGAACGGTCTAGGACCACTTACACTAATTATTCAGATTTCATATAATGTCAACAATTTTAACCTATTTTATACAAAGAATTAGTAATTTAATAAATAATAAATCACAAATTAAAGCAATAATACACATTACAAAATCAATAACATGGTAATTAAAAATAATAACAATATATTAATACAGCACAAATAGAATACTAAAGCACATAAAAAGCTTGTCACTATAAATAAAAATAGATCAAACATAGGTAAATTATAAAATTAACATAATTAGGTAGGTACATTGATGTCAATATAGATTTAGTCTTGGGTCTCACACAATTTACGACATGTCACCATAAAAGTAGCCCAACTTTCTACAAAAATGTCACAGTCTGGGTTTAATTATAATAAATTATTGAGAGCCGTGAGGGTGCGAGGCAGTGGGGAGTTTGCGCGTGCGACGGTATGACTCGATGGAACTGAGAGAAGCATAATATGTCATCTACCTCGAAGGTAATTGTTTGGAACAAAGAGCCGAAGCAACTCGTTGTGCAGATCTGGAGCGTCGATGGTACTATACGGAGAATTTTATAGATTGTGTACCTACATCTGATCACAATCCCTTCTGGTTTTTAGGGAATTATAGCCAAGACCTGCAAAAACCTCGTGGGATACAAAAAAGGATAGTAGCCTAGGACGCGCTTATAAAGCGCTCTTAGTGCCTTCTGGACTTTTTCAAGTAATAGAATATACAGGCTCTCGTAAGGGCCCCAGACGCAGCAACTGGACTCCAGCTTGCTTTACACCAAAGCGCCAAACAAGAGTCGCACAACTCTGTCACTTTGAAAGTCCCGGGCGTTTCGTAGAACAAAACCTAACCTCTGGAAAGACTTCTTCGTGACGTCAATAATGTGGTCATGAAACGTAAGCTTTTGAATAATATATGAATTAAAAAAAAGTATATTGTTAAGTAGTGTATCAGTCATGTGGTGCCCATCACACAAGCTCTGCTTACTTTGGCGCCAGATGATGCTGTGTAAAATGTTCGGCATTATATATAAAAATAAAAAATAAATTGTTCGATAAAAAAAATGATTAAAACAATATACTTAATTGTATGGTCAAACGGAACATGATTTCGAATTGTAACAATTTTTACTGACATAGAAGTATGTAACACGCGGCTGGATTTTTGAAGTCAACAGAGTCCGAGACCGAGACCGAGACTGAGACACTTTTATTATTTTACTAGTACGGGGCGGAAGCCCGCAATACTTTTTGTAACTCTAAAAAAAAGCCTTAATGCAATTCCAAGTCAAAGACTACATTTTATACATACTACGTTTATACATAATGTAAATAGGGAGGTACATGTAATCTGTGTGTATACATTTCATCCAAATCCGTTTAGCCGTTTTGGAGTGATTTAGCCACAAGGAACATACACACAAACTATGAGCTTTTTAATATTAGTTGGATTAATAATCAAAAATGCATATTAATTATATTTTTATCAGCGTTCTGGCCCTTCGTATTTCATCATATAACTATAGTATGTACAAACGTTATTAAAGTAAGTACGCAGAGTTACGATGGCTCGTACGATACCACTGATCACATTTATTATTAGCTATCTATAATTTGATTTATACGGTCCTTTGATAGCTCTGTTTGCTCTGTATTTGATATCCATCCGTTCTTCTATACTACAATATTATAAATTATGTTTGTCTGTTTGTTTTAGCACATACTAATGAATTAATCCGCACGGTTTAAACCGCGCTATTTATGTATATTCTGAGGAAAGTCATTTTCAACGTTTTTCGATTCCATGTTCCACATAATAGCGCGAAAAAATTCGCCGCGAAATACAAAGTAGTAGAAGTACAAGAAGTACAAACTAATACAAGTTTGATTTAACTCGAACCTTACCAAGAAGTACCAAAAAGTATGCCATATTATCATATGTATTATCATAGCAAATATAGGAAAATAAATAAATATTGGTGGACAATGCACACAACACCATCTAACCCCAAGCTAAGCATAACTTGTATTATGGTGACCAGACGACTGATAGAATACTTATATATTTTTAAATGCATACTTATGATACTTTATACCAGACAGAACAAACACCTATGTTCATCACGCAAATATGTATCCTGGGAGGGAATCGAACCCTCAGCCTACAGCGAAGGCAGAGCTACTACCAATTGAGCTGACAGGCCAGTCATAGGAAATAAAGGATATATACTTCTCTGTCCATACGTGACGCGGTTTTGCGGTTTCGTTTCAGAGCTAGATGCCAATACAAATAATTACCTACCTACACACTAAACTGACAGAATCTCTGAACATAAATACAGAAAAATGCACAATCGTTTCCCTTCCTACGTTGCGTGTAAGTAAATACTTAATGAAGTCCAGAGACATTGAAAGCTATAAAATACAAAAATTCCTCCATAAAAACCTTTTCTTACCCATTCCAGTCGTTTTTCACTTTAGTAGTAAAAAGGCGTTGTTTAAAATGGCGTCTTTATCATCGTAGTAAAAGATGAAAATGTTTATCGAAAAAGGCTTAAATTTTCTTCTGTTATTTAAGCTCAAGTTTTAAGGAAAGTTAAGTCTTGTTTACTAAACAATTTTTGATCCTGTACATATTATGTAGTTAGTAAGGTACTTATGTACACCATAACGAAACGAAGTATAGTATAAACGTATAGTTTAAACCGTTCAATAAACTGCAATATTGGATGCTCTTGACAATTTCTTAGAAAATTGTTAAAGTTCGATTCTCTGAAGGACGTCTTTCTACATGTTAATAAATTTACCAAGTACATATGACCACGCACATCATTACTCTCGAAGTCGAATAATAATGAATGACTTGTGTTCAGGACCCAAATAAATTCAACACCATCTTTGGACTCGATCTAAATGACGACTTCAAATTTTATAATTGTTAAACGAATATCTGCATCGAAAAGCTGTGTAAGGAACTTCCACAGCTTTCTTCTTTGAATCTTTGAAAGACCTATCTAACGATATGGCATATTATTTATTTATTTATTTAATACAGTTATGATATAAGCTTACAGTTAAAACCAAAGTGCTATCTATCTTAAATTAAAGCTTAAATATATTCTCAAGGAGTTGAAAATAGCGGAGAGACTGTCATTAAAAATATCTATATGTTGAACCTCGTGTACATATGCATTAAGTAAGATAAGCGCCCTTAGGGTTGGTGCGTTGTTCGCGTGATGGGTACGCGGTGTGTGGCATGCAAACAGAGGATGACGACGTCTGCCACAACGCACGTAGTTGTCGGGAGCATATAGTGGCATCATGCTCAGTATAGTCGGATTATTGACTTTGCCACGTAGAATCAGGCAGTAGTGATAAGCTAATTGTAACTTACGCCTTAGTTCGAGTGTGTCCATGCTGACCATACCAGAAACGAATAAGGATGAGAAAAGGTAAGGATAGTATCCGTACTGTCTTTTATATACATATCTAGCAAATTTGCGTTGGAGCCTTTCAATCTCACGTCTCAAAAAAACTCAATAGTCTGGGAGAGGTACCTATAGACGAGAGCTTGGCCAATAGGAGGTAGTTATCCACAACATCAAATGCTTTTCTAAAGTCGAGGAAAACAGCATCAACCTGCCGGCGTGCATCCATTTGTGTCGCCACGAAATCCAGGAAGATGGTGTGGTTTGTAGTTGTAGAGCGGGCAGAACGAAAACCATGCTGAGAATCGTCCAAGGTACGATCAAGTTGACGAGTTAGATGAGAATTTAAAATGGATTCAAATACCTTGGCAAATACATTTAATACAGCTATGGTTCTAAACATAGTAACGTCAGTAGATGACTTAGTTTTAGGGACAGGTGTTACTCTAGATAGTTTCCATCTAGCGGGATAGCAACTTGTCCGTAGGGAAAGATTAAACAAGAATAAGAGTGGCTCCTCTAGAGCGGATATACAGTCTTTAACTACAAATGGAGGTATGGCATCTGGACCAGCGGCCGACAAAGGCTTAAGACGGCGGACGACTTTAAGTAGATCTCCACTAGAAACAGCATCTATGGTCATTAACCGCGCATCAGCAACCTAGCTTCTCCCTAGCTTCTCAGCATCCTCAGCATCCAATTTAGGAATACTATCAAGAAATCCTGAACTAAAGTATTTGGCAAATGCAGCAGCAGCTTCTTGGGCTAAAATTGACTTTCCATCAACCGTATAGTTATTAGACGGATCCCTACTTTTACGCCTATTATTTACATATCTCCAAAATTGTTTCGGATCACGACTAATATTAGCTCCTACCGTCGATATATAACGATGATACGCATCATCCACTAATTTTTTAATATGGCTTCTATAATACCTGAAGACCACATGGTTGAACTGTTGCCCTAATTCTTTGTATTTACATAAATGAAAATATTTAATTTTAAGTTTATTATTTCTTGTGTAAACCAAGGAGGATACTGACGATTTTGGAGAGGCAGTTGGTTTTCCTGATTGGCACGTGCTTTTGGACAACATCATACAACTTTTCATAAAACAAATCAGTGGCAGAGTCAATATTCCGCTGAGCGAGAACATCAGTCCAGTCAATAATTGACTGGCCTGTCAGCTCAGTTGGTAGTAACTCTGCCTTCTGCGCTGTAGGTTGAGGGTTCGATTCCCTCCCAGGATAAACATTTGTGTGAAGAACATATGTGTTTGCTCTGTGTCTGGGTGTTATAAAGTATCATAAGTATGTATTTAAAAATATATAAGTATTTTATCAGTCATCTAGTCACCATAATACAAGCTATGCTTAGTTTGGGACTAGATGGTGTTGTGTGCATTGTCCATCAATATTTTAATTTAATATTTAATAGTGAGAATGCTAGAATATAGCAAACTAAAGCTTGCTTTACGAAAATTATAGTCGTTAGCGTAAAATGCAGAAACTATTACAGAATGACGAGGGGGTCACTGAGACTGGTGTTATGTGAGGTAGAAATAACGTAACTTTCAGCGGTGGATGGTAACCCTCTAATCTAACCAGAGGTTGGACATTTCCGCTGTTATACCATGACAGTTATGACAGTTATACTCTCGGACTCTAATCCAGCTGTCAACACGAGGTCCAACATGCGGCCATCACAATTTAGAATGGTATTACGCTGTTATAGTTTGCAAAATTCAAGAAAACAGCTAAATTGTGAAATAACATTTGCACTACAAGAATTAAGATTGAAGTCTCCAATTATTATAACATCAAGTAAAGAAAATTTACAAATCATATTTTCTAAGCAATCCAAGACATTTAGGTATTGCTCGTCACAATAACTGGGCGGGAGATATACAACACAAATTAGGAATTTTATATTTTTTTTACTATTTTGACAATAAATATTTCTTTATCGTCAGTTAAACCATCAACATCGGTAACCAAAGTTGTTGAAAAGCAAT
Organism: Lampropteryx suffumata; assembly: GCA_948098915.1. Taxonomy (NCBI): domain Eukaryota; kingdom Metazoa; phylum Arthropoda; class Insecta; order Lepidoptera; family Geometridae; genus Lampropteryx; species Lampropteryx suffumata. Next base: position 11,504,454 of record OX402553.1, read on the forward strand.
CACGCAGGCCCAACATAGTTCCTCCATGGCCGACGTCACCCTGACGGTCTCTACGCAGTACCACATAACCCGGGGGAAACAGCTGACCATCACACACTGAACTATTCAATTTAGACTCCGTAACAGCTATAATGTCAAAAGAAAAAAATCTAAACGTTATTATAAAACTCAACAGTTTTTGTTCTTAGTCCTCTGACATTTTGATAGTATATTTGGATGGCTTTACTGTTTTGCATGGTCTTCTTTGGTTTTTGAACGAAAGGACTGCCTCCAGGGTTTCACACAGATATCTTCGGCCCAGTTTTCTGGTGACATAATAGTCACCAGAAAACTGGGCCTGGGCTGGTTTCTTGCCACTTCAGTCCATGCAGAAACAGAGGTATCATTCCCTGGGATGTTATCCTTGAGCTCTTCAGTCATTGGGAGAGTCAGACTAACCTTCTTGGTTTCAAGGTTTCGGCCAGCCACATCCAGAACGGTCGTATCACTCATCGGTGGTATCGGAGATGATCGAGAAGAGCGTTTCATGTGATCTCGTGTTTTACACGTTGGTACTTCATTGGAAGATTGAGTTTTTTGAGACATTTCAAGTTTATTCTCCAGAACAATCACTCTGCTAGTGAGGCCATCTCTTTAGAAATAGGTAGAATGACCTGCTCCGTGATCTTGGATATAAGGTATGACAAGCGCTCATCCATCACGCGTTCTAGTTCATCCCGTACTACTGTTCTCATGTTATCTAAATAGTAAGTATCTTCAGTGTATGAATCGTCTAGGCCACGTCTGGTATTATCAACGCTGCCGCCACGTTGAATATTAATGTTTTCAGAGTCACTATATGTTGCTGTGGGACTATCTGCCTCAGACGAAAGCCAGAGCCATGCGCGGTTCCAACAGGCGTGTTTATGTTGCTAGCTTTCGGCATCTTATTTACACATTCTGGACATTTCCAGGAACTCTTAGCTTCTTTATTCATAAACTTTAAATAGCGATTTTCAGTAACATTAGCACATACAAGATCGTACATATGCGCACATAAACAGCAGCTCAGATAATGCTTGGTCATGATGGATGCGCGACAGCCATGGCAAGTGATCAGTCGTCATTTTCAATTCGATGAAGAAATGAGCAGGTAACTTCGAAAGCAATAGGACCCACGCAGTAACTGTTAATAGAACTGTGTACCACCGCGTCGACCGAGCCACAGATTCAGTAAGAGTACTGCAGCGAAATGCATTCGGGTTGAATAGGTTAGCGGTACCACGAACTCAAAATATTAACTGTTCATTTATGAAGATTACCGTCAATACCAAAATAATTTTGGAAATAACTTTCAACTTAGAACAGTATTTTAAGATCCAATATCCTTAAACACTCACTAGCACACCGCTGTTCTAAGTTTTCCTCAAACACTACTAAATCAATGGGAATTCACTTTTAATTTAAATTATTTAGTAAGAGCAACATAAATACCGTCTACCGTCGAATACTTCTCGAATACTTCTATGATGGGGAAGTAAAATAAAAACAAATCCAACCCTTCAAATCAAATCAAACCCAACAGTTTCCCATATAGTTTTGCTATGTAAAGTGTACATAGCGAAATTTTAAGGGAAACTACTGGACTTTTTATGTTGCTTAGGTAGTTTTGTGAGGCTTAAGTTATGTTTAATTTACATATTTAGATTAACAGCTGGATTTCATATAAAAAAACATTTATACAACACAGCAAGCTTTGTACTTTAGGTGATTAAAAACGTCGTAGGTTAGCCATACTGGGAAGTACATTTTTAAGTTTCTTATAGATTGGTACAAATAAACTGAGCAAAAATGACACTGGAATAATTTTGTAAGTTGTAGTAAGCATCGCTATGTAAGTACGTATAGAAGCAGTTGAAATAACTTCTCGATGGAAGTGGACGGAGCGTTGGCTCCAATATTGACAAGAAAATATTTTATCGCGAACGAATTCCAATGACGACTGTTGAAGTGACGTCAATAACTTTTACCGTTTATTGACATTCAATTTCCTCGAATTTCGAAATCAGAGCTACACTAATAGACGAGGGACATGGAATATGGACTTGAATTATTGCCTGATTCCGTCCTCTAGCTAAGCTTTTGTTTTTCGTCTATGTTTTGCACAAAAAATACTTTTATTACCGTGTTTTACTGTCAGATTCTGAAAATATACGTCCGTATTATGTACCCTATGGATAAATTGCCAACCGACCAATTAGAGGTAAGCCTTTAATTAAACGTTTTTCATTATAATAAACTACCAGAAAACTATATTCTTAATGGTGTCTTAGTTATTAACAAAAAGTTACACTAAACACACTCTTTCGTATATCAAATTGCATTGAATTTTAACACGTTAAAACTTAATCAAAAAACAAGTTATATATTGAGTTTAACTCTCGTAAGATAAGAATGTTAATAAATTCGAAAATAAATAGGTAATGGTATGAATATGAACATAATAAATTATGCACATTCGTGATTCACTCATAATTTTCATTTAAAAGGTACCCAGGGTGTGCAAATCACATTTCGTTTCATCCATTGGCTCTGTAATAGACACTTAGAGACGCGTAAGACAAAGTGCTGAGGTAATTACATTGCGTGGCCCGGAGCGTCGCCGCAGGCACCGCAATGTGACGGGAATTCCACGAGCACAATCAATTTAACGAATCGGAATGACTCTAGAAACAACTAGCCATTTGAACATTTAATATTATAACAAAAATAGCTGATTGCGGCTTCTTACACATGGTACCTACACATAAAGTAGCTTTTATCCTTCCCTAAGATACAATCTATCTCGAATTTCATTTTTCTTATCGGATTCCATCACAGTTAGGTTTTGACTGCGAATAGCTGCATCTCGCGTTTGCGCGTTCTAACAATACTAAGTGTTAGCGCATCATAACAAACCGTAGTGACGGCCGGATTGCGATTATGACCCAGTTATTAATTGCGTAAGGCATGTTTGCGGATGGTAAACTATATTGTAAGGTGAAGTTATTACTTTCTTTCGTAATGGCTAATCATAGCATATACCATTATATTAGCATTAAAAGAAAGACGAATATTAGAAATGGAGCACAGCCTCTACCAGCGTTATAATGAGACTCATGATCCATTGAAACATTTTCCGTGCGTTAAATTTGAATATGACACCGGTAAAAAAAACTCGCAAAAGAAAATGAATGGATCAGAACAAGGAATTAAAAAAATCGAATATACCTATTACCTACACACTCGCCTCAAAAAAACTAAGGAAAATCTAAGAAAATTCCCCCACCACCGCCCACACCAGTAGAATGGGTGAACCACTATCAACATTTTTACTACTATTTGTTAGAAAACCAAACGATTAGGTCCTTCTCAACAAGGATGTTGAGCAGTTATAATGTCGAAATAAATGCCTCTAATAATGAAACATACTAAGCCCTGATAAAAACATTACATCATCTGAAAATAACTGACACTAGCATTCTGACGATAACAAGCAGGATAAGCCAATAAAAGTGATCGTTAAAAAGTTGTCCTATACCTGCGAGCCAAAGAGAATTGTATACCTATTTAATAACAATCTTGAATAACATTAATGAAACTTTACAATAAATTGATACTTAATAAAAACATTTCACACGGCATCATCTGGCCCCAAAGTAAATAGAGCTTGGGTTATGGGTACCACAGATTAGATACCCAAAACACGAAAGAATAACGATGAAGATCTAAGAAAAATCTTCTTTTAGTTTTGCATGGTAGATGGGTGAAGTTATAGAAGTAGAATGTAGAAGTTGTAGAAGTTGACAATGTAGAACTACAAAACTGATTTCACAATATAAAATATGTCAGTCCCACATGCATATGGCATTATGGACTTGCGCCAAGGAACCAAGTGGTAAATGCACAAGGAAATACTTAACTTGGATTGCAATAAACCAAAAGAGGAAAAGGCAAAATGTGTGTTCACTGTGGTGAAGCACAACCGGTTAACTATAGAGGATGGTGATTGCTAGCTATGGCGATGGCTAAAAAAAATGCAAAACATCAAAACCAAAACCATCATAAAACTGGTGGTAATGCGGCAACAGCATTACTATTCGCCAGCCTACCTCTATCCAACCTAACACCAACATTGCAGCGAGAACCAAAAATGTATCTTTACGCTCAAGCTGCAGCCAAAATAATTACGTTTTAAAAACTCAAAAGAAAACAGACTTCATTAAATAAAATTTGAGCTCATAAAAATACAACCGAATTGAAAACTTCGTCCTTTTTATGGAGTCAGTTAAAAAACATTTTATTTTACGCTTTTTAGTACATTGTAATTTTTTGAAATAAACATCAATGGATGTGGATCAATGGACCAACACCACGTAAAACACTGGAAAGTGACAGGAAAGCAAAATACGAAATTTCGTTTACTTGGATGACGTATTTTTCCAGCTATTTTGATATAAACCAAACCACAGAACCGATTTTGATGAAATTTCTATAGGACCAATCGGATCGAATATGAAAAAAAATCTATATTTTCATATCTACATAATTTAATATATAATCGGTTCATAAATAATAATGTTTTTTACCTCATAAGTCTATGAGGTAAAAAACATAAAAAAATATAACTAAATTGAGCACCTCCTCGTTTTTTTATGTCGGTAAAAAACAGCATCTGGGCAGCCTCAATGAACATACACATGAAGAACATTTTAATGAATCATGGCATGGCACTGTAATGGGCAACACAAACACCAGAATAAGCTACAAGTAGTCATAGATTTAGGAAATATAGATGTATGCCTCGTATCCGACATCCGACACACATTTCACTAAACAGACGTACATTAAATTCAAAGGCTACAAATCCTACTATGCATTACACCCAGCTAAAATAGGAAGATATGGAAGTGCTCGATGGAAGTGCATGAAGTTACTTCTATATTGTATCTTAACATTTAACCTAACCATATCTTGACCATTCCGGAAGTCGTAAGAACTAATACAAATACTTAACTATTAATTCAAAATAAAATAAATAAAAAATAAAATAAAATTAACAAGCAAAGTTTAGCAAGTACAAAAAGTTAGGCGTCAACAAATGATTACGTTTTAGGAATATATCTGGTGTGAAGGGCTCGTTTATAAGGTGTTTATTACAGTGCTGAAATCTCACCCTGAAAAGATATAAACCAAGAGACCAAGGAAATAATCACAGCTGTATAACTTTTATGGAGGGCTGTTTTGTTTGTTCGTGTTTTCTCTAGTCCTTACTGATAATTTATGTGACTGTCTTCAAAAATCCTTACTTTTAAAAGCCCAATCTCAAAGCTATGTTCTGCGTTCTACTTTCACCCTATCCATAGGTAGGAATGTAAGGGTAGGGGTGAGTTTATTATTCAATGGCTAGTGAAAAGTTATAGAGTTTTCGCACAATTATTCTTTGAAACAACTAGTTATACTTGTTTAGATATAATGTTCAAAACAAGCGCTTGGACATGCGATGCCGGTTTACACTGGGTGATTTATGCTTTACCCTACGATGTAAACGTCGGCATTGGTTGTGATTCTGTTGTTTTGTCCAATTATCTAATATTTGTAAACATTTTGTTCCTTTATTGAATATTGATTTTCCTTAGAGAAGTTTTAGAAATTACATAGCGTCTAAATTAAGCTAAAACACGTCAAGCACACGTCAAAATAAATAGTAGTAAATTCACTTCACTTCACAAGTGTCATTCTAAAATGTTACTATAATTCAGACTTTTATGTAAACAAAATAAGATCATTCGTTTTTTACATATTCTTTAGTCCAACGGAATAACAGAATGAAGGCCTTGAACTAAAATGATCTCGATCTTGATCTAAAAGAATAGAATAGAATACATGTTTATTTGGTACATACCTATACATACACGGAAATTGATAATACAGTAGAAACAAGCAGTTAGGAAGGTAAAGTACAATTGTACACTAATAGTCCAATCTCAGCGTTGATGCTACTCTCCTAAGACTGGACCTTGACCGGCGTGACTTCACGGACGAAAAACATACACATACATAATTAATATAGGTAAATAATTAAAAAAAATATATATATCAAATAAAAGTTAAATAATATAAATTAAATTTGTGTTCATTGCCAATTGTGCAAAGGAATTAATAATTTTGTTAGTAATTTTGTTACATATAACAAAATTATTATAGTTTATTTAAACCTTACTAACAAATAACCCTTTTCCCATAAATACACCTCGAGAGCAATGAATCCGGGTCACTTAAAGAAACCTATAAATCTCGGATACTAAGAATGCTAGCTTAATGAAATATTGTGTATATTAATAAATAAATTGTGTTTAATAGACAATTAAATACTCCTTAAATTAAGGTATTCAAACTTTTTAGTTATTGTAAATTGTATTATGCCATCTTTCAAAAATGGAACTACGAAATTACTGCATTTGATTTTGCTTTTGTTTCTAATCTGTCATTTAAGTGGGTATATAAACCGTATTGATAGTGTTCAATATTTATTATTCAAGCTGTAATGATGTCGCTTACACCTGAAGAATGCACCAGAATTCTCACAATGCTGGAAACCGGCCGGAGTCAGCGCGATACAGCCAGGACTGTCGGTACTCTCGTAACTCTTTGTACTGTTGACAGCGATGTGTCGGAGAACAAAGAGTTCTCCGACCATACGAGGAAACTGGCTCTAACCTATGCAGACCAGGAACAGGCAAAACTTGGTGTACTACAGCACCAGAAGATCGATACTTGGTGAACACCATGCTTCGTAATTGCTTTCTCACAGGAACTGAATTCACCAATCAGTTTCGACGCCTCGGAAGAACAAACCCAAGCACATGGACAGTCAAGACGACGACTTGCCGAAGCTAACTTGAAACCACTTAGTTAGAAACCACACCTGCAAAAGACCCTTTACTGGAGCGTGGGCATCGTTTTTAAGACTAATATATGCCCAGAACCACTTAAATTGGACTATTGAAGATTGGTCTAAAGTTATGTTCTACGACGAATCAAAGTTTATGCTCTTCAAGCACGATGGAAGACACAGAGTGTATAGAATAACAGGGGAAAGATTCTAGCAAGCATGCATCGAAGAAAAAGTAGCTTACGGTTAGGAGTCTGTACTTGTGTGGGCCGGATTTTCATCTGAGAGTCGCACAGAACTGGTGTTCATAGAAAACAGCTCTTTAACTAGCGTAAGATATGTGGAAGAAATCTTTAATGAATACGTTGGGCCATTTATGGTCAATTTGGGTGAAGATGCTATATTTATGCATGACAATTACCTCATACAGGTTAGATTGTGAATGACTACCTTCAAGAGATAAAAATTACTCGTATGGAGTGGCCAGCACGCAGCCCGGGTATCAACCCGCTCGAGCATGAGCGAGCATGGGACGAGCTAAACAACGAAACCCTCTCCCAATCACGCATCGTAAACTCAAATTTGCTTTCACAGAGGAATGGGAGAATATTCCCCAAAATCTTAAAAGGAACTTGGTGTACAGCATGCCAAACCGCGTAAACGCAGTAATAAAGCACGCGGAGGCAATACAAAGAATTAAAATTCAAGAAAATCGTAATTTTGTTCAAAAATGTCACGTAAAGAACGCAATAGAGCGCAACCAAGGCTTCAAAGTGTTCGCGAGAAATATGTCTATTGGGCAAAGCCTGTTGACGAAGCTGAAGACCGACAGTGGCAGGGTCGTTTCCTCAAAGCCAGAGGTTTTACGAGAGCCTGAGAAGTTCTATGGACAACTGTACACTTCATCGCAAAGCCCACTAGCACGACTAGCGATGCAAGAGCCCGCCTAACCCGACACTACACTGAAGACATTCCGGACGTCAGCCTATACGAGATCCGAACAGCTTAAGAACAACAAGGCACCGGGGGAAGACGGAATAACGACAGAGCTTCTGAGAGCGGGTGGAACACCGGTACTTAAGGTCCTCCAGAAGCTGTTCAACTCCGTCATCCTCGAGGGAACTACGCCAGAGGCGTGGAACAGGAGCGTGGTGGTACTGTTCTTTAAGAAAGAGGATAACACCCTCTTAAAGAATTACAGGCCCATCTCGCTGTTGAGCCATGTCTATAAGCTGTTTTCGAGAGTAGTAACTAATCGTCTCGCTCGTAGGTTTGACGACTTCCAGCCTCCCAAGCAAGCCGGGTTCCGAAAAGGCTTTAACACCATAGACCACATCCATACGCTTCGGCAGGTTATACAGAAGACCGAAGAGTATAACCGGCCACTTTGTTTAGTGTTTGTGGACTATGAGAAAGCCTTTGATTCTGTCGAAACCTGGGCAGTGTTACGGTCACTCCAGCGGTGCCAAATCGACTATCGGTATATCGAAGTGTTGAAATGTCTGTACAGTAACGCCACCATGTCTATCCGACTCCAGGGCCAGAGCACGAATCCAATCCCATTGCATAAAGGGGTGAGACAGGGAGATGTTATTTTTCGGAAACTGTTCACTTCTGCATTGGAGGATATTTTCAAGCTCTTGTACTGGCATAGATATGGTATCAACATCAACGGTGAACGCATCACTCACCTTCGATTTGCCAACGATATAGTCATCATGGCAGAATCGCTGGTAGACCTTGGCGCAATGCTCAGCGATCTCAATATCGTCTCTCAACAGGTGGCTCTTAAAATGAACATGAGCAAGACAAAAATCATGTCGAATGCTCATGTTGCACCCGTACCGGTACATGTTGAGAGCGATATAATCGAAGTTGTAGACCATTATGTCTATTTGGGTCAGACGATTCAACTAGGCGAATCCAACTTCGACAAAGAGGTCAGCCGACGAATCCAACTCGGTTGGGCAGCGTTCGGGAAATTACGGCACATCTTCTCGTCACAGATACTGCAGAGCCTCAAGACGAAAGTCTTTAATCAGTGCGTGTTGCCAGTGATGACATATGGAACTGAGACTTGGTCGCTAACTATTGGCCTCATACACAAGCTTAGAGTCGCGCAACGAGCTATAGAGAGAGCTATGTTGGGTGTTTCACTACATGATAAAATCCGCAACGAGGAAATCCGTAAAAGAACCAAAGTCACCGACATAGCACTCAAAATTTGCAAGTTGAAGTGGCATTGGGCAGGCCATATAGCTCGCAAAACTGATAACCGTTGGGGAGTAAAGTTCTCGAATGGCGACCAAGGACAGGAAAACGAAGCGTAGGACGACCCCCCACCCGATGGACTGACGACATTGTAAAGATCGCAGGAAGTCGGTGGATGGAGAGGGCTCAAAATTGTTCTTCCTGGAAATTAATTGGGGAGGCCTATGTCCAGCAGTGGACTTCCTAAAGGCTGATATGATGATGATGATATGATGTTCAATAATGTCATTTTTGTAAGGCGAGATCAGCAGTTTTTTTTTCTTTATGTAATTTTTAGTAAATAAAATGTATTGACTCATAAATTTTATTACTTTCATTTAAGGGGTATTATGTTGTCTACTAGCTGACCCGGCCACGCGTTGCTGTAGCTCAGAAGCTCTAATGCGTTGAGCCCATATACGCTAACCTCTAAAATTATCAGTGTTTCTCTACTATATTATGTATGTTTTATACATATAAACCCTCTTAAATCACTCCATCTATTAAAAAAAACCGCATCAAAATCCGTTGCGTAGTTTTGAAGATCTAAGCATACATAGGGACAGACAGACAGTGGGAAGCGACTTTGTTTTATACTATGTAATGATTAAACAGAATTTATTTCAATAAGCATTGTTAGTTTACGAGATTTATAGGTTTCTTTAAGTGACCCGGATTCATTGCTCTCGAGTGTAGTCCCTATAGAAATAATCCACATAGAAAACACGTCAAGCACACGCTAATTTAGTAAACTTAACAAATCTTTAATGTAAACAAAATAAGATTGTTCGTATTTTACGACATATTCGTTAGTCCAGCAACAGAATCAAGGTTCACGATAAAAATGTATTGACGTAGCCATATGATTATGACGATTTGGAAATAGAACTCGGTTTCATTCAACACAGTTCAAGATTTTACAAATATACCAAGATAAAACACTAAGGTAAGGTTCCGAGGTTGCCAGCTTCATTATACAATTTAAATAGTTCAATTCAATCCTGTTATTCAAATAACCCTTTTAAGGGTTTGTTTACAATGCGAAGGGTAAGACACCCCGACTATTTGATTTTCGCAGTCTCGAGATGATAAATTTTGTAGGAATTGGTTTTATTATTATAATGTGGTATGAAACAGATTATATTATATTACATTGACTGACCTCTTAGTTCACTTGGTAGTAGCTGTGCCATTTGCGCTATAAGTTGAGAGTTCTATTGCCGTTAGGACAAACATTTGTGTGATGAACGTAGAATTTTGTTCTTTGTCTGTATAATAAGTATGTATTTCAAAATATATAAGTATTCAATCAGTCATCTGGTTTCCATAGTACAAGCTGTGCTTAGTTTGGGGCTAGATGGTGCTGCGTGATTTGTCCACCAATATTTATTTATTTATTTATCGTGTGTAGACGATACCAATTCCATGCATTGTACAAACAAGTACAAGCTTTATGCTTCAATGTGCTTTGAACTAAATAGGTTAGATACCTTATTGATTGAAGAAACTTAATGATAAATTGAAAAATACCGATTACCATGTACTCTACAATTCCGTATTATTAACGTCGATTCCAATAAGTAAATAACTTCTTTGAAGAAAAGTTGAGTCCAATTAAAACAACTCAACGAGTTTGTAATATAAACCTTAGTTATTTTCATCAACTTTTAAAGTCAGGCCTAATATATATTTTAATTTTGTCTGAACTTTTAAATTAGTTATTTCGAGATCGACCTCAGTAGCTCAGCGGGTTAGTGTCCGGCTTATGTTTAATTCCTATAAAATTCAATCATCATTCAATCGTCAGTAGCATCCGTTAGTTTTTAGAGTTACGAGGTTCATAAGAACCCTTATAGTTTCGCTATGACCGTCTGTCTGTCTGTCCGCCGATTATCAGAATCAAAAATTTTATTTTTAAAAATTTTAACGTTAATATAACGTTAATACAAAACTTTGAAGATAGGTTTTACGGGATACACATATAAAGAAGTTAATATTTTTTTTATTGAAGTACCCTATCGTGTGGCATATCGTTAGATAGGTTTTTAAAGATACTAGAAGGATTATTGAATAGTTGATCAATACATATATATTCATTTGATAAATATTAAGCTTTAAAGTGACCATAAATTATTTTAAAATAATTGTTTATATTATGAAACTACACGGATAATTTCACGGCTAGTAAGGCTTTACTAGATTTAAATTAATAGCTCGATATGTAAACGTTTAAAAAAATCCTTAAGAGGATCCTATCACAAAAATGTCGCAGTTCTGAGTTCGAGCGGCCGATGCCTCGCATTTTTAATATAAATATGTAGCGTTTATTGCAGTTCTGATTACATATCCTTACTAACTATATATATATATATATATATTTATAATATTATAAACGCGAAAGTTTGTATGTATGATTGTTACTCTTTCACGCAAAGACTACTGAATGGGTTTTAATGAAACCTTACAATTATATAGTTTATTCATCAGAATAACACATAGGCTATAATTTATAAAGGAATTGTGTGAATTGTCCAAAATATAACGATAAGTGTCAAGTAGGAAAAAATCTGCCATCTGCAAGCTATTCTGGCGTGCGCTGCAAAAACCGTTAAAATTACACGAAGTACTAATCCTGCGCAGACGAAGTCGCGGGCACCAGCTAGTATTTAATAATTTACAATTTCATATTTCTTGTGTTATTTCTTATGAACTAACGTTTATTCTGGTATACATTTTACTTAATACTTAATAATACTACTATACAAAGGAGATATTTACAGCTAATTCTAAACGTTTTTAATAGTTTTATGGGTTTGAATAGGATTTTTTTCGTATATATTTCGTACATATTTCTAAATTCCGAGACGCTACAAACTTCACCACTATTTAAGAAATATTATAATATATTTTTCATTTCGTTTGCTTAGTAAGTACCTACAGTAGTTCAATCCATGAGCTTGAAAAAGTGCTTTTGCGCTTTTTTTTAAAAAACTAGCTCAAATTTTTTGCTGTACATAAATCGATAAGAAAAAATTGCGAAAACAGAGGCCTTTATGAACTATACTAATAACTATTCTCCATAATACAATAAGTCAAAATTGTCGAAGAGTTTATGTTTCTCTGAATAAGAACGCCAAAGATGGGCGTTCTTATTATATAATAGGCCTCTGAAACATTTTATTTATGTTTTTCTAACTAGATTATAATGAATCGGTTTGGGACCTGATCACTAGTCATTCTAATCCTGGCTTCAGAAGCCTTCACTGTGCGTGGTAACAGAATTAACAGAACAGAACAGACTTGGTCCTAACGGAAGACCAGCTCGAATTGTAGAGACTGCAATCCGCATATGCTGAGTTGGGTTTATTATGCGGCATCCGTTAATTATGTTAGTATGTATAGGTTAATTGTATTTTTGTCTATTCGTCTATTATAATGTGTTGTTGCAAATAAATTGGCTTTGCGTATGTTAGAATATAATATATTCTAACATGCACATGCCAATTTATTCTTAAATAACATAGAAAATCAAAACAGACCGTTTCCTGTCTCACAAAAATTTACTAGCAGATGCTATTATCGAATGTTTGTACAATAACGGCTTTACTTAAAAACGTATCTCAACTTCTGTCGAAATTTAATCACTGATTTAAATAGTGCCATCCCATTTTGTTAGATAACAAATAGTGACATTTTGTTAGATAACAATAGTGGGTGAATCTTGTGAGTTCAGAGGCATTTTTATGCGTGTCATTTTGTTATTATTTGTAGATACTTAAATCAAACTAAAAAATTAAAAGTAAATGTAGTGAATTCACTACATTTATTTTATTATCATTTACTCTTCAATTTTTAAGGTTCCAAAGTCTACAAGAAACCCTTATGACGTCACGTCGACATTTTTGCACATAGATATTCGTTTAATTTATATTATGATTCGAAGTGGTCATATTTGATCGGGATCGGGCCGTCTATACCGACTAAACCGTGTTTAAGGTTTTTGAAACTGTAGCATATTTATTAAAATTATACGGAAAATGATCAAGACTGTTAAGGTTTTTCTTGATTATGAGTTCATGAAGCTCCATACTAATTTATTATATTATACTAACAACTTAGATGGTGTTAAAATGGTTTGGGACCTGTCTACTTGTGCTTTGCTATTAGTATTTAGGTATCCTACTCTCAACTATCTTAGGGCTAGTGCACACTGCGGCTTTAACCGCAATTATTTTATTCTGTGGCTCAGGGAATAAGAAGCCCCGCGGATTAATTCCTATTAAGAATGACCTATTAGATAAAGGCTTAGACTTACTATTATAAATAGATAGATTAACACTTTATTGTACACAAAAAGAACACGGTTTTTTGTATATTTAACACAAATATAAATGTACAAAATATTACTGTAATGAAACTAATTGTCATACACGATAAACATTGACACATACAAACTACTTTCTATAAATTAAATAAATTATATAAATGATACCAATTTAGCAGTTTCCAGAAATGGACAGATAATTATCATGAACTTGGACTTCAAAGATATGGATAGATTTGGATGCGCGAATAGATACAGGTAAGGAGTTCCATAAGCGTACAGCTTGAACAGTGCAGGATTCACCATACATAGTTGAACTATGGACAGGAGTAAAGAGCTGGAGAGTAACAGAAGAGCGCAGAATACGATCGTTTGCACGTACTCTTTCTGCACTAAATGCCCTCTTGAATGAGAGCCCAGAATGTGATGTGTTTGCGGACGGATGGAAGGTGATTTTATCTGAATGTCTGAGATTCTGTGAGAAGTCGGTTTGAGTGTGTAGATAGATGCTTACCTTACAGTTAATATTTTTATTTGTATTTTCATTTAATGTTTCTTGTATTATTCTTTTTTAATTAGTGTTATTGACATGTTCGTACTAATTAATAAATAAATAAATAAATAAATAAATGATGCGATGCAGGAACATAAAACGTTCCTTTAGATAAAAGGGAGAGGAATACCGCAAAAGGATATTGTAACGGCGAAAACGAATAGGGAGCCACTTGAGCTTCATGCGAAATTCGGAAACATGGTCATACTTGCGCAAGCCAAATATAAGAAGAATACAGAGATTTTGAGGGCGCTCAAGTTTATTTAGTAAATCTTCGGAGAACCTACCAGGGTCCATAAGATGACCTTAGTCTATATCCCTACAACCTGTATTTTTGTTATGGAAAAATAAACTTATCGAGTACCTACCTATCTCTATATAATAACTGTTCTGGGTTTTGTTCAAGCTATTAATTATATATGAACGAAAGTTTATTAGATACTCCTGTGCTTATATATTTATAACTATCATCGGAGCTAAAACGTGATAGGTAGGTACAATTGTCTTAAACTATTCAGAGTTTGGGCACAATGTAAGCATAGCAAAATATGAAACCGGATGTATAACACGCTCTGAAAAAGCTCTCTGATCGCGTTTTACGGGTTTCGAAGTGCGGAACTCTATGTTACTACAACATCCGGTCTTTGAGTGCCTACTGGAATATTCTTAAATCTCTGACTCATTTGACCTAGGAAAGGTTTGTTTCTTGGGTTTCTTGCGTTGGGGCTAGTAGTATTAATTGTTGAAAAATACCGGGGAAAGGGGCCATTTTACAAAGTAGGTACCTACTTGTAATACATATATCGATTTCTTCATGTTAGCTTTTGTGATCTACCAAACAAATAGTTACGTCACTATTTCAGGATTCCAGTTGAGTAGGGTTGAAATATGGTGACAGTATCGCGGATATAGTTTAAGTGGGGATGTGTAAACGTTCCTCGTCAGCTAGTAGGTGTCTTGGATAAAAGATCCAGGGCGTCTACTCTGTAAACCGATATCGATATATCGCAATAGAAAAAGTCTACTTCTTCTTCTTTATTTATAGCATGTGACATAATAATGTAAATATTTTCAGTGTCAAGTGTTTATATTTGTTTATGGTCAATTTGTTTGTTAATAAAGTCTTAGTCGGTCAATTGTCAATTCTAAACGTCATCGCGGAATGGCCGTCTAGAATGTTCTTGGTATTCCTCGTCGTTCAAATCGCATTGCACTAAAATACACATATAATTCAATTGTCCATACCCGTTCTATGTAGTCACAATTTATTCATTATAATTCCGCTAAAATTACTTAATAAAACATGCTATAAAACGAGTTACTTCATGAAATGACAAACGAAGAATCTACGAAGATTTAAAAGGTGAGTAAATATGAAAAAAATGCTTGCTTTTTTATTTATTGATTCTGAGGCGGTACGAAGTTTGCCGGGTCATCTAGTCTATATAATAAAAATCAATTGCTGTTTGTTAGTCTCGCTTAAACTCGAGACCGGCTGGACTGATTTTGCTGATTTTGGTGTTGAAATGTTTGTCGTAGTTCAGGGAAGGTTTAAACGGTGAGAAAATTTGTGGCATTGCAACGCATGCCGGGTACAGCTAGTCAAAGATAAAGTCGTTGAAATGTACGTCGACTTAAATCAGATTGACAGAACTTGTTGTCAAATTCTCATTATCGAATCCTCTGTTATGGAGGATTCCGACATCGAGAGTAATGTCGGTTGCTCCATCGTTAAACATTAGTTGAAAGCTAAGAGTGCTGAGAGAGTGTGTACGTGAGTGTGAGTGTGTTTTGTACGATTATTGACCCGATATAATCTTATCGTTTTTAAGACAGGACGAACGGTCTTGATCAGCCAGCCCGTATTCATCGACTTCCTGAAAATCATCGGTCCATCTAGTAAGGGAGTCATATGCCAATCATACCCTACGTGCATTGTGATAATCTACAAATGAATATCATAATTCATAACAGATATAAACCTACTATATAACGTGGTTAAACAAACATGATATTGAATTTCAGCCGATAAGCAAATTAATTTTGGCAGACATTAGATAGAGAACCCACCTACTTATCGGCAGATTGTTACACACGGCTACATTAATAGGATTATTGATATCTGGAGGTTATTTAATGTGTTTACGAGTGTTGACGACCTCTGTGGTACAGTAAGCCAATTCCCGGCTGAGACGAAGAAGGTTGCGGGTTCGATTCCCACCGCGGGAGATATGGTTGTATGATCTGCAAGTATTTGTATCGTGTCTTGGTGTTTCTATATATAATATGTACCTATGTATTTACAAAAAAAAACTGTATATAAATTGTATATCAGTCATGTGGTAACAATAACACAAACTCTGCTTACTTTGGGGCTAGATAATCCTGTGTGAAATGTCCTGCATTATTATTATTATTTATAAAAACTCAAATATGTTTTTATTCAATACAATCACATGGATTACATCGAGACGTCCTAAATATTAGGGGTATTTAGGTGCTAAATTCCTCCTAAACCAAATCAGAGAAGAATTGACAAATAAACGTGTCCTGGTTCTAGCGCTTTTTTGTATGATACTTATAACTAGCTTAACTATGAAAAACTAATACAAGTGTTAACAGTAGGTTATACATTTCATATCTGTCAGTTAACTGTCAAAGGGTAGAGAAACATATATAAAGCCATGCATTCTGATGAACAAGATAGTAATTTATATTATAATACGTTTCCTTCGCAAGACTACCCTTTATTTTCTTAATAGCTTTAAATTTCTTAATAGGTAGTTTATTTTCATGCACCATCTTGCCCATAAAGTACCTGTTTACATTTTCTAGTCGAAACTTAGAGATGTATGATTTGTTTCTGTTCCTAGTATTGATTTTATGAATATCACTATTTTGCTGAAATTTTCATCGCAGTTCTTAAATATATAGTTCATGGACTAAACTGGACCCAAAAAGGTATTATGATCAACAACAGAATCCTTAGTCATCTCAGGTTCGCGGACGATATCATTCTGTTTTCGGAGTCAGCGAAACAGATAGAGTCAATGGTAAATGAGCTCCGTACCGCCAGCCAGCTCATAGGCCTAGAACGAAATACCTCAAAAACTAAATTGATGACAAACAGCAATCGCACGACAATATTGGCTGAGAAAACATATCTACAGTACGTCGAAGAGTACGTGTACTTAGGTAAACTGGTATCATTTAAAAAAGCAAGACACAATGACGATATCCAAAGAAGAATAGCAGCCAGTTGGGGGAGATTCTGGAGCTACAAAGAAATTCTGAAATCAACACTGCCAATCCGCTTAAAAAAGATAGTTTTAGATACCTGTATACTGTCATGCATCACATATGGTTCCCAAACATGGATATACAATAACATCAACAGAGCAAAAAATTATTAATGTCAAAGAGCAATGTAGAGAAACATTCTAAACATAAAATTAAAGGACAAGGTAAAGAGTACGGAAATACGCAAAACAACAGGGGCCATAGACGTCCTCCAACACTTACAAAAACAAAAGTGGAAGAGGGCTGGACATTTAGTTCGAACCGAGGACCAGAGATGGACTAAAATCGCAACAGAATGCCAAGGTCCTAGCGGCACCCGTGCTAGACCCCTGGGAAGATGGGCGGATGAAATAACCGTGGTTGCGGGTAAAAATTGGAGAGACACAGCACAAAACAGAAAAACATGGCAAGCTCTGGAGGAGGCCTTTACCCTAAGAGGGGTCCTCAACAAAAAAACCTAATTTAAAAAATTAAAAAAAAAAACTTAGCTTGTAATTAAAAACTTAAATAACATTAGAAACCAAATAGAACTAAATCTGTTTAACTATGTAAAATTTGTTTAACCGAGGAAATAAAGGCTTTTTTATTTTATTTATTTATTTATTATTTTGCTGAAACCCGTCTCCCATCTCATATCTCTATCGTTTGAATTATAAAATAACAGATGCAAACCACATAGTAGGTAGTCCTTTGTTCAAAGGATAAAACAATCCATGTTTTTTTTGATTCACAAAACTGTCCGTTTACCCAAAAAATTAAGCCGAAATTATGTTTTGTTTATTTTATCTGTGGGCAAAAAGAGTAGTAGGTGCTTATCTTATCTATAAGTACTTATTATGGGTACAGACGCGCAATTTAATCCGATCAGCACACTGGTTCGAAATAACTACTAATACGATATGAAGATGGGTTCTTGTATGAATGAATGAATGAATGAATGATATACATATGTAAATAAATGTGTTTATCAACAAAAAAAATATGAATAGGTACTTATCAATTCTATCTATCTATTTAAAACCTTTAAACGAGCAATTCTTGTATATATGTATATAAATATACATAATCTGAATCTCGGAAACAGCTCTAACGATTTTCATGAAATTTAGTATGCAGGAGGTTTCGGGGGCGATAAATCGATCTAGCTAGCTACCGTCTGACACAAACCCATATTAACTGTTAGGACTGATTCTTATAACTACTTGTATACCCATACCTTGTATACCTTGTATAACTCATTATCTATACTCATTATCGCGCGGCAGCGGCCGCCGAAGCGCCAGAAGAATATAGTTACCTACTATTTTTCATGGTTCGGTTGACCGGACAGCTGAAAAATGTTTTTTTCTTGGAGCGGTCAACTGTAACACGGAAATGAGCACGCCGTCTTAAGAGGCGATGTAGTGTTTTTTTTGCCGCCGCCGCCAGCAATGAAAACAGTAGGAAATAGTGGGATACACCATATGTACTTCAACTAGCTTATCTATGAATAAATAATTAAATTTGTCCCTTAATGGAACCCGCACCTCTTGGATCTCAATCGACTCAACATCAAGAAACTCGTCTTGGGCCTAGCGCTTTTTGTATGATCCTATATATAACTAGTTCATCTATGAAAAACTAATGCATTTTGTCCCGGAATGGAACCCCCATCCGGAATGGCAAATTCTGTTTTATCTTGTTAATTTCTTAGTGTTTAGTATTATTGAAAATATTACTAAGTGGATAATAAACAATCCTATTGTTCCGTAATCTACAATATCTTGTCATAATACCAAATGGAAATTGATAATTACTCAATTTCCAATGTAAGTGCCAATTAATTTGGTCACGGGAATGTAATAATCATTGTATATGGTGATGAATGCAAATACGTACTACTTACCGCTTACAATCCCTCCACCGTCGACTGCCTCTAGACTAGAATCAAATTATATACAAGTAACTGTCACACTTAACATAACTTTTCTCTCTTTATTGAAACAATTTATTACTTTAAGTGTGCTGCAGAGCTTGTTAGGAAACAAATATTGACCTTAATAAAAGCATTGTCATTTCAAAAATAGTAAGTTCTATTAACTTATTTTAAGAAGATCTAATTCACAGTAAATAATTATATATAATTTTATTGGGGCAAACGACACGCGCGGTCTCGTTCGAATCTGAAATAGCACTGAACGTTTCACATAGACCTAGTCCGCTACGTTGAGTTTTGTCCGTTTCAGATGTCGGCGGACGGGCGTCTCGAGATTCGCATTTCCCATTTCCGTATTACAATAGGTGCGATGACACAAGCTAGTGAGAAAACAGCATTGTATTCAAAATAGTGTCTTGTTGCCTCTAAGGGGTTCACAGAGTTAGTATAAAAGAGTAGGTAGAATAGCCGTAAAGCTCTCATAAACTAACCACAGTCACCGGACGACGACAGGAATAAAGCTCGAACGTTGCTATTCTTCTACGTCTCTGTGTCGTTTATTGGGAAATTCTTAGTGTTAGTCATATGATAAAATATTTGTTTATGTGCTTAAATGAAAATTCTTTTCATCCTTCTGAATAAGTGGCCATATGGGCCGTATATCATAGATATACATTATATATTATAGGAGCAGTACTAGTTAGTTCAATGGATGGTCTTCCCTAAGTAGTTGTGGATAGGTAATCTGTTCTACTTGTTTGTTTATAGGTTTCTTTATGTATTTACTTGTCTTCACTGTAAACAACTTATGTTATTATTATGTTATTGCACCTGTGTTATATTGCAATAGAGAAGGAAAACAAGCCCGGCACAAATTCCAATGATTGTACCTGTTTACCGTATTGTTCTGTGTTGTTAATGCAACAACAACAACATGCAACAACCTTACCTAGCATGCAAGAAGCGTAGTTCCGTCCTACCCACACCTAACTATTTTAAATTAATTTGCTTCTGGAAGAGACTAGCCACCCACAATACAGGGAATCCTAGTGTGGGGGCTAGTAAACCTTGTTACTTACTACTCGTACCTATCTAATAAATAGGTACTATTGTTTATTGCTCCATCTGTATAAGTAATACTGTACCTATCCCTATACAAGTAAATAAATTTTTACTTTACTTTTTTTTTTTAATAAACTTTATTTTTATATATCTGATATTTGGGGCTTTGTTGTAAAATTTAAACACTTAGTAGGTATGTTAAGCTTTGCGTAATTTTTCAGACAAGATAACGAAGTGAAATTTAACTTAAATAATAACGCTATAATAACTAAAATAAAAACCGACTTCATTGAATATATAATATGGGTAGGCCAACTAAACGCACTGCTCCAATGAGACATCGAGGTTTCGGAGTAAACGAAAATATCACCGATGTATATATTTTTTTGATTTTAGTCGTTTTTTTAAAAACCCCTTGACCGATTTCGATACAATTTAAATGGGACCACCTGGGATACCCTTTGAGAATTTGAGTTGTGATTTTTTAAAAGCTCTTTAAATTTAGGTCTTTCCGTAAATTGAGTTTGAATTGGAATGACGTTTTAATAATTTTTTTCGACATAGGTACTTCGTAATTTTAACTAAACATCAACTGCGCCATGAGAGTTAGCACCAGAGTAAGTAAGAAAGAGTAAAATATAATAATAATAATTATAATGCCGGACATTTCACACAACATCATCTGGCCTTAAACTAAGCATAGCTTGTGTTATGGGTACGAAATGACTTACTGACCAAATGACAAGCATGTTATACATAGAAACACCCAGACCCGAGATAAATACTTGCAGATCATACAAACATTTGTCCCGCGGCGGGAATCAAACCTGAAATCTTCTGCTTCTCGGCCGGGCCTTGGCCAAAAGCGTCACAGAGGTCGTCTTAATAATAATAATAATAATAATACCTGTAGTACCTAGTAGACAAGCCTCTTGTTGCCTCTGAACTCCAAACAGAGGTATTGTAATCAGGGTTCAAGACTGGGATGTAAATAACTTGTTACGGACTAGCCTACCGGAAAACCATTTAAAAACAAATAAAGTCCACAAAGCCAACATTTTATTAAGTTTGAAATACATTATTATTTCACGACAACCGCTAACCTGTACTTTAACAATTTTTAACATTTCATTCTTTATAAGAAGCACTTAATATCTATTTTATGAATACGGGACAGAACACGTGTCGTGTTTACAGATAGGTAGGTAGGTATTCTTATTTCCAAAGATGTAGATTAAAATCCAATGGATATAGGTAAGAACATTTGCTTTGACGCATTTAAAAAGGTAGAATCATTTTGTATAAAGTTTTACCCTAAAATACTGACAGTAAATCGAGTCACAAAAATTTATAAACACATTTAACATCGTCTAAAAGTAATATTAACCTATTCTGATTTGTGCTCTACTTATAAGTAGTAATGTATTCAAAAAATTGGAAGTCCAATGTCCAAACTAACATTGTATAAAGTGATTTATACTAGTATGGCAATACTTATGGCATAATTATGTTCGAAACATTGGTTAAAGCTTTTCAGGTTGACCTAAACAGGCGCTATCATTTTTTGTTACCTCTACGAAAGCGATAATTCGTGTGTATTTATTGATATCCGTGTTAATATACCAAAAGTATATAAACCAATCGACGTAAAGTTAGAGATAGAGCAAGCTGGTCTGGCAGAGCACCGGTCTCTACTTAGTTACTTTTGCAAGAAATATGTTTTTCCTACTGTCTTATGTAGAAAAGATGAATAACAAAATTATCTTAATACTTTTGTATTAATATAATTTTGTTATTCAATTCTAGAGATAAAAACCGTGAGAAAAAGTGATGCATCTACGTTACGTTTTATTTTCCTTATTATTGCATAAATAAAGGTGTTAGTGGATAGTCGACAGATGTATATGCTTAGCAAATGCTTATTTTAAATAAGCTTTTTAGAAGATTCCTTTTAATTTAATTGAAAGTATCCAACAGCTCCTCGCTTTAACGGCATATATTTATCAATATGCCTGTAAAGCTGGGAACTGTTTGACTAAAAGTCTAAAAGATGGAAATTAAGGAAATATTTTGAAACATTAATCGGTAACAGCTCTTTCATTTTTTATTTGTGTCTCACATCAACCATCTCGCGTGTTTTGTTTCGGTAGTTGGCAACAATAACTGTGCCAAAACATAATTTCACATAGAGTAGGATGTTTTACTTTTGCGATACGATAGCACATATTTATTTCATAGGAACCTATTCTTCAGTTCAAGATCTATAAAGTGATCTATCTTGCAGTCATATTATGTTAAAATACAATGACCAATTTTTAAGGGCATTTCTGAGAAGTCTTCAAAATAACAATGTATAAGGGAATAATTATCTACAGATATAAATAATGCAACTTTCTTCAATATCAGACTAAATAAGCTCATACTTTACGAACGGCCAAGGAACATGTAACTACGTATTTTTATATTTAGACGTTACAAAATGATACATTTTTATAACTTAAGTAAGTACTTATTAGAAACATTCATCGAAAAGAAATAAATATTAAAGCATTCAGTTGATTAAGTAGGTAGGTACATACAATATATAATATAATACAAGAAGACAGTGATAGAAAAATAGAAAATAAGTTAGTTCTAAGTATTTTATGTCAATTTATAAATAGAAACATAGCTTAAATTACAATAAATAAAAATCTTAAGGCACTTTTTTGGTACCTACCAAGATCACAATTTAATCGATTCATAACTTTTGTAAGATAAAAAGGATTAAAGTCATGGAATGTCTTGTTTTAGATACAACGTGTCCGATTACGCGGGAAACTAATATCGATACACTTTCACTGGGAAACGTGATCTTAGAAGACGACGACGCCGACGCTTACATTCACTAAAGAAATTATAATTATTTATACAAAAATAAGCGCATACAATTAAGTATTTCTGCATTGTGCAGAATAACAATACCGACAGAATGTACAAATACATTACCTAAGTACATAATATGCAAACTTACATTGTCTAATCTACTTAATAAATATATTCAAAAACTACAATACGTAAAGTAGGCGTCCGTCGAAATTTCAATAACTCAATGTTCGTTATCCTATTCACAGTTCGACACATTCATTTTATTTACACTGTTTATGTACAATGCACGTCCCGCGCGCGTGTAGCTTACCGGAGCGAGGTTCTTAGCACGAGCACTCTGTCAGCGATACCTGTAGGACGAGGGGAGGACGAAGTCGCCTACTGCGTACAGAGCGTTCGCGTACCAATGCACTCCTCTCGTGGTCTCATTACTGCTACTCCACGCTGACATCCATCTGAGGGGAGTCATCGCGGCATGCGCGAGCTTGTGACTCCGAACCATCGCGTAGCAAGACGCGAGGGCATCGTCCACTAAAATAGTTCCTGCGGCCGTGAGCGGCGCGTGCACTCCGCGCCTAACCACATTCCGAGTGTCGACGACCCGAGAGGGCCGCATGACGCCTGCAGGCCCTCGCGTCAGGAGGACGTCACCAATGCCCACGTTGGACGCGAAAGTGTCTCGCCAGCCATCTGCAGCCGCAAGCAGAAGCAGATGGGACGGCGTAGTCGTAATTTTAACGCCGTTTTCAGCGATCACTTCGATGAATCGCCTCGTCGCGTTCGGATCGCGGTCGATGAAGGTCAGCACCTGGAAATCGAGTTTATTTCATGAGATGAAGAATCAAACAGCCTATTGGAACGTACGTAATACTAATCCATCTTGTCTTTACTGGTTCCAGTAATAATCAAAGTGAAACAATGCTTATACGTATTACTAAATCCCCTGTTGCCAATAGAAACTAATTGACCAAAATACTCTTCAGGAGAACTAATATGACAATTACCTCTGAATACACAAGCTTGCCGGTATCATCAGCTGCTAACACCATATCTCCTTTCTGCACGGTTTCGATGTCGCGAGGACCATTCTCTGTGTACACCATAGAGCCTGAAGGAAAACATCCAGCGCCCGTTCCCACAGATGATTCTGAAATACACAACCAACATTTAATATGTAAGCAATAGTATACTCTAAGCTTAGTTACAAAGAAAATAACCTCAATACTTAATTAAATGTTGATAGGCCATAAAAAACATCAGGATGTTCGACATGGAACATCATCCATAAAAATATTAAACGAAAATAACATTCATCAAATGAGCACCGCTTGCGTGCCGTACTATAGGTACACGATCCTAAAGCAATAAAATAAAGTTGAGAACATAAAATCGTGCAAGGGACGATAGTAAATTAGCTCGGAGCAGTCATATCCCTTTAAGGAATAACGAGATTTCTCTACGCTCGTAATTAAAATCCGATAAGATACAAAACAAAAGGGATCGCGTACGGTTGCCTCCAGCTCGGGTTATCGGGTCCAGCTCGGACCCGGCAGAGCTTTGCTGCCAACCACAATTGCCTGCTTCCCGACAACTACAGGTGCATAATCTACCTCACAGTCACAACTCACGTACAAAGAAAAGGTTTCAAGGAAGTGAAACATAATAAGCTCTTAGAAAAACTTTTTAAGCGTTAGATAAACTAATTCAATCCTTTTTGCGAATTCTTTGGCTTCATTGTTTGCACCTCAGAAAAAACTACAGCCTAAATTAAACACGTTCGTTCGTTAAATTAATCCTGATTCGCTAAACTCTGTTTGTTTATTATCTAATACTATTTATCCTCATCCCGCTTAAACTGTACCTGCTCTAATCCAGGATTCTTTGACGGCAAAAAATGCATTTACGTGTGACCAAACACTATCCAAAAGATAAGTCAAACCTGTCCAAACCACACTTAAATCATGGACTTTCAAAGCCTACAGGTAGTTGAATATGATTTTTTGAATAAGACCCGTTTAATGCGTATGTAAGTGAGTATCAAGTAGCTGAAATAGAGAGTTTGTAAGTACATTGCTTGCCGCCTAATACTTCATAGTTTCTCTCACTTACAGTGGGTGGTGCAATTACATGCGCAAATGAACTCAGCAAATGGTGTTATTGCAAAGCCCTTGAAATGGTTTGCTCTAGCTCGTTAAATTTTGATTTGTTGTGTAACCGACCGATAAATCCTGCCGATGCCTTTTCACAAAACTACACTCAATGCGATGGGACCCCATATCCCATTACACAATAACCGCACAAATTAGATTTTGCTCAAAGTCAAGCGCTTATTGTCAACATTTGTTTGTTGTCGGTCGAACCGAATGCATCATACGAGTCGTTGAATAGGTGTCGGCCACTTTTGCGGTTTTTTATATACTCCCCGGACGGCTAGAGGCCATAATTTATTATTTCGTGCTCTTTTCCACATAGGTAATCTCCGCATTTGCGGAAAAAACTGTTGCACATAGACCGTTCTAAATTTAACCTTCATGAAAGTCAAAAAGCTGGTCTATTGTCATAATGTGAACTTCAGCTTATAGTTATAGTTCATGAAATTAAGAGTTTTGACTCTGCCGTGCATCATCAGCTGGACACACCGCGTTTACGGCACACGTCCCCTTATTCACGTGTAGTCTTGTACATAACTAAATAGTTTTGTTTTATAAAATGTTTTTCTATGTGCCGTAGAATACGTTAATTAAGATCTATAACTGTTTCTATTGTCTGAATAAAAGATAGATAATTCAGACGTGACTTTGCGGAAATCCATTACATAATATTTAATCAGTAGACAATAGTAGTAGTGCACGAAAAAAGCATTTAAAGCGCACTTTAATCCTTTCACCACACTAGTTTGAAAAAACAAGTGACAATATGAAAAAGTGAATCAATATCTAGTACAATCCCGGCAATCTATTCTAATGAGTTAATGAGTTAAACGCAAAAGAAATTAGACACGTGTTCGTGGAGAGACGAAACGCCCTCATACTAGCTGGAGTGCCATAAACATGGAAGTTTCCATTGAGGTAAGGTAAAAGTTAAACGGTTGTAAAGTTCAGTCGTAAGATGACGTAAGTAGTATTAGACTGAAGATGCGATGATAAGCGTCGCGGGCGCTGGTGCGGAGCGAGGGTGCGGGGCGGAGGCGCGGGCCGCGCCGGCGCAGCCGAGTGGCCGCAGAGACTCCGCCCCGCGAGGACCACCGGGAGAGCTAGGCGGCCCGTGCTCCAGCCCGACCCGATCCAAGCACCACCTTTCCATTTTACGAACCTAGCCACATCATGCCATGAAAAACACACAATGCTATGACGAAAATCGAAACTGGAAAAATCAATTTCAAAATCTTGTACCTAACAGACCGATTAATTTTGGATGTTATAATATAAAGTACGAGAATCATAAGTATGTATTTAAAAATATATAAAACTCACGAACCGCCAATAGGTTCGTGAGTTTTATATATATATATATATATATATAGCGGATTACATTATTGCAATTGTCGCAGGATCTCTAACTTTTTTCTCACTAGCTGAGAATGATTTCTTAAGGTACAATAATTATTCAAATAGGCGAAGTTGTATTTGAGGTTACCCGTTACAGAATAAAAATCTCTTTGCATTATATTATAGTTGTTTAATTATAATAATACATAATCCTTTTAATGTATAATAACGGAGAGCTGGTACACTGATGTTTTTAAGTTTCTACCTACGTTATTATTTTCCTATTCCCAATATTCCTTAAATTTTCATATGTATTATATCAGTCATCTGGTCCCCATAGTACATGCTATTATTTAACTTGGAGCTAGATGTCGCCGTGTAGATTGTCCATCTTTATAAATATATTGATTTATAGTATTAGGTAAATACATTTTCGTTTTAGAAACTACAAAAATGCGTAATCCAAATATTTGCGTAAGTTAGCCACGTTCATTTACACTGCACAGTAGTGTGCGATTATGACGTCTTATCGTATTGTTTTCATGGTATAATAAGGTAGATTATAAATATTTATTTTACTCAAAATCCTTTGTTTAAAGAGAATGATTGAAGAAGATAGGTACTTACATTGAAAGCAAATCCTCGTATGTACCCTGTGAGGTCATCGCGATCATCTGATCAGTGGAACTTTATCTGATTTATATCGTATAGAATAGCAATTAACTTGAGGCGCGTGGTCATGCAAATGCCGAACTCGTCGGTTACGGCGCTAGTCCGGGCATGTCCGACTTTTGACCTATGACCGACCAAAAGTACGTTCGGCTTTTTATAAAAGTAACTATCCAAGTAGTTTCAAAGTCTTTGTGGTTAACATTGATTCAATCAGTTTAATTGCCTTAGATACAAAAAAACGTGTGCGTCTCGGGACGCCCGAGAGAAGTGATAACATAAACTAATCTAATTAGCGCTGTGGGTTAAAGTGAGAGAGGAGGAGCCTGCCTACCGCTGCTGTATGCGTCAGAGAAAGGGGAGCCAGGCAGACTGGCATCGTAACGCGTTACGTAACGAAGCGGTTTACCCTTCCATAAGAAGTTATCACATCAACAATCGTAGAGTGGTATTTGAATAGGTATCAACTTAGGCAACAACGACATTTTATTATCTAGTAAAGTCAACTAGGTGTATAAAGTTGAAGTGATGGTTGTTTTGCCAAAAAAATTAACATACACCTTACATTTTCCTAAAAGTCGGGCATTTTTGATAAAGCTCAACCGGCATTCCTGATTCTGCATCTATCATCCCTAGTTGGTTATGATATGAATCATGCGCCCGCGCCGAACAACGCTCCCAGCCACATCTTACAATGTAAAACGAGAAAATAAATAAGCAAACTAGATTTGTTTTCGTCTGGTGAAGCAAGTACCTGTGTTCTTGCAAACCAGCAAATTCTCTCATGATGTTCAAGGTTAGAAAACATCAAACGATCGCTAATAGTACTTGGAAAACCATGAAGTACCTTGGTACTTATTTATAATGATAATACCTACGAGCTATGCTTACCAAAATTGCAAATCATGCTTGAGCGATCCTGTAATACTAATCCAGTGAATTAATGTAATAGTATTTAACTTCTTTATATAAATATTGGTGGACAATCCACACTCCAACCCCAAATTAAGCATTGCTTGAATTATAGGAACCAAATGACTACTTG
The DNA here is from genome assembly GCA_948098915.1 of Lampropteryx suffumata. Taxonomy (NCBI): domain Eukaryota; kingdom Metazoa; phylum Arthropoda; class Insecta; order Lepidoptera; family Geometridae; genus Lampropteryx; species Lampropteryx suffumata. The sequence continues at coordinate 11,532,841 of OX402553.1, forward strand.
CTTTACTTGCTTTACTACTTGATAGAATTCTTGCTTAAATATTTTTTTAATATAACTCATGATACTTTATAACACCTAGACACAGAACAAACGTCTATAGGTATTTGTGTAAATGTGTGTTTTGAATGGGAATTTAACTCACAATCTACAGCCACAATCTACAATAGGCACAACAACTGCGCTTAGAGTTAAGTCTTTTGTTTTAATACGGCTCCTAAGATACTCGTAATAAGTAGTAAACTCCAAATTTACAAAAAAAATGCTTAATAAGACGTGAAAAAACATGCGCTGTGCATGCGGTATACTTAAACAAAAATGTACAGTGACCATTTGGCTCCAAATGAACGGGTACGTCATAAATATGGTCGCTGTGGGAACGGAGTCCGCCGCAGCCTTCCGGGATGTGGCGTCTCGGGTGTCACGATGCTTTCGCACGCATGCCCCGTGCGCAGCCAACCGCGCAACATCGCTCGCGTGAGCCACTGATCCTAGCCTTATACTACACAGATTTCCGGAGGGAACATCCGATTTTTTAGTTTAGTTTTTTAGTTGACGACCTCTGTGGGGCAAAGGCCCGCCTGAGACGCAGAAAGTTGCGGGTTCGATACCCGCCATGGTACTTACAAATATTGTATGATCTGCAAGTTTTAAAGAAATTTATTACCCATATAAGATTTTGACATTTATTTTTACTTTTATATTCGTTATTTTGGGTAACTCTTTGAAGTTGGTCAGAGCTCGCATAGAAGATACACATCAGTTCGTTTTTACTATTTAAAACTTTATGTGGTGGAATAACTATTGAAGTATCGAAGTAGGACTTTAGATTAAATCGTAGGTAAGCCTCTCTACTCACCTACGCAGACAACATCGCGGGTCACAGCTAGTGTATAATAAACATGTATTTACAAAAGGATTATTTGAATAACTGGGTTTTGCCTGCTGCATTGCTCGCGTGGTACGTAGATTATGTTATTATAGATCAAAATCTATATCTAAGTAAGTATATATAGTATTGTATGTATGTATTGATAAAAAAGTATGTAAGTATTCTGTCATGTGGTTCCCATAACACAAGCTTTACTGACTTTGGGGCTAGATGACGCTGTGTGAAATGTCCAGCATTATTTATTATTATACACAAATATGGAACGCAACTTTTTGAAGGCTACTTAAATGACCTTTACCGATTTGAATATAGGCGAAACATATTTTTTTGTAAGTTTCATTAATATTAATACGATTCATGATACAAAAACATAGAACCTAAAACAAACAGGATAGAAAGCAGAATCAAAAAAGCAAATCGGTGATTAAGCCTCTTTGTCTTCTTTTTTTCGTGTCACTAATTATTTCGAACTAGTATGGTTAAAGTGCGCTTCAGAGGCTCTTTTCGTACACCAATAGATTTTCCTGATCGAAAAATGTATGCGCGGTATACCAGCTATATTGTAATCTATGAATGTGCAAGCCATTCCAATTCTGTGCAATTTGTAGCTCTTTTTGATTCGGTGATATAAAGTATTCCAGTTCGCTTTTCGTTATCCTAACTGCAAAGGTTTACAATAGTTACATGCAATGGTTTACAAAGTGTCTATATTCGGTCCAACGAGTAAGTGGCTAGAAGGAATTGGAATGTCTACTTCCAAGAATGAACATTAAGGTGGTTTTACACGATACGCAAATGGGGCGTGACCACGTGTGACCAAGACGAGTCACGATCCACGGGACCTGCGTACTTCATGCGCCTCATTAGGACGTAAATACAATAAACACCTAGAAGATCCACTTGATAACTATTTAAAGCTTTCTAGGTATACAAATCCTTATAAAACCAGTTACCAGGACTATTATAACAGATTTGTAGGCCCATAAGATGTTCGATGTTTCTACGATTTTTGTTTGTTTAACGACCTCTGTGCCGCAGTGTGCCAAGGCCTGACTGAGGCGCAGAAGGTTGCGGGTTCGATTTCCGCCGCGGGACAATTGTTTGTATGACCTGCAAGTATTTGTCTCGGGTCTGGATGTTCCTATAATATGTATGCATTTTAAAAAAAACTGTGTTGACGACTACTTCAACACAGTCTTTTTCCATATCAGTCATTGGTACCCATAACACAAGCTCTGCTTACTTTGGGGCCAGGTGATGCTGTGTGAAATGTCCGGCATTATTTAATTATTTATTAGTTTAAAATTATATTTGAATCCATACGTAATCTTCTAAATTACCTGTTTTCAAACAAGGCTAAGGTTATAGTGGGTTGTATTAACTTGAATATTGCGTCACCAACTTTCACTGATAGAGCATCACCCGTTGATTTGACGATATTTACTTTGATAGACGCCTACTCCTCTTTAAAGTATCCAATGTCACGACCGTGGGAAGCATTGCCCGTATCGGCTTGCTAATAAATTACTGGATTTTTGATAGGAAAGTTGCAGACTACAAATAGCAAAAATAGGTCTTTATTTGCCTTGTCATTCAAGAAAAACATTTAATTTCAAACTGTATTTTTTTGGAAAAAAGCGTTCTGAATCATAAGGTTTTCGAGCAACTTGTGACCATAGTATAGTTCAATAATTAACAAAACATGTTTTAAGTAGGTATGTATAATATCATAAGCGGTGTTCTTTTTACAATAAAATACCTATTAAAAGATTTAACAAAAAGAAATCTAGTCCGCCGCCGACCAATGAAAACCAATTAATATACCTACTAAAAAAACACTGTTGAAACTATCAGTAGTATTGTAATTTTTGATTAAACTACCGTCTTTGTATATTTAAAGATAGAAGAAATCTAAATTTCGAATAGGTATTCATTAATTCTCGGCGCCTTTTTGATGATAGCAAGTTCTTATAAAGAATCGATCTTAAGTACCTAACAAACTCTGGGTTCGTATTTTAAGATGAGTCAGATAAATATGTTTGTGCAAATCTGATTCACAAATACATAGTTATGATTGTTTATGAGATTTTGATCAGTTTCAAAACATCATTGACGCCTCTTCATGTTCATCACTTAAATACGGATTTGAATTGTTTTACATATTGATGACTAGAAACGACATAAAAAATCTACGCGAATGTTGACCTATTGAGAATTATGTATTATTTTCAAGTCACTAGATATTTCAAACAAGTGTGGTGAAAAGTTTAAAGTGTACCTCAGATGCTCCTTTCCTGCTGTTGGTACATGGCTTCGATCTTTTAGGTCCTACGGTGTACAGGTTTCTGCATGTTGTTACTGAGTACTGGTATAGCTTAATTATATTTTTTTTATTAAATATGATTGGTCCACGACCGGATTCAAATCCGACTTTAGAAACGGAAAGCGGAGCCACTACCACTAAACCACCAATACTCTCTAATGGTGGCATATAGATGTGTAGAAATGACACTAAAGTGCTATGCTATCTTGGTCTATAGAGGATTTTGTGTTTCGTGATGAAATCGTAATGGTATGAGAAATGGTGGTAGCAAGGGCAAGTAAGGTTGGGATCTCGTGCAGAGTGCGGCCTTGACCGCAGACGCAGCAACTCCTCGGCGCACATACATAGCTATATCTACATACCTACACAAAACACATTAATTATTTATAAGATCCAAATTAATACTAAAAGAGCCTGATCGTACAAAACGCCGGAATAAATGAATAAACATCGAAACAAATTGCCCGAGACCGATCCCGATCCACCAGTTATCAGTGGCTCGGATTTGAAACAATGACTGCCCTTTTTCGTTTTCGGGCTCGTTTTATTTGTTATGACCAATTTAAAAAGCTTAAAGTAAAATACATGGTATTTTTTGTACCTGTTACCTACATTGTTTTTATTTTATTACTTCTGTTGATCAGATTCGATGCATTTTAAATAAAAAAACGAGATTCGTTGTGCTTTTTGATATACATACATGTTTTATGATTAAAAAATATTCTCAGAACTTAATTTGAATTTAACGCGAAAACTTGATGTTATTTGGTTTTGCAGATAAACATTATGTAGGTAAACAAAAAATTGCTCTAAAAAAACAGAAACCGCTTAAGTCGTAAGTAATTATTTTGTAATTGCATCAGAGCTTTTAATTGATTGCAAGTTGCGCTCAGCATTTTAATGCGATCTGGGAATTTAGTAAATCATCACGCAATACCTTTTAATTATGTGGATCTATTTGTATTTAAGCGGTAAAAGAAATTAATGGGACAAACTTTTTGTGAACAAAGTAATTGAACAACCACTCATACGCAGCAGCTTGTGTTGATCTTTAAACAGCTTTAGGAACGAACCTGATGTTTCTACATACATAATTCCTTGTATCCTTGTATTGCTTTTCTCTAGAATCATAACAACCTAAAACACATTATTCTGATTGTTTTGTCGCATGTTTTAGTATCCAGATTTAAAACCACTTAAAGTCCCATCTGCAAAATTAATTGGAACTATGCGAGCGCGCCGGAATGCCTCCATAATATCTAAAAGCACACGCATACATACAAGGTACGGTTCTCTCATCGTTATGCCTTATACACATATATAGATATAAGTAGCCATTGAATCACCACCGGTGTAATTATAGAAGTGGGGGATTGGCTGCGATGCGGCCGTGTGGGACTGAGACGAGTGCAGTTTTCGCCACAAGTGGGACAGAGAGGGATGCTAACAAGAGGCTCGTTCGTCCGTTTGATCGACACCGCCGAGGCGCGGGCGCGGGAAGCTGTCTGAGATGCATTCTTCTTGTAAAGTTCAACTATATATTTGGCTGTCCTGTAGCTTTTGGACCACATTGTACATTTATAAAAACTGAACGGTTTTTCCTGACGACCAGACAGATTTAGCATGTGGTTGGAGAAAACCGCGTTTCAAATTTAATATTCATTCTGTAGCGTAGATAAAAGTTTTTTATAGCGCAAATAGATAAATTGTGAGTACCATCTAATGTGCGTAAGGAAATAATGTTATTTGCGTAGTCTAAAAGCGAGCTACAAAGCATGCGACGCTGCGCGATACAAAAGACTTCAACGCGTTCGCGCTGCCAAGATAACGCACGTTCACAAAGGTACAAGTAAAAGGTTAATATTCTTACTGTTTTGCTTAATTATTGAAATATTTGCCGAGACCTATATTTCTTAGATGTTTATTAAATGGTTTAGCTTTTTATAATTATTGTTATTCTTTTTAAAAGAGCTTTAAAAAAAGGATTTTTTTTTGAGAAAACTCTATTTCCTTAACTAACTTTACAACGAAATGCATTACATTATTTTGTACATATAATATAATATATATATATGTGTATATAGACACGGATGGGTTAATAATGTCTTGGTTGATCAAAAAGCTTTTGAGCTCTGAATTTCTATTAAGTATTCTTCTTAGTGCTTGTGCTTCTTAGCATTTAAGGAGAATGTTCAATCTCAAAGTAAAATGCGTGCGCACGTAATTAAAAAAAAAAAAAATGCTATAAGTACCTGTTTTAACAGAACAGTGTATGTAGGAGCGGCTCTCATAGAAAACCCAGTCGAAGCCTGCTTCGACCGCGAGTCGCGCCAGCATGCCGTATTTGCTCCGGTCCCTGTCACTGGTAGTCAGGTCCACAGCTCTCCCCTCGTAGTGAAGAGAGTTCTCTAGATGGGAGTTCTCCTCGTCCCATCCCTCGATGACCCGCAGCCGGACGCCCGGCCATTGGTTCATCACGCTGATCGCGAGTGTATTCAGCTTTTCTTTGCATCTCTGGAAAATATTTAGAGCCAAACATTAATAAAGTTAATATTAAAATATATATCAGTACTAAAATACTTGTACATATTTACTTTATTTTATTGACGTTACATGTAACAATGATTTCTAGAAGTCATAGCTAAGTAGCCATTTAACCATAACCTACTACGATGTGTAAATAAGTCCATACAATAATAATGAATGTGAGATAACAATTGTTTAGCACTTGCGCGCTAATACGTAAGAACAATCTTATTATTTGCAGCTTATGAAACAATACAAATAACCCATGACATGCGACAAACTTTATGTTTGCACCCACTATTGAAATACCAATGTGCTAACAAATCGACAAACGTCGCCTTCACCGGTCGCCGCCCTAGTCCAGAGAAGGACAACACAGGATGTCGGCCGTTGTCGTCAAAGAATAAATCAAATTAAAACACACCACACAAAAAGATCGACACAATTTTGTTTGTGAAATATCTCCGCGGGACAAATAAAGGAAATGTCAAAATATTTATAAAGAAATGCGGACAATGCGCTGCGCGGCGTGACGGCTTTGTTGCCCGATGTCAAATCACTCCTATACTATTCGAGTCTATGCAGATTTGTCCAAAAAAATCGAGATTGACGTAACGAATCGAAAGTCCGGGCCCGTGGGGCGCCCCGCCCGGCGACTATTCGCTCACATTCATCAACGGACTCTTTAGTAAGAGCACCGTAGATAATTATTTCTACGAATACTCTAGCACCTTATAAAGAGTTGCTAGAGCCGTGGCATGTTGACTTTAGACTACGATTCATTGTTTTTAAACATCGTAAACATCTGTGACAAGTATTGCTCTTGCAGCATTCTTTGCGATAAATGCGTGTCGAAAAGCCTACATTTTGTATGAAATTGTTCGAGAGAAGTCAACGTGAAAACGGTCGGTGGGTTGTGGGTCCGGGTACACCGGTCGTGCTGCTGTAGCCTGCGGGGTAGGTGCGGGGGACGGACGCTCAGGAAGCTCCATGTTTACTTCTCTGCAGACGTCTCGGTCCGCACTAAAACAATCGAATGCTAAATGCTTGTTTAAACACTTGCCACATTTAAACGTGGGAACACATCGGTGGCGCAATTAAACGTCTCGAACCCGTGGAATACTTGCATTCCTGCTTACTCGCTACTCGTTACATCTTATGTTATGCATGTGTGTAACAGCACATTTTTCACAAAAATATTTTATACAAGTAATTTAGTTTAATGCAGCATAAAATATGCAGTATCTATAAATTTACTTTCAAATCAGTCTAAATTGTAGCAGAAATAGGGTACTGTCAACTTCCCGACAGGAGAGTCATAGAAATATGAATTTATCTGATTGTCCAGTCGTATTTCAATAAATAGATAATCCATTAACGTAGTACATAGCTGTTGGGTGACGTGGCAGGTTATTATAAATTCATTATGCATATTTTTAGTAAACAAGCTGTCTATCACAATGCTCCGGCGCAGTGGGACGTCGGCCTCCAACACCTCGTCCCTCCGGTATCAATATCCAGTACCTACGGCTACGGCCCTAATATCGAGATTATCATCAACTCAATATACAGACATCTACATAAGTATGTCCTCTTCCCATAACAACTAAACATTAAACATGTTTTTGTCAGGACGTCGATTTAGGTAAGTAAATTAATATTTGCAAATTATCAAATTACACCACATCAAAAACTCATATTCAATTATGTTGATTAACAAAAAATATAACAAGCGTAACGAATACCTAAGGTCAAGTTTTGCGAACTGAGCTACCTGAACCGGTGCCGGTGGTGAACGCGGCAGTCGCGGGCGCATAATGAAGGCCGCTTGATGCCAAAACGAGCAAGACGCAAGGATCATCGCACTGAAACAGATCGCTGTAACTCGAGCGCCCCAACATGCTCTGCTCTGCGCGTACAAACCTACAAACTCGCAGGAAACCCAACTCTCCACATTGCGCCACTTCATTCGATCAACTCGTAGTCTACGGTTTCATTCGCCACCTCGTTCCGAGTCGGACTAGCCGCCAATTTATTACTACCTCCCTCTGAGACCTTAACAATATATTAGGATAATTAAATGGCTCTTTACATTCCTTAACACATGGTTTTTTTATACCATGCCTCCGACTCGAAAAGCACCGACCAATGCTGACTGGTTTTTGATGTCCCATTTTTTTTGTTGAAACCACAACAAATAGTTTAAGGGCATTTTTTGTGATGCCGACCATTCGTTTTGTAAACGCAAAGACTCTGCCTTACCTCCTAACGCACGACTGTGAGAGGAGTTGGCGGAATATATGTCGTGGAACTCGACATTTCAGCCCAGTGACTGTTTGTAGGTATCATTATTTAAATTTAAAATTGTCACGAGTTGCTTTCGAAATGATAATCGATGATTTTATTGCCCGTGTTATACCGGACAAGGACATCGTACTGATTTCAAATACTACAAAGCTGAAATATAAAGGCATATTTTGTTTAAAATAAAGTTTTGCTTAGACCGTTCGACAGCTTCAACAGCAAAGAAACACTTTAGTTAAAATAAGATCACTTAGACATGATATTTATAGCCTGGAATATTTTCCATCGTGAGAGGACAGCGATACCTGCTTGCAAAAATGATGGGTTCCGAAAATATTCGGTTGAGTCAATCTAAACAGCATTTTGGGCGCCGCAAAGTACAAATTAGGCGGTATAATATCCGAGCTTTTGAACACCTAACACCTTTTTTGCACCGATAGAATATTTTTGGCATTGGTAGATGATGGGGTAGAGCCGAGATGGGAGGGCCCGCGGGTTCATGACGTCCATGCACAAATAGTTACAAAACCGCAACACGTGAATCATTAGCTCCGCCCGCAGACGCTTGATTTCATGATTAATAACTCTCAATGTTAGTTTCGCTTTCGTGTATAATAATATAATAGTGATTCACAAGTTTTCCTCATCGAAAATCATAACTTTTTTAATAAATTATTCAAAATAAGCTGTAAAACTTTCATAGGTATACCTACAGGTGCCATGGCCCCATAGTATTCAGAGTGTTATTAGTTGAACATCATAAATATACATCATGTGAGCTCATCATAATACGTGCATGTATGCTCAGTGCTTTACTATTTGTCTATGAAAAATATCACCCCTTGTTGTCTTTATGCTAATGTCGACAGTCCTATCTACGCCGACATAATATGATTGCCAAGACTTATGAATGAACAAAATCATGTACCTATATTTATTTTCAAATCTTTCCAGCATACGTTTGTTTTATCCGATGTAACTTTTAACTAGATCTTTTAGGTAGTTTGCGATATGTGGCAAACTGTCCAACTCTATGCCTAGCTCTGTAGGTAATACTATATAAAGTAGATATATGTATAACTACATTTTTTTGCCCACTAAGCGTTGTATTTCGTCGGTAAAGGCACGCTAATGATTACAGTCTATAAGGCTTTAAAGGAGACGCGGGTGCCTTTCACTTGGTCGAAAAAAAACATTTGAAAAAAGACACCGATGTGCCGCGTTTGTTTGGGCCACAGCTTGGATCCATGGTAATGAAGTTAAACAGTTCATTTTGCGTAAAACATGTTAATTCCTCTGAGTCTGACTTGATAGAGAAAGTTAGTTGTCGAAATCAAATCTAACGGTTTCATACTATTATTTTATCGGCTTCAATAATTACTCAGCATGAATGTACCAGGTGTGAATAACATAACCACAGCCTTCATTCACGAGTCACTTGTCCCAATTGCGGTCCACACCCTCGAGGCCGATCTATTACTTAACGGTTTTTGTAACAAAACGTAAGTTTTTGGGTTGTAATGCCCTAGGGACGGATGTAACTCCATTATTTATATTATTGTGATCGCTAATGCGACTGACGCGAGGTCAATGGCGGAGTCAATGAGAGCATGCTCACTAGCTGCAAGTCATTCAAAAGAGAACTGGAATCCACACTTCCGACATCGATCAACTTGTATTGTTATTCTTTGTTTCTCACTAGTCTTTTTACATAGATGTGTTCATAATACATCTGTGAATTCTCTAAAAGTCCGTGTTTTTCTACGAAAAGCGAACATTATACTTCATTTCGAAAAGCAATTTTGATTGATAAGACATTATCTACGATGCGACAGCAAATCGCTCAAAGGTGTGCAGTGACTGCACACTCTGTGTGCCCTGCAATTACCATTTTTGCTAAAACGCGGAAGGCTATAAACATTATCTTGCGTATCGTGCTAATTTGCAGCGTCAACCCCCCGAGAGCCGATAACTGCTGTTGATCGATTTGCATCCGTAATTACGTCACTTTTAGCGAGCAGGTGATGAAAACGCGACAAGTACGTGATTGCGGGCGGCGATGCACGCCCCTTCCGATGCAACCGGTTGAGAGCTTTTACTTAGTGCGCCGGCCGCCGCGCTTTGACTAGTAGAGATCAGCCTGTGCTCAACCACTTCATAAATTGTGAGACAAAAATAATATTAAGAACATGAATATTCCAACGATTGTAGGTTGATAAATCAATTCATTATAATAATACCTCTTTAATACTGTAGTAAAAGGAGATATTGATTTATCAGTACATCAGAAGTTCATAATTCCAAACATAAGTCGCATCGCATTAGATACAGGAGGCTGCGTACCGCGTCACTAATCTCCGGGTACGGTCGGCTGCGAGCGCCGACCGATACCTAACAGCCTATTCATATCGAGACTTCAACTTGACACAAAAATAAACCGTCTTTGTTACACCATTGAGAAGCAATCGATGCACTCATTGTTTATCCCTCGCCTAAAGCGGAGTGATCGCGGCGTGGGTGCTAAGCAAACAGTCGCACACGTATCGAACTCTACGTCCTCTTTTGCTGACGGTCCCGAGGAGCCTCTTGATAATATTTTATAAGACAAATAACCCGATAAAGATGTTTTGACGTGAAGCCGTGTTCATCGCTCACACTAAAATGCGTTCACTGAACGAGTATAATAAAATATTTATTCAAAATTTTGTTCTTTCGGGCCGAAAAAGAATAAAAGCTCTAATTTAGTGTCAAGTTTATTGGTGGCGAACGAAGCGTTAAGGCGATCGGTTGGATGTATTATGCGTTGACAGGACTTAAGGCGGTAGACTTTACGTAGATCCATTAGCATTGTTTTAAGGGATTAGATAGAACGGCGCTTACGGGACGCATTGTTGGAAGACATGCATATTTTTATGACACGTGTCATTCTATATCAAGAATTATCAGTGTGAAACGACTACTGGGTTGTCGATAAGTTACCGGCAACTCAGAGCTTTTTTCGTGACAGTTTTGTAAAGCTATTAACGAATAGCTTTTAGACTGGGACGTCGCTCATGTATGGCAGGTATTTCTAGGGTCGTTGGATCCAGTCGCGCGACTGCGGTCAGTGTCATGTTACACAAAAGATTCTCATTTTTTAGATTGTTTTGGTTCTCTGGAGTAAAAACGATGTCTTCTATGATTTGACAAAAGTACCTGATGAGTGAGGTTATTTTCTAAACCTTGGTAACTGAGCTGTAGGATTTTAAACCTAATATAAGCAGTGTTTGCTCTGAAAACTTTGGCAGTCCGCAAATTTATTTTGGTAAAGTCGAGTAAGGTATTGATTTCCTAACGCGCATCAATTGATACTTTATTGAGAAGACAGTTTGACATAGGACTGTTTTGTGGTTGTTTCCGCATCGCTTCTTGTAAGGAATTCACTTAGAATACTGAGGAAATTCAGCTTAATTCAGTATAGCTGTAGTAACAACTCAAATTCAATACAATCACATATTAAGCTTTAGGAATACGTTGTATTAGTTTTTGTCAGAACAATCTGAGTCCCAAAAAAACATACAGTCAGCCTAAAAAAATCTTGCAAGTAATCGCGTAAATAAACGTTAAACAAAACAAAGGATTTACAGTTTCCTTACACGGTTTATCTGCTAAATAATTTCAGAGTCGACTGTAAACGTACAGTGACTGTACCGCGTACCGCTGTTACTGTAACTTGAATAATAATATAAATATTTGTTTTTGTTGCAGGGGAAATGTGTTATTATTTTTACTGTGTTAATCTGCGGTTAAGGGTAAATATTATACATGGATGACGCTGTTATCATAAAGAGTAAGATAGCTCGTCGCGTGTCGTTATTTATTTTGAGGTAGTAACTGTTTTATCGAAGCCGGTCCATTAGATGGGCCTTTGTGTCGCGAGGGCGTGAGACCGAATATTTTATTGATTACGCATACCAAACACGGATTTAGCGTCACTTTAATTTTGATAGACACACCATAAAAAACATTTATTTGTTTGTTTATTAGTAATCACACAAACAATGTTAAACAATGTTATTTATATTATTCAAGAATCTTTTTTACATGAGTTTGAACATGTTAAATTTTGTTCCACAAATTAAACCTACGTAAACATGATTAAATAGTTAAATAATAAATTTTACTGAAATAATATTTTTTAAAGTAGGTATCTTATTTTTTTACCAAATAAAACAGCTATACTTAACTTGATTTCTGCTTTGAGTTATTCAGTTAACCTAATTAGCTAAGAATAAGTAGGTACTTATAATAATGATTCCTTCAACACGAACATTCCAAAAAGCAGTCCATCATTTGGAAGAACCGATTACTTACGCTGCTTATCTGGGAACAATGCTCAAAGTGCTCGAGTCAAGCATCAGTCAGTCGCTATTGTTCGTGAGGATCCTGGCAGTGATACGAAACCAACACGCAAATTTATTTCACTTTAATAAAACTTTATATGTATATAACTTTAAGGCTTTAATTCTATAAACGACCTTCAGATACTCAGGAAAAACGCAAGACCTGGTTTTACACTAATTAAAGAATGATTTTGCGGAGAGTTTTTGGCTTATATTATAAGCGATAATAAAATGGTCAAAATTAAACACGGTACTCCGATATCAATAAGACAGCTGCAAAAAGGTTAAATGACGCAGAAGACGGCTAGTTTATAAACAAATAAACGAATACCCGTTTTAAAGTCAGGCAGCATTTACCTCGCAAATATTTCGGCAGCATCAAAGACATGGTGCTTAAATTAATTATCAATTTGTCGTGGGTGCCAGGCGACATAAATCGATCGGGTCGTCCACATTAGCCACGCTCAAACATGCGATAAGGATAACAAATGCTCAGTTTAACGTTATCTCGACATCGCGGACACGAGAGAGCTTTTTGCCACCACATCCCTCTGCCTTTGATGCAACACCTTCATAAATTATTGCTGCAAGCCCAAGCATGCGACAAAAACCTAATCCACTTAAGCAGCCTAATTATTTATCTTAAACCTAATTTATTCTTGAAAAGCTGCTCCATCAGTGCTTAACATGCATGATACTAGTACGATAAATAGAAGGCTTTAATATGCATGTGCAGCGATAAACGATTACTGGCGAAGCTGTGACATTAAAGGAGCAGTAAAAAATTGTGCGAATAATTTATTCAACCATTACTTACATAGGCAAGTTATGAATATAAAACCAGTAAATTGTGATTAGAAATATATCTATGTTGGTTTGAGCGTCGGGTATTCTGTTCAAATATTTTGGGATAAGTAAATTGGAGGTAAGTAAATACACGTAGAGTTAAAGAAATATGGATTGATTGGCAAATTGATTAACAAACTTATAGGGCACGATTTATTCCTAAACATCATCATAGAAGATAAAGTTGAAAGAAAGAGAGGAAGAGAAAAGCCAAAACTGCTACATGAGCCAAATTAAGAAAACGGTAGCTTTCGTGTCGTTGGAGATCAAGAATGCTGCGCTAGAGAGGAACTGACGGAGTTGCATCATTCACCGACATGAGTACAGCTGTTAAATTAGAAGTAAATATTTTCATTTACAAGTAGTGAATCTAGAAGAAATAAATACGCAAGGACCTATCTTATTTTTACTTTGGATACTGGGTTATAAATACCCGTCTATTTATTATTGTTTCACAAGCATATAAGCCAAGACTTCTTCGGATAATTTATGGGTATGTATTCATAATCGTTCAATAAAAATGGCATCCTTTTTCAGCCGGCTAGCGTATAATTATCGAGGCACGAACGCATGCGAAATTGGGGTCTCACCTCGGCTTGGCGGTCATAAATAAACTAAAATGACCGCTGCTGGTGGGAGGAACATTGCGCTAATGAATAAAGCCTCGGGCCTTCAGTTAAGTGAAAAAATTGCTGCTCGAAGACTGAGTACCCACCTACCTTCACCACAGGGATTTTTAAAAATATTTTAATAGAATGTCTCTGTTTTAACAAGGTATGGCTATGCAGTTCGAAGCTAAGGAGTTAATATTCTACTCAAAAGAGTTTCGTGCTAAGTAGGTTTAATTCAGTGTACCATAATAATTGTTAGGTAGATAAATACTTTATTAAACGCATAATTACAAATTATATTCCTTTCGATTGCCTCCCAGGACAAACATTTGTGTGATGAATAAAAACATACGTTTGTTCTGTTGGGTGGTGTAGAGTATCATATGTGTATCTATTTAAATATATAAAGAGTTACAATAGTCATCTGGTCACCATAATATAAGCTATGCATAGATGGTGTTGTGTGCATTGTCCAACAATATTTTTTTATTATTTATAAATAGTCTTCCAAGTCGATTACGGCTACGACGACAAAGTTTCTGCTTGTTTTCTTTGATGCGCTTTGGAATGACTTAAGTAACCAATTCTGGCTTTAAATGTTTTTCTAGAACATCAAGTGCATGTTAGAGTTCTATTGACATATTCAGTAAGCAAAGTTACAAATATAATATCAATAAAACAGCTTAATGCCATTCTACCATGGCGCATTTTCTACCAGCCAACAGATGATCTTAGGTCGGCGCATTGTACAATAAAGATTAAAATGATGCTGGCAGAATTAAAATAAAATATCACCCAAGTTTTATAGAAGTAATAAACAAATATTGGTGGACAACACTATTTAACCCCAAACTAAGCATAGCTTGTATTATGGTGACCATATGGCTGATAGAATACGAATATATTTTTAAATACTTATGATACTTTATAACTCTCAGACACAGAACAAATACATAAGTTCATCACACAAATGTTTATCCTGGGAAGGAATCGAACCCTCAAGCTACAGCGCAGAAGGCAACTACTACCAACTAAGCTGACAGACCAGTCAAAGAAAAAAAATATGACTAGTATATTACCTAGTGAAGTTTATATCAAAGGTATAACATTGGTTTATGATCTGTGATTTAATAAAGAATAACTTGCATTCCCATCTACGGCTTACAGCCATTATCGAAGCTCAATATCAATATTGACGCCCAATTGTGGCAAGGAAAGCATCAATTCATCTCACTTATGCCGCCTCGTTTAATTTATCAATCCACCGATAGGATTACACAATTGTAAATAAATGTAAAAATTACCCAACACAAATTTGAATATGAATAGACAGGCGCCATGTAGACAGATACATGAAAAAACCGGCCCCGAATGAATACTAGACAAATGTCCTCTCGAGAACACAATGAGTGACCTCAAATCGATCAATTTGCTTTTGAGACATGCTAATTGTAAGTCTATAGCAATTTACGCCGATTCAGGTCACAATGCCCTGAATGAATAACAATGGCATTTCTTAATCTTTTTTTTCTTCTAGCAGCTTTGATTTTAATTTTGAAATGACCTAGGTATTTTCTATTTCAATAATCTTATGAATATTATGTTAGTTATATAGAAGTGTAGTTTGGTAACTTCAGGTTTAGCTATGTCTTTTGAAAATTACTATAATATTAGGTATATTGAGCAAACTATGTTTAGGATGTCCGTGAAGTCAATATTGGTCTCACCGGAATAGCAGCGCTGAAGCATGGCAACATGCAGTAGCATTATGCTGAGCTGTTGGCCATTTCACCACCCCTCCCTTACTCATTTGTTTTTCTTCTTTGTTTTAGTTTAAGTTATTAGTGTTTAACATTTTTTATTTGTTTGTATTTATATTGTATAGTGGTGTTTTGAATAAATGATTTTTTAAGTGAAAACTTCTTTAGCATCATTGTGATTTAAAAATCGATGAAACGAAAAAGCGACAGTAAAAAGAGACAGACACATAAATTAATAATATTTAAGGTGGGAGAAAATGAGATAGAATTATATAGAATAGAATAGATGGAATAGAAATTCTTTTATTCTATTAATAGAATTAATAGAATTATTATTATATAGAATTGCACACATGTTTTTTTTTCTTTCTTTCTTTTGTTCAATATTTTATAGAATTAGTCGATTTTGTTATGAAATACCTACTTAGAAAAATGTTGAGAAATTGTCTCCAAAAATTGTTCGACAATACCGAGTGACATTTCGATCGGTTTAAGAATAGTGTCATGTGTACGATGCGATGACTAACGATATTAAATAAGGGTCTAGAGGTTCAAGCAGGTAGGTGGCTGCTATTATTTAAATTAATTGGACATAAAACGACGAGCATCGAAGAGAGCGTGTCGACTGTCGTGTTGCGTTCCACAGGTCGTGCTAAATCTGCCATTCACGGTCCAACTTAACCTACTATAGTAACTATTGTTAATATTAATAAATAGCTTATGCCCGCGGCTTTGCACGTGTACACAAAAAATAGACTTTCCCCAAGATACAATCTATCAAAATCAATCTTAAATTACATTCTGCCAAATATCTTATAGATCAGATTAACCATGAAAACGTAACAATCCAATAGACATACAGACAGAATATGTGGCCCTGATTCTATAGTTTCTCTGGACTAACAAAAAAATCCTAAAAAAACGCTCTTATATAGTTTGTGCCAAAGTCTGAATTACAATAACATTTAAATTATACAAATTACAGTTCTTAAATTTACTAAATTGACGTGTGTATGACGTCTTTTAACTCATTTTAGTCGACATCAATTTACCTATTAAAGGAACAAAATAACAAAATTTTAGTTAGCCCTACTAAAAGCCCTACTTAAGTACCTACTAGCCCTTCTTGTTTGTTTTTCTCATTTAAATGAAGTAATTCTTATGAGACATAAAGTATCTTAAACCAGAAGAAAATTTGAACTTCTAAAAATAACAAAATGCCAATTTTAACTTTATTTCAACTTTCAACTTTCTAAACTGTTACTCTAATTTGGACTTTGATATAAGCGAAATAAGAACTTAAAAAAAAAGAAAAAACAGAAACTATCGAATTAATAATATTGGTAAGTATCATTACAATAAACAAATAGTTACAATTAAGCAATAATATCCTATAATGTTAAGGACAGACCATACTTAAACACTATGTTAGCTAATTGAGTGATTATAGATGTATAATCTTAAGGTATACCTAAAGATCATTGGCCTTGCAGATAATTTGGTAGCACTGTCTTCTGCGCTGTAGGGGGGGCTTAAGGGGTTCATTCCCTCCCAGGACAAACATTTGTGTGATGAACATAGGTGTTTGTTCTGTGTCTGGGTTTTATAAAGTATGTATTTAACCAGGTCACCATAATACAAGTTTGGGGCTAGATTGTGTTGTGTGCATCGTCTACCAATATTTATTTATTTATGTTTGAATAGAAAACAGTAACCTCAGTATTCCTTAAATAATATTTAAATAAAGGAAACAAAACGTGGATCTGTCTAAGAAGCATATTATACTCTAAAGGCATGAGGCATCAGTTGCGCAGGAGTCTCCCGCGGCCCGTCGTGCGATCGTTATCGGACGTCGCCGTGTCGACTCCACAATGCCATCTTTTGTGTTCCGACACGATAATTTATTGCCACCAAACACTGGGCTTACAAACCGACGGAGATAACACTGCGATTTTTAAATTAATATGGACACGCCCTTTAAGGCTTTTATACAATTTCTCACTGTTTTAAATAACCTAATTGATTTTGTTGTCCAGTTTATGTTAGTTTGGAAAGGTTTCATTAGGCGCACAAAGAGAAATATAACTTCTTTAATAAAAATAAATGAACATTTAACACAACGTCACCTAGCCCCAAAGTAACCAGCAAAAACTAAACTTTACCAAAACATTCATATAACAAAAACAAGAAGGTCAAAAACAACAATATTTGTATTTATAAAATAAAATTTTTGACGACCTCTGTGACACAGTGTGGGTTCGATTCCCGCCGCGGGACAAATGTTTGTATGATCTGCAAGTTATTTGGCTAGGGTCTGGGTGTTTCTATGTATAATATGTATGTATGTATTTAAAAATACATAAATATATATATATATATATTAATATATAAGTAGTAGTAACAGTCATGTGGTACCCATAACACAAGCTCTGCTTAATTTGGAGCTGTGATACTGTGTGAAATATCCGGCATTATTTATGTATTTATTTTTATCAACACACGTACTTACTTCAACGTGCTATACGAACTTAAGTACTTTTTATATCAAACTTCCTACCAATATTACAACTGGAAAGTTGCGAGTTTATATGGATGTTTTAACCAATTTGAATTTCACTTTTGGACCACAATTGGACCTGGAAAAACATAATTATAGATACTTATTATCTTTGTCCACGTGAGCAAAGATGCGAGCAGAAGAAAATTAATAAAATATTTTACAGAACAGGATAAGAAGAAATCGTAGCCACGCCGCTATTGCATGACGTAGCTATTGCATGAGCTACGGCAAGCTACAGCGGCAAGATGATGCCGGTCGGTCACGCAGCCGTATTTTTCATGCATTTGAACTACAAGCTTGAAATGTAGCGAAAGTAGGTTTTGGTAATAATTGACCGAATGTCTCCGTTTTAGCTTAGGCAAAATTGCTTTCGTATGTCTATCCGAACGGCGTCCGGCCGGCGTCTGTCCGGATGTTCTCTACAGGTCGCATTTCTCAACCGATTCTCGTAAAATTTTGTGAGCAGGTTCTATATCTATATAGATAGGTATTTTTTGTTGATTCAGTTTTTGAAATTTTTAAAATGGTGTTGATATGGGGTTGAAAGTGTAAAAAAAGTTATATTTCAGTCATTTCGAAAAATGTTTGCGAGGTCTACAGCTCACAAAGTCACTAGTTATAAATTTAATAATACCGCGCGCAATAGAATTGCTGAAGTGCTAACGACGACGGAGAGCGTTGACGTCGGTCGCTTATCTTTGTGAATCGGTTATTTCACCGAATTAGGTAGCTAAAATATCCTAAAATACGAATGACCTTATTTTCCTTACACCAGTCTTTTTTTAGTCACAATTAAAAAAAAGTTTCAATTGCCATTTCGTTCCATTATTAGATTGTTTCTCCTTGGTTTTCCGCAGTTTTAACCAACACTAATTTATACAGCTTCTGAAATGTGCTAAAACACGACAATTTAGTAAATTTAGGAAAGTACATTTAAAAATGTTACTCTTAATACAGACTTTGGTTAAAAAAAAACCGGCCAAGTGCGAGTCGGACTCGCTCCGAGGGTTCCGTACAAACCTATAGGTATATAAGTAAAATTTTACCCATCACGACAATCGAGTCATAGTCATGTAACAAAAAATTTACAGTTTTCGCAATCTTTCCTTTATCTGTGCTATAAGACGTTGCTTCGTACCAAATTTCAAGATTCTGGGTTCACGGGAAGTACCCTGTAGGTTCCCTTGCGAGTTGCGAGTTGGAAATTATGCGACTTAAATTGCTGTTTCTCTTGATTGCGTTGACATAAAAGTTTGATTTTGTTACAGCTTAGAGGTATTATAGACTTGAGTATTTTATATGAATTTCAATTTAATAACTCTACGCGTTCATGAGAAAAGGGGTAGTAAGTTTAAAATTATTAAAAATATTTTTATTATATGATGTAACTAAAAATGTACGGTTATCGTAATTTATCCTTTATCTGTGCTATAAGACGTTGCTTCGTACCAAATTTCAAGATTCTGAGTTCACGGGTACCCTGTAGGTTTTGATTCCCTTGCGAGTGTCGAAAATTTGCGGCATTAACGGCTGTATCTATTGATTACGTTGGTTTAGAAGTTAGATTTTTTCACAGCTTTAAGGGACAGTAGACCTGAGTATTTGATATAAATTTCAGCTTGATACCTCTACGCGTTCCTGAGCAAAAGTATCTTGACAGACAGACGGACGGACGGACGGACAACAAAGTGATCCTATAAGGGTTCCGTTTTTACCTTTCGAGGTACGGAACCCTAAAAAATAACAAGATTAATCGTATTTTACGCTATTTTAACCCAGCAAACCAACAGAATCAAGGCCCTTCAGAAAAAAAAATTATCCAATGAAAACACACGAACGACAGACCTGAGAAGTTTAAATAATGCTCGTCATTTTCATTCTAATTTAATGAATAAAGATGGCGACTGATTTAATCAACTCTTTAGTTAAAGCGTGATTATAAGATTAAATGACGTGACTCCAAAGGCTTTATACTCGGAAAAGTAAGAAAATGACATTAGGAGAGATGACGTCATGAATGACGTGTAATCTTTGTGAAATTTTAACTAAACTTGAGTCGATTATACTTTGAGTCCTACTTTGAACCTACTTTGAGTCGTCTTGCAAAGCAAACATAGCGCTCTTATATTATTTATTTTTCTCAAGTTATTTCCGGTTTTATTTGTAATTGTGTTGTTTATATTTAAATAGAGCTAGAGTTATTGACTCGGGTGTGAATATTTGGAATAAAAGTTTTGTGTTTCTTTGTGATTCGAACAAAAATAATCCATAGTTATTTTATATGAAAGGCTCCATATTATATAAATTAACAAATTACGAAAGAAAAGATACGACGTTGTGACATATAAACAATGTAAACACTTGACACTGGCAAAATTGTCATTATTATGTCACATGCCAATAACGAAGAAGAAGAGCCGCAGATGACGGCGCCGTTTTTCCCAATGACATTTATCACATTTTTCCGAGTAAGAATCCAGTGATGATGAATTTCTAGGCGCGTATCGTGCGATACATTTTCTTGCAGCACTTACCGTCTCGGTCGAAGGTATTCAATCAATTTCGTCTATGTTTATTAGTTTTAGTAAGTATATACCTAGTTGCTATTGTAAAGCGATGTGTGAATAATTGCACTTGTAGGTAGACCCCTGGTTTAAACCTCATAAGATCAATGAAGTATTGACCATTGAAACATGCAGGTAGGTAAATGGTTTTGCGGGATTACCCAACTACGAAATACAACCGTTGTCCATAGTTAACTTGAGTATGAGTTATGCAATATTTTAACGACTACACTAATTAGGTAATTACAGTGCAGAACAAGGGACCTATGATAAAACTTGAGTTAAACGCATATGTGAAATACACACTTTTAAATGTCAACATAAATCAAGAAAGAAGATATTTTATTTAAAATTAAATAATATTAAACAATAAGTCGAGGATAATTACATGATATAGGCAAGACTTTAGGCTTGTATACCAACTTGTGAAACCTAAGAAAGTTCATAACTTTAGAATAAGAATGAGGAAGATATCAAAAGATATATTCTAAAAGATAACGCATTTCTTCCATCGTACAAGCATTAAAATATTTTGAACGTTTTCCCCTCACTAGTTAGGAATATTTCTAGTTGCTTTATCTGCTTCCCATCAAATCGGTACTAACCTACTAGCTACTCTAACGTTTTTGAACGTCAACAAAATAGCCAAGAGCATATTTTCAGGTCAACGCATCGTGAATTTTAATAGTTATGGTCGGACAGGCAGTTGTATTAAAACAATGACCAATAACTTTGTATTTATGTCTCATTGGACGGCGAGGTATCTCAACCGGTACCTTTATCTTTGCTGATTTGAAATCGAACAATAAAGTCATACGAGTTGCGTGTGCTCCTATAACTTTAATTAAATATGTCAAAGTGACATGGCGATCATACAGAGCTGGTGAAAATAGGCGCATGACGAATCAATGTATTCATAAATACGGAAGTTGTACTTTCTCGAGACCGTTTAAATAACAATAAAATAATCTCAAGTGAACTATTTAGCTTTATCGGAGGCACGAAGTCGATCGGTCATAGTCAAAATAATGACGCGGGCGCCGAGAATAACAATTAAACCCATTAGTTCATTAATCGCCAACCCGAAGCATTGTTCCGCCGAGGACAATCGTCGCTAGACCAAATAACGCCGGATCAGCTTACTCAATACTGTATTACATCGAGGAAAACTATAAAGTATTACGTTTCACACTGTATACAACCACTTCAAGGTGACTTCATTCAAATATAATAGATCATATTTGAAAAAAATATATAGAGTACTAGCTGGTGCCTGCGACTTCGTCTGCGCAGGATTAGTACTTCGTGTAATTCGAACGGTTTTTGCAGCGCACGCCAGAGTTGCTTGCAGATGACAGATTTTTTTGCCACTTGACACTTATCGTTATATTTTGGACAATACACACAATATCTTTATAAGTTATAGCCTATGTGTTATTCTGATGTATAAGCTATAAGTACTATTATTGTAAAGTTTAATTAAAATCCATTCAGTAGTTTTTACGTGAAAGAGTAACAAACATACATACAAACTTTCGCGTTTATAATATTAGTAGGATAGTAAGGATGTTTTATACCTATGAAATAGGATTGGAAAAAAACTTCTGATTCTTTCAATGTCTTCGGCGCATCTTGCGGATTACATTATCAATACCCGATCGAAAATCGTTGAGTACTTACAATCGATAAGAAGCCTTAGCTCTGTAAAATAGAAATGCATTGCAGTAGAGAGTATAAGCGAGGTAAATAATATAACACCAAAAATAACCTTTGAATATAGTAAGTTGAGATGTGTATGGGTTTGGTTTGAAGTGAGAGTGGGATGGAAAAACAAGCTGCGTGAGAACAAATCGTATGCGGTTGAGGCTTCACATAGGCGGCCGTAACCGCGGCCCTATAAATACTGCCATTGCTACAATGCGTCTCTATTGCGCAGTAGTCTTTAAATTAACCTTATGTCAAACTCGTAATTCTAAACCTAGGTAGTACCTATTCGTAGTAAACTGAATTTATAGAAAGCTAATGAAGCCGCAGAATTAAAAATGCCAATACCTTGCTCGTTTCAATTGGTTTCGAATATAACTACAGACTTATTTAAGACTATCTTCTGTCCGCAACTTTGTCCGGTTCAAATCTATTTCTAAAGCAGGTTTCATTCCAAGTTTGATAAGCCTTTATATTGCATGCTTGAGTAACAATCAAACTTTTACATTTATAATTTTAGTAGGACAGTAATCTCCGCATCATTCGTGACTACATGAACATGTTGTTTAAAGGTATATTAATGCCTCTGGATTTAATCGTGTAGAATCAAGAATTTTCCCAATCAAGAGCTTTATATTCATCCAGAACATAGGTAACTATTATGGTAATCCTTGAACGTCCTGTCGGTCCGGTCGCATCAGAAGTAGAAACACAATCAAGAACACTTACAAATTCTATTCTACGTACTAAATGTTTGGGATATAAAACCGTTTGACTGATAGGAATTTCTTTACGATGCATTGTTTTTTGATTGGCAAATAAGCGAATGTTTAATGTTTTCAGTGGCTGTTATGTGCTTGCGTACAAAACTGTTACCCGCTTCTCCCTGTTAGTAAACAAGTAAGAGGTATGCAACGATTGGTTGCGACGGCAGCGGCTGTATGTACAGCAATTGTTTGCGTACATTCTCCGACTCGGTGGCGGATCATAAACTTTTGAACATACGAACGCACGCACCGATGCCTTTCCATAAAAACAATAAACCCATAAACCAAAACCAATTACATGCCTTGAAGCGCAATTTACAATAAGAAGCACTTGAAATCACTACGTCTTTTGAATTTAAATTCCATGAACCTGTTTTGTACAACAGTGATTAAAATGCAAAAATTCAGTAAGAACACAATCATTTTCCGAGCACTTGAACACATAAATATGAATAGACGCCGGAATGTAGGGCGCTGAGGGGAACGATCCTGAAACTCAAAACAGGTGAAACGCGGCGGAAACAGTTGATACATTGTAGTGGAATGGTGATGAGAAAATGTGTTTATTGATGTTGAACAAGGCGCTGGGTTTATATCCTATTTTCTTAAGAGCGTTCACCGGTGTTAGTCACGAAGGCGAGTTAGCATTTCCCTTGAACTCGACCGCTTAGCAAAGCTCAGTGTTCACGGTCGCCTACGTAGTACCAATACGTAGTTGCACACAACTGGAAGCTATTACTTGATAATGTCTCTATTTACTACAATGTTTAAGTCTATCTGGATAAACTTTGCGTTTGAACTTACGTACTTAACAATTTCTTGGCTATGATATTAATTTACTGGTAATTTATGTTTATATTCCATTCCTAGTAATGCAGTAAACTTTATCAAAGAGAAAAAAAAGCTTTTATATATTTTTACAAGATTAAGAAAGTTAGTCAGTACAATTTACATTATAATCTTATTCAATTGGACTGACGTTATGCCTGTTATTTGATTACATCAATTGAATCACCATCGATTCTACTGCAAGCTTTTACGCAGAAGATCATGTTAATATCAGGCGTTTATTGAAAATTGAAATTCAGGGAAATCAAAGCAGTTCTGAATTTCGGATTAACCTAAAATACTTAGGTATTTACGTACGCAGGTAATACGTAGGTAGTAAATCGTTAAACGTTGCGCCCTAGATTCGTAATCGGTCGACTCGGCTTACTTCCTTCACAAGAACTTATGGTTATTTGTCTTAGAGACGAATAATCATAACTGTTCACACTTGCCAGTGCCACAAGTCAGTCAAATCAAGGGATCTATAATCTTCTTCGTTAATAGCATGTGTCTTATTAATGTCAATTTTGCCAGTGTCAAGTGTTTATATTTTATGTATTATGTCTTTTGTTTCTTTTCTTCTAATAATGAAATCTGTCTTGTTGACAATTTTGCCAGTGTCAAGTGATTATTTAGTTATAAAGTTATAGTCGATCGTCATTTGTCTATTCTAAACGTCATCGCGGAGTGGCATCGTCTAGAACTTTCTCGGGATTCCTTATCGTTCAAATCACATCGCAACATAATACACTTATAACTCAATTGTCCATACTTGTGCTATGAAGTCACAATTAATTAATTAACTCTGCTAAGATTACTGAATAAAACATGAAATAGCACGAGAGCAAATAATTCATTTAGAAGTGCTATGTTACTTCATTTTGTTTGAGGATGCCTTTACCCAAAAATAGGCAGCCCTGTAATAAATAATAAATACAAATAAACTAATTTGAATTGTAGTAAAAAAGTGTGTTTACTAAAGAAGAGAACTGAAGAGAGAAAGTAGGAAGAAATAAAAAAATAAAAGTTTTAATTGATATTGTATATAATATAATTGTTTAAATGGGAATAAATAGCTTAATTATTATTATTATTATGTAAAATGACAAACGATGAATCGGGATCTATAATCAGAAGGTCGATAACATTTCTGTTGTAAGTTTAGTCAGCATTTTCCGGCTTGGTGTCTTAATTCGTATGTTCGATTTTAAAATGGCTATTCAGATTCTTATCAATATTTTTTGTACGCCGCATTCATAGCTATAATGCGTGTTATGATACGATGCTGAGACAAAGAATGATTCACGATCGAGTGTTACTACAGGATGGTTACAATAACAGAGCTACATTCACACATTCTCGCGAATTGACTCCGGCCAAGCCAACATACACAAGAATGCACTTTACCTTACGACGAAGTCTCAATCGGTAATTTTTTATACGTTATTTGACTTATTACGGACGACAAAATGCGATATACATGACACAAGACATCGAAAGATTAATTTCCGATGTGGCAGATTGTCACTTTAATTTATGATCGACCATTGTCTCGTAAGTGACGTCATTTTATGCAAGCCTCCACAATGTCATCTGATTTAAGTAATTCATGTTTTTAAATATAGCTGTTTTTTAAATTGTAGAAAAGGGAGAAACAGTAACAATAGGGTGTAATGAAAGGTAATGGTTATGATAAGTTGAACCTTCGCCTTTTTCCTAAAAGTCGGTTAAAAATTGCAAAAGTATGTAGGTTAAATGTAGATAAATATGTTTTTAAAAATATTTAGTAAGAATATTATTCTGTTATTATGAAACATTATTTAAAAATAAAGTAGGGTGTTAGTATCATAAGTATGTATTTAAAAATATATAAGTATTTGATCAGTCATCTGGTCACTATCATACAAGTTATGCTTCGTTTGGGGCAAGATGGTGTTGTGTGCATTGTCCACCAATATTTAGGTATGTATTACAAGTATTCATTGAAATCGGAATAAAATATTTAAATTTATAAAAACTGATTCCATGATTAATAATTGCTATGTACCTATTGCCAGTGTATCATCATCAAAGCAGTGCCGTGCCGCTAGCCAAAATAATGACCAAAATAACCATATTTTGGTCATTCATAATTCATAATTGAATAATAGTCATAATTGAATTTACGCAGTTAAAAACTGCAAAAATTCAATTATACTTAAGAGAATTGACCAAATAGAATTAACCAATGATCATCGTAATGTAATCGAAATAACAGTAAACCTTCAGTCTTAAAAAGTATTTGTATTACATACAAAACAATAGTTTGGGCGCGATACCGTATTACTCGAGTATTACCTGGATGTGATAATATTATTCTGTAACACTTGGTACCCACAGGAGACCGCTGATCTTGAGTTTCAGCTGACCACAGCCAGGGCAGCGTCGGTCGCTGACCCGACACACCCTTAGCACCTCGCGACAATTTGTCTCACAATCAAAAACGTTTATAGGCGTTAAATCGCCTCTTAAATTGTACCATAAAGAAGATGTAAGGATCTCGTAAAACGTTAATGCACTTTGTGAAATCGTCATAGTTCGGACAGTGCCAAAAACACCTCACTTCACTATTTTTCGATAGCAACTCCTTATCGGAAGCCTGAATATTTAAAGTGCTAATTAAAGACATCCACAGAAATATATGGACCAATTTTAAAACTGTATGCTTGAATTAATATAATTAGGAAAGACGCACATCTGACACGGAAAATGTTCCGAGATTGGTTTTCCGGCTTTCACCACTTTTAATCAAGATTTGACACACATTAAGACTCTTGCAATGACATTTTGCTCACTATTCCTAACCAAATATCTAAGAACACCGGTGATATGTTGGCTGTGTCTTCTGATCCTAAAGTCGTGGGTTCAAATCCGTGCACCAATTGTAGGTATGTGCGCTATACCAGTACTCTCAAACGGAAGGAAAACTTCGTGAAGAAAACGGCATGTTGTAAAACCTAATAGTTCGAAGACATGTGCACGAACGAAGGCTCCTTTAAGCTACTTTACCACTACCAAGTGAGGCGCACATTAATCCTTTCACAACACTTCGAAATAACTAGTGACACAAGAAGAAGAAATTTTAGTAATACTCGAGATAAATATATTCGATGCATTTGTTAAACCTTCTGACTAGAAATGGTGTAGCAGTGCTTATTTTAGTGTGCCACTACTAAAAGTACTTTGAAGGTATCTTCTTTCAACAAAAGTACGCGTGGTACTTTATTTAGACATGCCCGCGTGTGTGCTGCGACATCTGGAATAGTAATATTTAAGCGTTAAGTATGCGTATCTTTTAGAGGGCTGTCAGTGTTACAAAGGTCTGTCGGCCAGAACAGCGCTGGGTGGAGCTAATAAACTATTTGAGTAGAGCCTCGTGTTGACACTGGCGTTTCACACCTGAACAATGCTCCTCGTTTGCATTAATGTAAATTAGGTTAGGCCCGCCACAGCCGCCGCCGCGCCTACATTCAATTAGACGTGCCCGAAGTAGCGCATGTGTGCATATGTAAACGCACCCGTAGCGTGTTCCTAACAACTTCTACACGGCCTAATGATCTCCCGAAGAACTGATGCAATCGCAGCTTCAACGGTAATTATTGTATCAAACTTGTAGCTGTTGATTTTTCACTCGCATAATCTTTAATCTCTACTTACATTTCTGACTTGTCTTTCTCCAATAAAGATACTTGTCGATCTTATCGAAGCTTGAAATTGCGCTTTACTGGCCTTATCGTGATTTTATGGCATATAATTTTATAATTTAATATTTACCAGATAGATCGGTACTTTGCATAATACTATTTTGTATAAATCAAATGCTTTGGTTCATAAGGTGGTTTCTATTTTACATTTGGAATAGGTAGTAACTTACTAAGACTGTACAATAAATTATAATGCATTTGTCTGATTCTGCTACAAAACTGTTTCACGCTTCCTTCAGCACACTGGCTTCAGTCCAAGGCAATTTGCTCCTACGATGCTTCAACTTGCCAGTTAACTCCATTTAAATCTTATGTGCGATTTTATGACATCCTCATAAATAGTTTAAAGAGCATTTTCATTCATTGTCTAGGAATCCTAGAGAATATACCTAGGTACTAGACCTGGGTTTGCTCTGGGTTGCGTATTTTATAGAATACGCAGAGCAGCGCTGCTCTAAAACAGCCGAATTCATTTTTGTATTTAGAGATAGTTTTCGAGACTATTTGGATTTCCATTCATATTTTAAAGGTTGAATCTAAACAATAAAGATGTTCTCAAGAATTAGCTACCTACTCAGCTAAAAATACGGCAAGTATTAGAGGCCGGGTGGTGTCAAAGAGTGGGCTTCTGTTCAACGTCCGTCATCGCAGACACCCGCGCCCGCGGCCGATCGCGTAAACACCGCGCATCGAGAAGCGCCGTTTCCTCGCGCACCAAACATTGGCGTTTTTACAATAACCATAATCGATCTGCTGGTACTTCCTATAAACGAGCGCACGTCAACGACCCTTTTAATTACCGTATAAAATGAATGTTCAGGAAACCTCGCGAAATCTGCCACCACAAAAAATCAATAAGACGCACCATTAACATTTCCGAACGTCACAAATCACACCAACACAATGCGAGATCTCTAACCGAAAAAGATCTATGTTGGGAATTATTTTTTTATAGTGAAGCGGGCGAGTCGCACGCGCGGCTCGATTGTGGTTGTGTGGTCCTCGCTAGCCACTTTGTAAATAGCGCGGTTTACCTTTTTCAACTTTTGTGTTTTGTTACCTTTTGTGCTGTTGTAGGGCCAATATTACCATAGCTATTTAGGCTCGTCGGATAAATAAATACGCCATTTATCATGATAGATAACCGATGCACGTGAACGTCGTCGCGTCACAGCCTTCGGATGCGGTGGAGATCGAACGTTTAAAACAATAATGTGGTGATTTATCTTTGCATTGTTTCTGCCTCTAGAATGGTGAACGTTTGGTGATGGGTGTCTGTAACTTGATAAAATTATCTTTTATTGGTAATTTTTACATTCAAATAATACCTACTACTTTATGTCACGTGTCGCGAAGAATGGTAGGTAAGTATGAATGTGGAGCTGGAGGATATAAAAAAAAGAGAAATGACATAGGTAAGGTTGATAGAAGAGAGTGGATGTGTTGTGCCGGCCTCACATAGGGATAAAGGCATAAAGAAGATGATAATGACTTTTTCTAAAGTATTTTTTGGTATTTGTTTTTAAGGACTAACAAACTAATATCATGTAGGTAAGTCTACTTGTTGGGTGCTCTTTAAACAAATGCTTTTTTTTCTAACTCCTGCAGAACACTTCCGAGTCTCTTGTGGAAAAATCTTGTCGATTCCCGAAAAAATAATGTAACCGTTACAATGCATTGTTATCATACTGTCGTCCCTGAGCATATCTAATATTTGTTACAATATCCTGTAGAATCCAAGCGTCATCGGAGCCTTATCCAATTGTAGCACAATAAATTTACTAAAACCGCAGGCTCTTTCACAATATTTGTATCGGGCGTATTACGACGTGACAAAAAGGGCCGAAAGGGCGGTTGAATGAAGGGAAGGTAAATAAATATAAATAAAGGCAGAGGGCGCGGGGGATCGGCTTCCCGCGGCGCCTGCGCAGGCCTACGACTGCAGCGGCGTGGATGCAAGCCTTAAATGGATTTTTCCACTTAGCAAACTGAAGATATTGTAGATGTGGTATTTTAAAAGCGTAGGTACTTGACAGGTGAATTCGTTGGGACAATACCATGGGTTTTCTCTATTTTTGTAATTTTTCAAGAATCAATCTAACAGTAACGAAATGGATAAAAGTTAATGAGCTTTTATTTTTCTAGTTGAAAAGCAAAAATGAGGCAGACACTTCTTTAGGTATTTAAGTTATGTGTAAAACATAAAATTTTATCGTTTTTCAAGACGCAATTTTACAAGAAAATTACACATGTAAAATTCAATTACAAGCTTTGTTGTCCGTATCGTTGTCACACGTCATTAAACAGCACCAATGAGAATCGTTAAAGCATGGTCGTTGGTCGCCCGTGCTTCACTCGCAATCATGTTCTCCAGAACCAATTACAGCCTTGTGCTCAGCAACGTGCTTTTATTGGGTGTAGAATTTAAGTGCCGTTCGACACGCTGAGTTCGGCCCTGTCTTTTTAATGGCCACTTAACTTTTGGCAAGTGAAAACTGAAATAACTGTTTTTTCTTCTATCTTTCCAGGAGTCTTTTTTTATTATTTTTAAGGTTTCGATGACTTCATGTAACCCTTATAGTTTCGTTATGTCTGTCTGTCGATCTGTCTGTGTGTCTGTCCGCTCTTAATCAGAGTTCTTGCTCGCAAACTTTTAGTCTTATCACCATGAAGTTTACGGCACGATATTACCTATAAAATTTCGAAATTTTGAAAAAAATATTCAAATTAAAAAATGAAATGTTTCGTGTTGTGTTGAATATATCTTTCAAAGATACTTGTACAGTTTTTCAATACAATGTATTTAATGAATATTAAGATTAGAAGTGGTTGTTTTAGATTAGAAATCGCTGCTTGAGGTAAGTGGTTTTGTAATAAGTTTTAATATAGTATATAGCTTGGCCAATTTAATATTGATCGTAGGCTTTAAATTCTAATTTTAACTTTAAATTTCTTCTATTATTCAACACTATCATTTGAAATTATACTTACGAGAACCTATCAAATTATTAATGTAAACTGATTTTAATGATTGGTTCACGCAGGGTGAATCACCTTTACATTTCATAGGCGATAGATCACTCTTGCGAAACTGAGGAAGAGAATGTGCGTACCGTTTGGAAACGATAAATCAATGAGAGCCATCGATACACACCAAACGGATTACGTTACAAGTATGTTGGTACGTAAACATTGCACTTCATCGGTGTAATTTCACAAGTAAACCAGGAACAAAGACAGCAGGTGAACGTGAATCATCAAACTAAATCACATAAACTTACCCTGGGTAGGAAGGTAGGTTTAGTCAAAAGGAGGAAAAAAATAAAATTGTTCTTCCAATATTTCAAATATAAAATACTTCTACAATTACTAGTAGATAGACCGTTTTCAACTACGATATCAAAGTATTTTATAGATAATTCTCATATAATTAGAACCTATATGGATCGAGGAAAGTGCATCAAGTAGGAACTATTTAGATCTATGTCGGGTTTCAGTTTAAAAGTGATGTTGAGGCAGGTGCTATCTATAAGGAGACATGATGATTCAGTTTCGTTTATTTGTGAAGCGGCCCGTGCCTCTTAGCATTGACTGAGGTTTGACAGATAAGACCGAGATAACCACCACCAGCTGGCTGCACGACAAATATTTGCAGTAATTAAAACAAACGCGGCTCAGACACACGACTCTCGCGCAAACACTCAACATCGTTTTTTGCGACGACTTTGCTTTTTAATATTTATTTTCTTTGGGATAAGTTGAAGGACGTAGACGTGCATAGCTCTGACTTAGCTTTTGAGGTTAGCAATTAGTGAAGCTTGCGTTCCATCCTCATTCGACCAAAATTCAATTAAATCTTGGCGATAAAGCAAGCAAAAAGCAGTCTTTCTAAAGTTACTTTTAAAATTACTGTCCATCCTGTCCTAGCACAATAACCTATACATATTGAGCTTACTACTATGCTGCTGCACATTACTCATGAGACGAGACTCTTGCGAAGGTATTAGCACACTTATGTTTACATATATCACAACTGTTTACGTTGCCTACAGAGAGAGATGCAAATCGTTAATTTATCGCCACCTTAAGCAGCATCTATATAAGTATACCGCAAACACAAGGTTCAAAGACCTATCACTTGAGTTTGGCTTGTATTTGAACAAGTGTTCAGGCAGGTTGCGAACGTTAGAGGGCTTCTATACTAGTTGGTCCATACATTATTACTAAGGAATTTTTCGTTCCGCCATATAAATACCAACAACATCGCAAGACTAACAACTAAACATAAAAGGTGTATATATTCAAATACAATTATCTTTTGGAAAATAATTCAATTGCAAACCTCTGAGACTTAAAAGATCTAGATTAGTAATTTCTAAGACAAGAGACAGGGCAAAACCTACTTGTCAAACAAGACTTATGTACATACTACAGAAAAGCATACCAACGTTGATACTGTAAATTAAAGTTGACATGTCATGATATTTTTCACTAAGCTCAACGCGTGTAAGACATCATCATGAAATCATCTTTACTCCTTTCGTTTACACAACAGACTTGCATTAGCTATTTACCTACTTAGCACTAATTACCCATCCGACATGTTACTTTACTATTTACTACTACAAAAGCAAATTACTTATACGTTACTACTACAAAAGCAAATTACTTATGTAAGTACCTACGTATTTATTTAAGTACATCATTTCACTACCTTCTCTTCCATAGATGTTTTATCTAATCCCGATAAGGAACTGAGAAATGTATGTTGATTTGAATTGGCTATCAAAACTAAAGTTTTTCATCTAATTTACGAATAGTAAATTTAGGCATTACAAGGTACAGGCGGCATCTGCTTCAAAGTGATTATCTATGTTATGAATGTATAAGTATCAATAACGATGATATGTTTCTTCTGTTGCTCAACTAGGGCAATAAATTTGTTTGAAATGAAGTGTTTATATCTGTCTATATTAATAGCTGGCCGAGTGATTCCACCACTCATAGGTCTAATCTCGTGTTTACTATCAGATTACTTGCATTACGGACGTAACTAGCACAACTTGAATACTCATAAAAGTATTTTTCTTAAACAAATACATTCCCAGTTTTACAATGAATGAACACATATAACTTTATTTGTGTTTTGATAGGGTTAGCCTTTGATGAAAACGCGATGTTAATATGCGGCTGTTAGAGATGTTTATAACATTTTACAACGTTGTAAACCCACCGTAGAATTTTAGGATTAATTTGATTATGGTCAATTATTCACGAAGCGATCAAGCCTCGTTTCGTTTTTATCCTGCGCTAATAAGCCGAAAAGTATCTAATTATGGCGGCGGTGTCTTTGCTGCTAACAAATTAAACCACTTTAGCGTATCAACAACCAATGAAATTAAATCAATATTAACAATCGATAATTAAGTGGCTTTAAAGCGATGCCTTCGTGAACCGTTTTTCTACTTACTTTGTTGCTTGTTTTATTTTAAAGTGGATATTTGAAATGCCTACGAAGCAGATTTCCAAGGGAATACCTATCAAGTGAAATGGAGAAGAATGATTAGAAAACACAACCATGATAACAATGAGTTTTATTACAAAAATGTGTGTCATTCTGGATAGCGCCATCTGCAAGCGCGCTGCAGTAAAAGCTCATTGTAATTCGAGCCTCAAATACGAAATTGAATAATGCTGACCTATCCCGCGACCGCCTTGCTCATAAATCACCGAGATATTTATGTCCCCCACCCCCGCACGCCTTCCGCACCCCTCACAATTCCAGCACTATTCGCGTCCAGCGATATAAAATATTAAATAAAAACTTACATAAACTGGTAAGTAATTCAAATTGGAATCTGCATGAGAAGTGCAGGCGCAATGCGGTTGCGTTCCTATTCCGTGGTTTTCAATACTAGTCGAGTCAATGGAGTCCATTCTTAGAATGGAAAAAGTGATAGTTATTCTCCCTATATGCATAAACCTGGGTGCTTTTGCGTTTTGTTTGAAAATAAATAATTGGTTACTCGACCACAGAAACAGACTATGCTGCGCTTATAGGCTTACCCACTTGTGTATGTTTATGTAGGTGATATTATGAAAACTCTTTGTGGGATGAACCTTACCTACTGCAGGTGCAACGTTTAAAAGCAAAAGTAACGTTTCACGATACGTGACACACAATTACAAAGAATGTAAATTCACTCGATTGTTTGTAAATAAAGATTATAAACAAGTCAAGGCAGCATTCAATCTCGAACTGTCACCGGCAACTTACGAAACTCAACAACCGACGGAAAGAGCACACGGCATTATCTCCCAAGCATCTGGCATGTAACGTACCGCTTCCCGTGCGCATTAGCTTTACTTATATTCCCTCTTATTTATGAGAAATAAATAATACTATTAGACGGAGATACCGATTCCTGATAAAAAGTGGGCCCGAGTTAAATGGGAGGCTCGGTGGAGGCAGAAAGAAAGTAATGGAGGCGCATGGGACCGGTTTGGAGATTTTTACGAATGCAAGGCTGCTGAGCCGGCCGCGGCCGGGCTATGTGCTGCCCGGGGCGAGCATATAACATCTCCGTTGGATTCGCGCCGACCTTTCTTCCACACACACTACACAGCACCGCCGCCGCCGCCACGCCGCACCGCGTACCAGCCCTCGTTCGATTATTATCTGCACATAACTGGATTCCACGTAAAGATACATGCGTGCACCGTCATTAAAATATTTGCGTAGGTGCGATTTCTTCATACGGTCGATTTTGCGATCCAGCGAAATAGTAAGGCCATTACTATTTCAGGATTTCGATTCAGCAGGATTGAAATATGATCACAATATCGCGAAACTAGTTTTGGTTTGGAAGTGTAAACACTTGTCAGACCGTTAGGTCGTTCGCTACTTCTATTGTCATTCTGCAACTCGCTACAATCAGAAATAGCAGGTTTTGTAAACATATCACAATCAATTTTCGCATATTGTTTGACGGATTCAAATGCAGGTTTTGCTTTGTACACAGAGTTAGTTGAGGTGGGTAGATATATTATGTCTAAGTAATTAAACTATGATGGTCTACTTAGTTGCAGTATCATCGACTTAAAACACTGTACAAACGAATCAATCTGTTTAGAACGAGCAGGCCAGCAACGCCAGCTTGAGCTAGATTGCTATGACTTTAAACATTTTGAACTTGCTACTTAGCATGGTTTTACGAGGCGTCTAATTATAAGCGGCTAAAGAAGGATGTGGGTTACAAACTGACCTACATCTGCCAGGAAATAGTGACGCTTGCCCACACTTTAAACAAGTGCTCACCTCAGAAACGAAACGCAATTGATTTTCTTACTATATAATTAGCTTACTACGGTGATTACTTCGATGGGTAATTATCTAGAATTCTAGAGGATAAGTATTTTTTAATCTGTGGTGCTATACCTACTCAATGGCTTGGGGATGTTTGTTTGTGAACTTGTGTTTGGCCATCCATTAGAGCGAGGCCGAGCTAATATGTACTTATGTAAGTAACATACCTACAGTGCTATTTTTTCGATGCGCTTAACTTACTGTTAAGGTAAGCGCGTACGGTTAAGGGGCGCCGCATTCAGTCTGTTGGGCTGTGGCTCACTTACGCAAATATATAAGTAAATAAATTATCTAGGTATCTACTTACAAAGCAAGTATTTAAATGTATGTTATTTAAAATTTATAGTATTCAAAATTTACTTTAAAATTTATGTTCAAATTGCTTTATGACCCCAAAGAGCATGAGTAATGAGGAATACGAACTAAGGCTTCGGCGTTACCCGTTTTAATTTTTTTGCTGTTTTAATACGAATTATGGTGCGACATGAAAAAAATCGTTTTATCTATAAATAAAGGCGATGTGTGTATGTATGTTCCCTACGAAACGGCTGGACCGAATTCAATGAAATCTTTAGGAAATCTTCAGATTGGCCTAGTGGGTGATCCTGTGAAGATTGAAAGTGACCGGATCAACAGAACTTTTGTTTTGGTATGGATATAGATTGTATCTTAAGAACGGACATTGGCTACTTTTTTACCGACGAAAAAACGGAGAAAAAAAAAACTCAAGTCGACGCGTATATTTTTTTTTTACGTATATACTATGCGTGCAAAGCCGCTCGACTAAAAACTTTTAAATTTACAGAAGCTAGTAAATAAAGTTTTTCATTTAATTTACACAGAGATAACTTGATGTGAAATATTACTTAGTTGTAAAACTTTATAGCATGCCAGTAGTATGTTCTGAAGTATACATACCTACTTAGTTACAAAGTCTACCACACCATTTTTCCTACAAATATTTGGTTGCAAACGGCTCGTCCCGTGTCGTTGTCCGTGTAGCCAAGTTTTACAGAAGCTGCAGTAACTACGCAAAAGACGGCGAAATGGTCAAGCGGCGCTGCAGTTGATTATTTTTACCTTCCTCGTAAAATTTTGTTGTAACTAGGTATTTATGTACATACTAACATAAGGTAAATGAGTTTGTAGTCACTGATAAAACTCACAGTGACTGATGAATGAATGATGACTATTTGTAAATAATGTGCCTGTAACTTACATACCGAGAGCACTGGTGGTCTAGTGGGCATGGCCCCGCCTTCCGATCCTATGGTCGTGGGTGTGAATCCAGTCGTGCAGCAATGGATTTTTTGATCGAAAAATGTATGTGCGCTAAACTAGGGCTCTCAAACGGTGATGAAAAACATCGTACAGAAATCGGCATGTACAACCTAAAAGTTCGAAAACATTTGCGTGCCTGGTGCATGAAAGGAGCCTCCGAGGCGCACTTTAATACATTCACCACTCTGGTTAAAATACCTAGTCACACAATAATAAGAAAAATACCTACCTACCTAGAATAAATGAAGTGTTACATTCATCTTATGTTTGATGTGATACAGTGAATGAAGCCTTAATCAAATAGGTTGTTTTCTATAGAAAAAGCAGACGAAGCGAGCGATCCTCTACTTAGTCTGGTAGGTATATAGGTATGTAGTGGAGCACATACCAAACTGCGTTGTAATATTTTTTGTGTAATACTTCTAAACGGCCCATGAAGAGAACAGATAAACACACCGGCTTTATTTATGTAGGCGCTGATATAATAATTGTTTTAATCCGGCGCTATTGCTAAAGAATCTTCGTTTATTACATACCATGTAGAAACAGATGACGGTAGGGGAAAAAATGCGTTAAGTGATAATATTATTGTTTTCCAAGCACCCTAATTAAACTAATATTTACGTACAAAGTTACATACGCAGTAGATAAATCTTAAACTCCACGGATGCATCGCGCAAAAAAATGCAATGGACTCAACAATAAAATTTCTCGTAAATAGTCATTATAAAGCATCCTGAATGACAACGCAGAACACTGAATGCCTTCGACACCAACTTTTACGACGGTCATATATTCACCGAAGTTGGCATCAAAACTGAATAGAATTCATCATTCATCCATTAGTCACAGAGTCAAAATATTTGTTGACAAAGCCTGCGTAATTGCAGTGCTACAATCGAGACACTCGCTACGAAGCTACCGTAACGCCCGCAATTTGTGCCCATTGTTCCTCGCGTAATGTTTACACCGGCCGATTGTCCCTGTCCGCGCACTGAGATGTTTTCACAACAACGGCAAATCTATTGTTTCCCGATAATATCTACAGCTTCCTGAAAATGTAGCGGAACTGTACCGGCAAGTGCTATTTAAAATTAAAAGCTTTCACGTGAAAACTGCTACATGCTACGAAGATTTTCTTTCCAATGATATGGCACCCTTGCTTCATGAAAAAAACTTAATAAGAAAACTCACCTGGGTCATCAGGCGATCAGCACCCGTTCCCTCGTCATCCTTAAAGTCGATGTCAGGGTTATAGTTCGGCACTAAGTCTTTGAATCGCTCGTCGTCCCTGGTGATGCGGCCCTCGGGGGGACCACTGGCAGTATTCCTGTTCTCGCTGTAATTGGGGTCGTGCTGGCCGAAGACCAACGGCGTGATGCGGCGCACGCCCGTGCGACGGGTGAAGCCGCGGCCCGGGCCGCAGGCCGCCGCCGCTCCCAGCCACAGTAGCACCAGCGTCAGCCTCATCTCGCAGACATCACTCCACACGCGCTCGACGCACGACCACCGCGCGCCGCGATCTGAGCGACACTGAGAGCGACTCTGAGGCGCGCTGCACCACCGGCACCGCCACCGGTGAGGCAGCCAGCATCCCTTGCCATCCGCCCGCGCCCGCTCTCGCTGCCGCCCGCCGCGCCGCTGCTGGAGTAGCCCGCTCCTGCTTCTTGTATCTCACAAGCATTATGTTCATATTATTTTATCAGTTTTGATTTTGTAATTAATTAATTTTATTTATTAAAATCAATTTTCCCTATGAGTCAAAGTCAAACTCAAAAATATGTTTATTCAGTATCTCCAGGATCACACATTGAAAGGTAATTCACAATAGGTGAATTTAGGTGCCAATTCCTACTAGCCCGAGATTAATTGACAAGAAACTCGAACTGGTCGTAGCGCTATTTTGTAAAACCTTCTTATCTACGAATGATAACAGTATTGCAAATCTGTTAGTTAACTGTCAAAGGGCAACATGTGTTCATTCAGAGCAAACACTCCATCATTAGTGAAAACCGAATGATTATTCGTTCGGTAATATTTGAGTTTATCACGTTGAGGCAGACAGACCGACGCAGTGGACTTTGTTATATAATAATATGTAATGATTGATAATTTGGTAAGTTCTGAGCATCTTTGGTTTTCTGAATGTTACTTTTCTGTCAAAAATAATAACGGTAGAAATACAATGTCATTTTTACTATTTCCGATACAGTTTTTAACTTCAGTCGTGTCCACTACTGACTGATGCATACAGCGATTGTTTTGTACCCAGCACGTTGGTTGAGAATTTCCTAATTTGGTTAGGCCCACGAAACGTCACATTATTAGTGATTTTGCTGTACCTACTGCTACATATGTGATACTTACAATGTAGGCATTGCATTTAGATATCTACGAGTTTGTTTTTAGATACAAATTCCAAGTTAGTTACCTAGTTGATGTCCAATCCACCTTCATCGTGCAAAATAAACGTAGCGTTCCATTTACAATATCAAGAGAGCAGATATATTTCCGTAATATATTTAAAACAAAACATGTTTTAACCCTTACCAGTTTATACATACTAGAAGAATTATTTGTAAGAAAAATGTTAATTTTATTGCAGAATAAATTTGTTAGATCCGAATCGTTAAAAATAAAACACAAATATAATTTATTTAGACCACAAAGTAGTTATACCCCATTTATAGCTGTATTACTTTAGTCACAGCCAATAAAATATATAATCACTAGCTGCTGCCCGCGGCTTCGCACGCGTGGTACCTACATAAAAAGTAGCCTATGTTCTTCGCTCTCTTTCGTAAAAAAAATGTTTTCATAAAAAGTATCCTATGTTACTTCTAATACCTCCAAGAATATGTGTACAAAGTTTCATGATGATCGGTTAAGTAGTTTTCGTGTGAAAGCGTAACAAAGAAACTTACATTCACATTTATAATATTAGTATGATTTACCAATACATTTAAACCTCTTCAAGGAAATTTATTAAAAAATCTGTGTAGGTATTCTATGATCTGTCTGAATTCTTCAAGCGATATCTTGACATTATTTGATAAGCCATGTAATTATATTAATAAACTATTGGCAAATTGGTGGCAATTCGGTTGGTTCATTTCTAAAATTAGGAATTGTCTAATATATATTTAGTTAGTCATAGCATTTGTAAAACCTATTCAGTTGGTACCATCTAACTAAATTAGGAAAGCTTAATTAAGTTAGATAAAATTGAATTATGGTAAGTTGGTAACAGCAGAATACCAAAGGTTAATTTGACAGTTCAAAACCTAATTTTAGCTAAAATTAGTTAGGTTGGTGCCAACAGAATTGAGGCCATTTTATCCGTTTTAAACCTTTTATACTAACCTCTAAGAGTATACTTTTATAATTTTTATACTTACAGTATTCTATTGCACTTTCAAAACATTCGTGAGTTGTACCATACGTTTTGATGAACACGGGCTTACTCACATATTATTTTGTCGATGTCGAAGGCAACGAAAACTGGAGCGGCTACGAGCAGACCGCCCATATGAAGATTCTCTAGATGAATTGGAACAGTGACTCCATCGACAAAATAATACGTGAGTAAAACCACGTATTTGTTTATAAAATAGAAAAAACAAAAAATAGATATAGTGTTCTACTTATAGTATTGTACACACGAAATGGGAATAACTGTTGAAACCTAACTGCATAGGTACCTACTTAGGAACCATGTACTTAACAGTTTTTGGAAATAAAATATTGACATAGACAGACAGACATTCTTATTCATTCTTACAGTTTATCTCCCAAAGTCCTGTGCAATCCTACTAATATTATAAACGCGAAAGTTTATGGTATGTAGGTATGGATGGATGGATGTTTGTTACTCTTTCACGTAAAAACTACTGAATGGATTTTAATGAAACTTTACAATAATATAGCTTATACATCAGAATAACACAGGCTATAATTTATAAAGATGTTGGCCTCAATTCTGTTGGCACCAACCTAACTAATTTTAACTAAAATTTTAGAACTGTCAAATGAAACTTGGTATTCTGCTGTTACCAACTTAACCTAATTTAATTTTGTCTAATTTAATTAAGCGTTCCTAATTTAGTTAGATAGTACAAAACGAATAGGTTTTACAAATGCTATGACTAACTAAAATATACTTTAGACAATTCCTAATTTTAGATATAAACCAACCGAATTGCCACCATTGCGTGAATTGGCCAAAATATCACGATAAGTGTCAAGTAAGTAGGAAAAAAATCTGCCATCTGCGAGCTATTCTGGCGTGCGCTGCAAAAACCGTTAGTATTTCACGAAGTACTAATCCTGCGCAGACGAAGTCGCAGGCACCATCTAGTTCCTTAATATATTATAATAAGATTCAAAATCCAATGATTCTCGGAGATCGTGAGTTCACGAATATAATTTACTCAAGCCAGGCAAATATTTATATAACCAAATGCTAACACTGAAAAACCTCACAAATCGTTGTAATGCACATACATACACATATGTAAGTAGTTATACAATAGGTACTCATGTGTGCATGAGCTGTTAGAAAATGAGGAAATACCATTAAAATAACCGAGAATAAGCGAACAACCACATAATCAGTTGTTCTCTTTAATTAACGGCTAAATAACACTTGGAAAAGCCTATTAAGGCGGTACCCTCAGCAAATTACCAATATATTTTTTTTGCCGTTGTTAACTGACCCATTGTTGTTCCGCTCATTGATTGAAGGAATAAAAATAACTTCCTCGTTTCTAATTGATTTTATAATTAATATGATTTCTGTATATTAATTATGAAATAAGATCTAAAATATCTAATAACCATCATCTACTTATTTCAAAAGTTGACATTGTTTTTTTTGCTGCTAATACTAATAGGTATAGAAAAAAATAATTCTAACATTGCCCGTTGAGCTTATTTTTAAATTCCTTATTTGACGAAAACGGTTAAACAAGTTAAAACGCGTTGAAGTCATGCCCTGAAGGTATCGCCTTAAACCTTTGGGATAAAAAAGCGTTTGTCTTTCGCTGTAACAGGTAGCTAAGCTTACGGTTTGTTTGAAAAAGATTTGACTGAAACAAGGCACTTTTATACCTTCTCCAATTTTCTTTTTTCTTGGTTTTTGTTTGAAAAAGATTTGACTGAAACAAGGCACTTATATACCTTCTCCAATTTTCTTTTTTCTTGGTTTCTAGTCTTTTTTACGTTTTTAATCACATACTAAGTTTAGATTTTTTTAAATTAGGTTTGCTTGTTGAGGACCCCACCACTCTTTGGGACTGATTGAAGGTACTAAATTTGAATTGAACTTTAATTTGTCTGGTCTTGCATTCTTTAGTCGTGATTACCTGATCAAGAAATATCCGATGGGAACGAAAATATTCCAAACTATCGACGACCTCTGTGGCGCAGTGAGCCAAGGCCTGGCTGAGATTCAGAAGGGCATCCTTCTACATCTCAGCCAGGGTTCGCGCCGCGGAACAAATGTTTGTGAGATCTGCAAGTATTTGTTTCATGCATTTACAAAAAAAAAAGGTATATCAGTCATGTTGTACCCATATACAAGCTTATCTACTTTGGAGCTAATAATAGGTACCGAGTGAAATGGCCGATTATTTAGTTATTTAAACTTTTACGCAGAAGACGGATTCAGAACATCATTAGTGCCTAAGTTGGTAGGTACATTATGAGTAAGTACTTACAAGTGTTTTCTAAGCATTTCACGAAGTCCAGTGAATCAATAGATTTTAATCATTTAGCAAGCAACACGTCATAAAAATATGTCATCGCATAGAACTTCGTGCGTGAGATAGCTGATGACTGATTTTACTCACCTATTATTATGTCAATGAAGGCGCCAATACTGTTTCGATTCATCTAGCTAGATAATCATCAGGGTGAGTTTGACCCACGCCACGGTCCGCTCGTTCACGGTTCACACTCATACGTGATAATATGTGAGTAAATCACATGTTCATTAAAATTGATTAAAATGGATTTTATGGGATACATTTCGGAGTTTGTGCCAGGAATTACATGATCTAATTCCACCATCTCCGTTTCACAACAGGACAAGCAGACGTACTTACCGCTCAATACCATCCATACCTTGTCAGCCTACCACCATTACGAACAAAGCGCTTTGCTTTCACATTTATAATGCGTACAGCCAAGGATTGGAATGCTTTGCCGTTGTCTGTCTTTCCTGAAAATTACAATCTAGGTCTCTTCAAGTCTTGAGTAATTAGGTGTCTTCTAGACCTGCGTGCCCCGTGCATCGTCGGTCACATCGTCGCTTAACATCAGGCGAGATCGTGATCAAACGTAGGTTTATCGATGAAAAAAAATGTAGGTATTATAGTGCAACTCACAAAAGTGTTGGTAGCGTAAAGTAGCTTATCATTTTTGCCTGATTCATTATTGTAGTCTGTCTGCTTCCCAATAGGCTATAGTGGTGAAGGATAAGAGATTGGTGATCCAGTCAAAACCATGTGGCTCTTAGGTGTATTTAAATAGAGAACAAATTTTGTCATTAGGTATATTTTGAAGAGGATGGTATCTATGAAGGAAAATCTGTTAAACTAAAACCCATAAAGCTACTTATCGTAGCGAAGTTGTTTGTGCCAACATGACACCGCGTGTATCCTATAATCACGGTATTTTATTAGCTATTAAAATACAGAAGACTTTGTGACCGATGTGTGGAACAGACCTAAGGCTTTATTTATAGGTACCTAGTCTTCAAAATCTTGCGAAGGTATTATTACTATAATAGTTTTGGAACAAAGTTCCTTATCGCGAGTTTGGCGAGGGGACCTAGCCGTGAAAAAATGTAACGCGTTACGAAAAACCGTAAGAGAAAGAGAGAAAGAGAGAATGAAGGAGACCGATAACTAGTCTCCCACATATATATGTGTGTAAGTATATATATTTATTTATTCCTACATTATCCGTACGTGACACCATAACTTAAACAATGTAAATATTAAAAAACAAATAAATCCTTACTAATATTATAAATTTGAAAGTAACTCTGTCTGTCTGCTGTCACGTTTTCACGTCTAAACCGCTGAACCGATTTTTATGAATTTCGATATAGAGATAGATGGGACCTTGGAG
The DNA here is from genome assembly GCA_948098915.1 of Lampropteryx suffumata. Taxonomy (NCBI): domain Eukaryota; kingdom Metazoa; phylum Arthropoda; class Insecta; order Lepidoptera; family Geometridae; genus Lampropteryx; species Lampropteryx suffumata. The sequence continues at coordinate 11,576,429 of OX402553.1, forward strand.
AAGGACATAGGCTACTTTTTATGTAGTTACCACGCGTGCGAAGCCGCGGGCAGCAACTAGTAAATATATATTGCAAATAAATAAATTAATATAGTTATTAATTGCATCAATAATCAAAGTTAAAGACAGGGGTGGATAGAGAGCATGAGAGCCTGGCACGTTAATGATTATTTATGCCAACCCTGGATACGAAAGGAACCCTGGACTTCGTTCCAAACGCGTGTCCCGCGACCCGTTCATTTTTACTAAAATAACTAAGTAAGTATGGAATCAAAGTGATAATTGTCATAACATACCTACTCGTATAACAGGTGTATCTTAGGGCAAACTTCATTGACAAGTTATGTAGTTTATATCGTATACCATTTACTCGTCTGTCCCCTGTAACTTAACACCTGCACAAGAGATTGCCTAATAGACGCCACAGAAGAGTGAATTTATAAATATCTAATTAAAAATAAATGTTGACCTATCATTGACACGCAAGAAGAGAATAATGAATGTGCAATATCCAACTTCATTTTAACTACATTGCACTGATTACGGATAAAAAAAAAACAGACATTAGCCAGGATTAACCTAAATCTCGATGAAAAATAATCCGTTGTGTTACTCGTGCGATCACTTAAGTAGATAAATAAAATGGTGAATACCAATAACTAGCACTTCAGTTCTTAACAGGAAAGAGTGACTAAGTGTGGACAGGTACTTGCCTAACAGAAAATCCCACATTTTAGTTAGGTAGATATATCTAGGGCGAGGACGATTTGTCACGATCGATGTTTATACCAAAATAGAGATGGTATATTGTAGGTAAGTAGGTACTTATGTACTTATAATAGGTATATGTACCTAATACCTACCGCTATAAGCATGCATAAACTTGTAAAACTAAGGAACAGCTTACAAGTATAAACCGTGAGAAAATAGTGTTATTAATATTAGTTAATGTATTTGCCAAAGCCTAATGAGTGCGATAACTTAGGCGAGTGTAGCACCTTCAAACGGAACAAACAGTTGTTCGCACATTCTTATCAATTACCTAGAAAGGACCATGTGAACCAAAGCGAACCAAATTTGCTTTTTCGAGGCTTTGAATGCGACGCGACGTGATCTGGCACTGCGAACAAAGCTTTGCGGGAGATAAGATAGGCGATTGTTGCCGCAGTTATTATGCAAAAGATTAGTCTAAGTGAATGCATATGTTTTGTTTGCTTTTCAAAGTATGTTCCCACCTAGCAGACTTTGATTTAGTAGGCAAGTACATAGGTCATCATATAGATACCATCAGTTGATATCAGTTTCAACTGAGTAACAGTTTTGGAAAATGGTATTTCTACTTTGATTATTGATATAAGAACGTAAACACATTAGCCGTTTGCGGTTTTGTTTTTAGCGGTTGCGTCAGCACTTGCCACAAAACACACTCGAGTTTTCAGCATCTTGTATAGTCATACAAATATAAATAGGAAGTGACAATGAAGAAACAATAGATAATTATGCAATTTATTATGCAAGTTTATGAGTACGTGGTTATCGGTTACCTAACCCTGGCGCCACTACCGATAGGGTGTTTACGAACAATGGCTACGTCCGCACGCAATCTAATAACCCAATAAACGGAGAATATTGTTGTCGTTTCCGAAACATCGAAACTCATTCATAACTTAAAAGGGATATTTTTGGTGAGGAATCTTCGAAAACAAATATCCTACGGCTCTAGCAAATAATATAAAAACAAGGCCCTTTTCGTCAGATTTATTCACAAAGTTCAGATCCTACGTTTTAAGTAATTTTAGGAAATAACTTCTATTAAATACCTTGAATATAAACATAGGTAAGGTCTTAGCACTGCCTACGCATTTTCCCATGAAGAAACATGTCAATCAATAATTGAATTGAACACATAGTGAACCTTTACAAACAAAACATTGCCCACAAGCCGATTACCAGCCGTTCTGAAGGCAGCCAAAGCAAACTATACCAAGTGGCAGGCGAGTGTCGCGCCCGCACCTCCGTCGGTTCATATGAGAGCAAACATTTTTCGTCAAAGGACCGGCTCGAGGTGTCGGACGTCGGCGGAGGCTAATGGACGAAAGTGCTGGACCAATACACCCAGTGTGTAGTGTTTTAAATTGTTTACTCTTCCATAAAGCTCTCGAGTCAGTAGGGAGCTATGTTCTTAGAGTGAGACATCTACCTAACTAAACAAACGGGATACAGAAATGTGATGCAGTAAAGGTAGGTATTGCGTTATAACAAGAAGGTAGGATATCATCTTACAATCAAATAAGGCAAAAGGTATAGGTACCTAGAAAGTCCTTGATAATTTCAGTTGATTGAATTACTTAGTTAGATAATTAGAAATAAAAAGCGAATTAAATTAATTAAAGGACTATTCGGTAAAAACATTGAAAATCTACGTGAAAATTCAAGTTTCATATGTGCAAAGCATTATATCATCGGAAGGGTACCTACTAGAACGTTCTACGTATGTGTCTTTGCCGTAACGTAGGAAAAGCTGTCCCGCTGAATTATACCCACATCTAACATCAAAAGCTTAAGCGACAAAACAGACTTTCATGAAGTTCAATAAGGTACTTATTTATTCAAAAGCGCCCTTTTAAATGAACTCTCTTATAGATACGAGGTGTAAAGAAGTCAAACCAGTTTGGTTCATGCGATGCCCTCTAATTGACAAATTGGAATCTTATTAAAATAAAGTTCAAGTTCGTAACTAAGAACACCCGAGCAACGGGTAAGCCTTGCGCGGGCGCAGGCAGACGTGTGTGATGTCAGCGACAGCCTTCCGACCGGGTGCCGACGAGTGCCGAGCGAACACGATCGGGCTTCGAGCGGCAAGAATAAAAAGTCAGCAGCATTCGAAGCGCGTGCCTCGATGTGTGTGGTCCACTGTGGAGGTCCTCCTCGGGTTTTGATTTATTGAAATCAGATTTTCACACCCTTTTTCAGTAATTGATTCAATTACCTACCGATACTGGTTGTTAAATTGAATGTAGTTTAATGAGACGAGGGCTTATTTAGCTACTGGTTTATTGAATAAATGCCTAACTAATAATAGCTTAATTTTGAATTTAACCTTCAGAACCTAGACAGATTGATAGCAACATTCATTCCATCACATTAGAAAGTGTACATTCATCCTTCGAAACATTTTCGCAAACTTCAATTGCAACCTTCAAGTTTTCCTCTTTGAAATTATTGATATCACTAGTTGAACTCGTATAAAGTTCTGGAAAGTTCGGGATCAATTCATAATTATTAATATCATAGAAGCTATCCTCAGTATTGGTTTTCCACTTACTAGCGATCATCTGAAGCGGTTCTAGGCATTGTAGGCTTTGCTTCACGCGGAGCAGTTCAATATTGCATTGATTTTCAACTTCCATGAGCTTGAGTTTAAAAGCTTTTGCCAGCATTTGTTTCCTGATGGCATTTTTCTTTTCGTTCTGAGCAATGTTCAGTGTATCTTGATATTTTTGCAATTGTTTTTCGTATTCAATCAGATTTTCATCACAGTGTAGCTTGCTGTCTACACTGGCGCTGTACATTGAGGAGTTACTGTAGTCTTCAACATGGATCTCGGTATCGAGAGTTTTACATCTTATCTGTTCGTGCGGCTGTTCGGTATATTCGGGTTTTATATCAGTTTTAAATTTTTCTTTTTCTTCGTTTAGCTGCAATTTTAAAGATTCAATAATATTTTTGCATTGAGCAATTCTCTCTTTCATTTTAATTTCGTGCTGGTCAATTATATCAGGGGTAATGTTGTCAGTACAGGATTCGTGGTTGTCTATATCTTCACCAGTTGTGTTCTGCGAATTCATACGGGATCCTTCATATCTTGGAGAAGAAGAATTGCTGTTATCCCCAGATCCCAAATTTGAAGAGTTCATTATACTTAATGCCAAATGTGACTAAAACAGTGTAGAAAATACAGTTTGGATTGGTTTTAGAAATGGTTTCGGTATCAATCCTATAGTTTGTGATCGAGTGTTTAAAAATGTTTATTGCGTCAGTGCGTGTAGTGACATCGGTTTTAATCAATTTGCTTTTTATTACATAAAGAAGGTAGGATAAAGGTAGGTAAGTAAGTAGGTATCATAAAAAATAGATTTATCTAGTGAGCTATATTAGGGCTCACGCAAGGAAATCGATGACGACTATAATATATACCAATATAGGTATTAGGTTGGGGAAAAAGTCTTTTCGCGTTATAGTATGTATGAACTTGTAATAAAATCTCTTTGGCTATACTATTTGTATCTGGCTGGTTTTGGCATCATTAAAAGTTTAAATTTTAAAGAACATAATTCCAAATTCAAATTAGGAAAATGTATGATTTTTATTTGTTTTTCGTACTGTCAAGATGTACAATCTAATCAAGAAATTCGATACATTTTAAAATTTTACTAACGAGTTAAAAATGCAACGCAAGCCTCGAAAAAAATTTGCGATGTTTACATAGTGCAGTGTCTGTGAGAGTAGCACAAATTTGGTTTAAGCGTTTTCAATCAAGATGCACGTCGCTCTGGTCGCCCTATTACGGATAAAATGGATGCCATTTTCGAAAAAGTGGAACTAGATCGGCATTTCAGTAGTTACGACGTAGCTGAAGAACTGGGAATTGACCACAAAACAGTTTTGGCGCATTTGAAAAAAACTGGGTACACAAAAAAGCTCGATATTTGGGTACCTCACGAGCTCACTGAAAGAAACCTAATGAACCGTGTACTCATTTGTGATTCTTTATTACGACGTAATGAAACCGAACCATTTATGAAGAAGCTGATAACTGGTGATGAAAAGTGGATCACGTACGACAAGAACGTGCAAAAAAAGTCGTGGTCAAAGGCCGGTCAGGCTTCGCAGACTGTGGCGAAACCCGGGTTAACTCGCAACAAAGTGATGCTGTGTGTGTGGTGGGATTGGAAGGGCATTATTCATTATGAGCTGTTACCACCAGGCAGGACCATCGATTCTGAACTCTACTGCGAACAACTGATGAGATTAAAGCAAGAAGTTGAGAGAAAGCGGCCGGAATTAATCAACAGAAGAGGTGTGGTTTTTCATCATGATAACGCTAGACCTCACACATCTTTAGCCACTCAGCAAAAATTAAGAGAGTTTGGCTGGGAGGTGTTAATGCATCCGCCGTATAGTCCTGACCTTGCACCTTCAGATTTCCACCTGTTTCGGTCTCTTCAGAATTCTTTAGGCAGTGTCAGGTTAAGATCACGAGAGGACTGCCAAAACCACTTGTCGCGGTATTTTGATCAGAAGTCCCAAAATTTATATAGCAATGGGATCATGTCCCTACCTACAAGATAGCAAAAAGTTATTGAACAAAATGGTACCTACATACTTTAGTTAAATGTAAATAAACTATATAAAAAAATGTTTTGAATTTTCTTAAAAAATGCGAAGAAACTTTTTCCCCAACCTATTATATATATATATATATATATATGTATATACATATATATATATATATGTGTGTGTATATATATATATACATATTATAGATAAAAAAAAATTAGAAACACCCAGACCCGAGACAAATACTCGCAGATCATACAAACATTTGTCCCGCGGCGGGAATCGAACCCGCAACCTTCTCAGTTGGGCCTTGACCCACTGCTTCACAAAGGTCGTCTGAGGAATACTTCAGGTCAAATAATAGAATAGGTCAGAGGAATACTTAGAGAATTTATTTATGGGAGTAGGATTTTGTATCGGTTGAATTTCAGGAAGACATCGGACACGGACACGGACATTGCAAAATCTCAGTTCGGGGCGAACTACTAGTTAGAAAAGATAAAACCTACAATGATAGTAGGTACTTAGTTACCTACCATGTGAATACAATACAATGTGATTAAAAAGTTTTTTTGATGGGCACATTCATTTTTAAAATTAGGAATAGTCTAAAATATATTAAGTTAGTCGTAGCATTTGTAAAACCTATTCGGTTGATACCATCTAACTAAATTTGGAACGCTTAATTACGTTAGATAAAATTAAATTAGGATAAGTTGGTAGCAGCAGAATACCAACGGTTAATTGGACAGTTCAAAACCTAATTGTAGCTAAAATTAGTTAGGTTGGTTTGAATAGGTTGGTGCCAACCTATGTTTTTAACCTATGTTATTATTATCTATGTTCGCATCAAGTATAAAACTACGCGCCAAAAAGTCTTTTGTAGCTACTGAGAAGCAAGTGGTAGGTTGTGTTGTGATGCATAGGTAGGTACTTAACTAAAGGCACTACCTAATGGCCAGTAACTAATGCACGTTTCCTAAATAAAATCTTCCATTAGTAGGTACTAGGTACCTACCTACTAACGAAAGATTTTATCAGCTGACATTTCTATGAAAATCAAAACGGTCCGTTTTATTTCTCATGCAAAAAAAACCTGGTTGATGCTTCCTGCTAACGAATGTTGATTGCTTATTATCATTGTCCTACCAGTATTATAAACTATGGGTTTACTTAAAATTTGTATTTATACCTATACCGCGCCGCGCCGCCCCGCCCGGGGTGCCCCGTAACGGCTGAATGCATACTAACCAACTTTTATACGTTGGATACTACGGTTATATAGATAATATGTATATTATATGCTTTTTAGTACTATTTCGATAAGTACCTAGGTACGCAAACTTTACGTAGTTAATCAGCTGCTAAATCCAGCTGCTAATGTAATTTTGTACGGATAAATAACAGTACCGGCCAGAGCAGTTGTTTTCGAGATTGTCATTTTCATTTGTCATGCATCACTTATAAGTCAAATATGTGCCATTGTCAATGATTTGATTGTTGTTTGTTTTGTAAGTTTCATAATTCATTTCGCGGCATCGGCATCGTGCTTTGCTAATATTTTAGTAACATTCTTTTCTTATATTTCCAGTTGTTTAGAGTTCAATTAAGAAAAAAAAATACAATTATGGGTCTTTTGGAACTATGTGAAAAGTATTACAACACCACAAACTTATATGAAGTGCTACAGATTGACGAAAAGGCAACCGGCAAGGAAGGTTTGTCTGAAAATATCGTTGTTTGTATATAACTAATTATGTGGGTTTAAAAAGCGGTAAGTATATATTTTAATGCAATACACTATTATAATTCTTACAGTAAAAAAGGCCTATCACAAGCTGTCCCTGAAAGTTCATCCTGATCGTGTAACCGAAGACAAGAAACTTGAAGCTACAGAGAAGTTCAAAGTATTAGGCAGTATCCACTCAATCCTAACTGACAAAGAAAAAAGGGCTGCCTATGACGAAACCAAGTGTGTAGACGATGACGACTCATACATATCTGATGATAAAGATTGGAGTGCTTACTGGAGGCTACTATTCAAGAAAATTACTGATGAAGATATCAAGGCATATGAGCAAGAGTACATAGGTACACTCATACTCAATTAAAAATCTATACATTGCCGGCACTCACCCCAAATGGGGAGAGGATCCTCTTCCATAAAGTATATCATAAAAGTAGTTGCTATCCTTCTATTGTTCTTTACCTGACTGATCTTTGTGACTGGTTCACACATTTTTTACTGTTTACAGGATCTGATGAGGAGAAAAAAGATCTCAAACATGCTTACTTGAATGGTAAAGGCGACATGGACTACATTGTGGATCATGTTCAATTTGCTAGATCTGAACATGAAGAAAGACACAAGGAAATACTCCATGTAAGTAATGATTGTCTCATAAAATCAATCTGCTGTTAGCTTGTATCTATGGGCTTTGAGCCACTTGATTGCTAATGATTGAAAACTCTGTACTTACTCTTACTTTTTGTTGCCAGGAGATGATAAAAAATGGTGAAATCCCCTCATACAAGGTATTTACACATGAACCAGCAAAGAAGCGTCAAAAAAGATTGGCTAAAGAAAACAGAGAAGCTAAGGAAGCTGAAGAACTCCTAAATGAAATGGGGGTTAATTCAGGTACCTACTTAATCATTTTCTTTCTCTTGCATTACTAGTATTTAAAAAAAAAAGCCTGTGTCAACCAACAAGTTTCATTCATAGACTATTCCTATCCTATCTACAGATCAAAGTTTTGTAATGATTTTTAAGCTATTGTATATTTGTTTTCTTTTTTTAGGAACAAACAGTTTAGAATTGATGATAAAACAGAAACAAGAAGCAAGAGGTCAACAAATGGACTCTTACATAGACCAACTGGCAGCTAAATATGGAGGAAGCAATAAATCCAAAGGCACTAAAAGAAAAGCAGCTCCTAGAGCTGCAAAAGAACAACGGAGTAGCAAAAGGAGGAAGTGAATGTTTATCATTATTTATTTGTTTTTAAATTATAGTTTTGTAATAACATAAAATTGGTAATCCTATTTAAAAAACATCAGAATAAAACTATAAAAATTTTCTTCACTCTTCCATTATAGCTACTTCCAATAATGGTTCTGCAAAGAATGGCCCTTGTTCAACATATGTCTGCAGTCTCATTCGAGTGCTATCATCAAAGGCAGGTGAGACTGCCAGTCTTTTGATAATATCATACTTTGCTTCCTTGGATTCCTTTGTGTGGTCCATTAGACGGTCCAGAAGATATTCAATGAATCCTGGAAAACAATTACTATAACTTAAAGCAATACAATAAACATTCACCATGTGAACGTCAAGGCAATCCAGCTCCTTGACATCACGGACATTGTAAGAAGGCTAAAACGGAAAAAGCCGTTTGAGTTAGTGTAGTGCTATGTAACTACATAAAAACACAAGAAAAGAGTGTCTTCCCCTTAAAGACTAAGAAATGTGCTATTGGACACATTCTTAGTATAATTTATTTTATAAAACTAAGTCTAAAACAAAATTACTCATTAGCTTATTTGGCTATAATTGTAATATTATTTAGCGCATGATCAATATTGTGCACTAAAATAACAAAAAAAAAACAATAATAGTACAAATACTTGTTCTAGCAATTCTATTAAGCTACATCACTACCAGTGTTTACAATTTTTAATGTCTGACCTGCTGTTCTTGCCACCTGTTCTTCACCCCACTGATGCTGGCTAACTGCATCCAATAATGCATACCCTGCCAATTTAAGCTCAGTAAATGGATTCCTACAAATTGTGTATAAAGTGTCAATGGCATTTGTGTCCAAGCTTCTGAACCACTCTCTGGTCATAAGGGTGACTCTATGATCCACTGGAACCATTGCTGATTTGTTAGGATCCTTGTCTATGCTAATAAGATTGGCGATACATTGCAGGGCACGTATTTTCAGATCTGTAGTGCTGTTTCGAATAAGTTGCCCAACTTTATCGACTGCTTTAGTATATTGGCTTCCAAGTGCGACTAGCGATAGCTTTCCTTCAATGGTAATGCCAATGAAACCCAATGTGTCCAAAGCAACAGGTAGAGCAGATACATCATCAGAGTCAAATGCATCAAACATAAGGTTTAACATCACAGGGTATTTGTCAAAGATTTCCCTTGGATAGTAATGAGCAATGCATCCAAAGAACTTTGTGTAACCTGAAGAATGAGAAATACAAATTACACAATAACTAACTAACTAACATTGAGAAAAATAACTTCATTATTATTTTACGGATTTCGACTCGTCAACATACTTTGTACATTGAAAATTCTGAACAGCCACATACTGACTGATCAAGCATCCTCACGAGGCAACCGCAGACGTTTGCCGCGCGAGCCAGTCTCGATCTGTACATTTATTGCATGAGGCTACCGCGCGCGGCACGGCCAAACCACGGTGAGGCTGAGCCAGAATGGAGCGCTCAATTTAACGTGAAGTCGAACAGAGACCGCACGTGACTTATCCCTCCTATATGACCCTAGCAAAGAATCAATCTTTTTTTTTTAAATCATTAATTGGAATGTTCATTTCCCGGTTTATGTTTCCAAAGCATTTTCTCTTAGTCCTCTATTAGTATAATTACGACATTGCGCGTCCCACCAATGTAGTCTACATTCGCTATATAATTGTATTACTTTAAGACACTGTTCTTTCATCCACGACGCAATCGATTCCGTCACACGTCTTGAGTGCGCGCGGCAAACCTACTGAGGCGCCATTGAGCATCGACAAAAACCGACAACGCTCGGCTCAGGCCGCGGCATGTTCGAGTGAGGCAACGTTTGCTACGGTTCAGCCACATCCTGACTGACCAAGGAATTGCGTCGCGAGGCTGCTTGCTCAGTCAGTACGCGGCTAATCACAAGAAAGAAAAAAATACATTACCAGGGACCAATAAGTTTCCAAGAGGTTTTGTCTTTAAATCTCTCATCAAATTGGCAATATTCTGAAGCAGTCCATTTTTCACAAGGTGATTCAACCCATGCGGGGTCACAGCTAGCCTGGATAATAACTGCAGAATGTTGAGTTGATATAAAACATCTCCTGTGTGCAATTCTGACACCATGGTGTGAATGTAGTTCATTTCAGCAGCAATTTCAAATAACTCTTGCGACTTTTCAGATATGTTAACAATCACCTAAAAACAAAAAATGTCAATAATAGGAGTTGAAAGTAAATATAAAGATGGATAATTCATTTACGAATATACAGAAGTTTGTTACTAATGTCTTAAAACCTATGTTAGAAACTAACATTTGGTTCTCGAAATAGATATTTGCTTAAAAAGTATTATATTATTTAATGTAATTTTAGGGTAATGAAGAATGTTCATTATCTCCATGTATCCCTTAAGAGGCCAGCGGAGGACGAATTGCCCCTACAAACGTAATACCAAAATGATTTGTAACTCAAGCATATTTCCACTATATTGTTGCATTATTTGTATATAAATTGTATTTATCTAGGTTCCTGGATAGTTTTTATATCGAATTACTTATCAAAAATGAAATAAGAGCCAATCGCATTTTGAACATTTTTTTGCTAAAATTGACAAGTTTTCTTCCTATTTGTTTCGTATTAAAAACCACAATATCTTACGTGTTGTTTGTCAAGGACCATAGCTTATATTGTCTAGTTACAGAATAACATTACTGTGTGAAGAATACTAAATGTTTTCAGTCATAATTTTTGGTATTAAGGAACACAACCAAATTCATACCATTTTTGAACGGCTAATATTGCTATCGCGCAAGCACGGGGTGGGGCCGGGGGATGGGGACACTTCGGTTGTGTGATCGCTTGGACAGCTACGCACGCACACACTAATGCAACGTGTATTTACACAGTACGTGTATTCTGTTGACCTGTGCCACTGACTTGGATTGAGATTTGCCTTGTTGTTTGGAAACAATAACCTACTTCTTTACATACTACTACGACTTTGTCTTTGTTTACGGAAATTTTTCACTTGACCTCTGTGGACGCAAAAGGTTGCGGGTTCGATTCCCGCCACGGGACAAATGTTTGTATGATTTGCAAGTACATATTTACAAAAAAAGTATTATTATTATTAATATCATCATCATCATCATCATTATGTTTTTGTATGGAAATCTGAAAATAATAAGATATGTGCAGAGTGACGCGAAGTGGGAAATATGTACATAGTTCTTAGCGACTAGTGGAATGCACTACACTTTGTTATGAATCTTAGCTACTTCGGCTAGTGTCTGTAATTGAAGATAGTGACTTCAAGATAATGAGACGAATAAGAATATAAGAAACACTGTATAATGCTTCCTATCTCATTTTGTCACACGTTGAAACTTATGAATTTATGTGTCTGTCTCTTTTTACTGTCGCTATTTCGTTTCATCGACTTTTCAATCACAACGATGCTAAAGAAGTTTTCAGTTCCAAAAATATAACCGCGCTAGAGAATGTCCAGATAACATTTTTTTGGCAAGCTTGTTACTCTCTCATTTCCTTATGTAACGCACAAATTGTCAGGTTATTGAAACGCACACTTTTCTGCATGTAAATAACTTACATTACCTAAATCTAATCAATTATTTTTTTACTATTCGGATCAGCTGCCTTAAGACGTTCGACTCTATAAAAACCTATATTTATGCCGCGCTCGAGTGAAATCCCCAAATCGCCCAAAATTCCCGCTTGGGCTATTGTTATTAACATTTTATTTACTTTTGCGTCGTTATGATTTGAAAGTCGATGAAACGAAAAAGAGACAGCGACATAAATTCATAAGATTTAACGTGGGAGAAAATGAGATAGGATGCATTATACAGTGTTTCATATATTCGTATTGCACACATTTTTTTTTTTTTTAAATACATACACGTAATACATAGAAACACCCAGACCCTAGACAAATAATTGCAGATCATAGAAACATTTGCCGTAGAAACATTTGTCCCGAAGCGAGAATCGAACTCGCAACCTTCCACGTCTAACACGGCCCTTGGCCCACTGCGCCACAGAGGTCGCCCCGCGGTCGAAACTTTGCATAGATGTAGGAAGATTAAAATACCTATGTATATGTTACCTACTTTTATCTCAGTAAAAGGCGTACGAAACCGCAGACAGAAGCTTGTATTTTATTTACCTACCGCCTTCGAATCGTCAATGATCAATGACAGAAGTATACCTACCTACCTAAACCTACTCACACATACACAAGCACGTCACTACGGTTGTATTTAGGTATTGTAGTACCGCGTCCCGCGCCTCTCCCGCGCCCCGCGCGCGCTTACATCATTTAAACAGAGATAGAGATATTCGGAGCGATTCTTGCACGCGCCTCGAATTGAAGTTGCGAGCGAGCTTCACCGGCTTCTTAATATCTTCTCTCTATATTTAAAATGTCACAAATGATATATTTTAATTGAGAACCTCTGTGATGCAGTGAGAAGACCAGTATGAGAAGCAGAAGGTTGCGGGTTCGATTCCCACTTCATTGTTTGTATGATCTGCAAATATTTGTCTTTAGTCTTGGTGTTTATGTATGTATTTAAAAATATATAAGTGGTCTATCTGGTCTGGTTACCATTATACAAGCTATGCTTAGTTTGGGGGGTGTTATGTGCATTGTCCACCGATATCATTATTATTATTCCAAGTACTTCAATATTGTTACAGCAAGTAGGGAGATACGACTAGTGAGTGGCAACACAATACACAAAACTTATATGTCTGCCTGATAGCAACTTGTGGCAAGCCATCATAATTATGATGCTATCAGGCAGACACATATACAATAATAATAAGATCAAAGTTATTACCTCTAGTGCATTACACTTTGAACTGCTATCATACTCAAGTGCAATTAACATTTCCTCCAGAACTTTTGGATATGCTGCATTGGGTAAATTTGAAGTTAGCCTTACAGCAGTGGCAGCCACCTCAATATCACTGTCTGCAACCATCTGTGCTGTGGCTACATAGACATCTATATATTTAGGCAAGGGCAGATTGTGATTATCAGAGGTTACAGTATTATGGACCTGAAAAAAATTCGTAAGTAAGCACTAGAGTTAAAAACTAAAAACAAACACACAATTAATAAATACTAATACTTTTCATAGTTAAACATTTTACATAAAATGAAAAAAGAGTAGCTACATGGTGAAAAACAGTTTAGCTCTATATTACAAAACATGTACTTTATGGCTCTTGAATCTGACAACTCAGCTAACTGATAGTGAACTGGCGAACTGGCCTTACTAGGGTGCAAATTTCCACAGCGGGATAAATGTATGTATAACATGGAAACATTTGTCTCAGGTCAGGTTTTTTTTACATATAGTACATATTTAAAAAGATAAAATATTATAAAGTTTAATATGTTGTTTTATATAGGCAGAATATCAGTTATTTGGTTACTATAACACAAGCTCCGCTTACTTCGGGGGTTAGATGATGCTGTGTGAAATGTCCAGCATTATCTGGGGGCATGGCAGCGCCCCCACCAAGTCGCCAATATTACAGAAAGTGTCTCAGTTTTTTTATTACCTTTACACAGCTACACAGCTGAACAGATCTTGATGACATTTGGTAAGGAGATTGTAATTTGTAACATGCTAGTTTTATGTAAATATCATGTGTATATCCAACAGCTAGTAAATCATAAATAGACAAAAGATGATTACCTGATCAATTGCAAGTCTCCTCACACATTCTGTTTCGTGGCGTAGTAAGTACATTATATGACTAGTATAGCATTTAACTATATTGTCACCACAGTCAATCTTGCTAAAGCACAACTTCAAAATATCACAGACCAATGGCAGCGTCTGAGATCTGCAAATAGTAATCTAAAGTTTAGATTATTGCTATTTATTATAATGACCAATTATGGTAGTCTTTTCTGTATAAGATCCATAGTAATATTATAAGTTCGAAAGAGTCTCTGTTTGACTGTTTAGATCCATGGCTAAATGATTGAATGGATCTTGATAAAATTCGATGATGTGATAGATTATATCTTGAGGAAGAGCAAGCTACCTACTTTTTATGTAGACACCATGCATGCGACGCTATTATTATTTTTATCACTCTTACGTACATCATATCATAGGTACAATCTGTCTAGGTTGGTAATTTTAAGTAATTTAATGTATTGAGAACTTACTTGTGCGCATCATTGAGACACTCAACAAGTTTACTTATTCCCACGCTTCTTATCGAAGGTGTAGCTTCTTCGGGAGTCTTGTACATTAGCCAATTTTGTATATTGCTAAGAGTAGCCGGTCTTGGTTCATCTTCTCTTTGAAGCTTACCAATAAACTCCCTGAGTTCTGTATCTTGATTCGACATGCTGAAATATGAGGTTTCGGTTTGTACTGTGACTGCGGAAATAGCATGCAGCAATGCAGTTTAGTAATTATTTTATTCAAATTGAAAATATAACACTGTCATCCTCTTATAGGATATTGCATACTCTTTGCATATATTATATTGCATACTCTTTGACTCTTTGATCCATCACACACATCGTAAATCTTACGATAACGAAAACAAAAACGAATGAACTGTAAGGCCTGGATTCTAGTCTTTTTGAACTTTTCATGTCAGTCCATTCGTTTAATTTTTAACCGACTTCATCAAAAAGGAGGAGGTTCTCAATTCGTCGAAATCTTTTTTTTTTATGTATGTTCACCGATTACCTGAAAACGCCTGAATCGATTTGGAAAATTCTTTTTTTTTTTGAAAGGGTATACTTCACAGGTGGTCCCATTTATATTTTATCAAAATCGGTCGAGCTGAAAAATCAACGAAAATCTAAAAATTGTATACATCGATGATATTTTCGTGTACTTCGATACCTCGCTGTCTCATTGGAGCAGTGCGTTTATTTGGCCTACCTATATTATATATATACAAAATACATCTACTTACCTCAAAAATGTATTAGAGGCTCAAATTTCATTCAATGAAGTCGGTTTTCTTTTTAGTTTTTAAAACGTAATTATTGTTGTACATTGATAGTGATAACCAGTGCTGCCATCCCGGTATGACTATGAACTAAAATACTATAATGTCGTATATTTATACGTATGCTTCCGTCAGTGGTACGGTTTCTATTTTCGTTCGACATAGCTGCTGGGCGTGTTGCAGGTACTCGTGCAAATTATAAAACGGTCATACAGTTACACTAAATCAGTCGTTTATTTTACAATGATTAGGTACAGAGATTAAACTGGTATGTTAAGCACTTTATGGTAACTAGACAAAGGATAGCCTAGCACGGACGGGGTGACAGTTCCGTGAAGTTTATCTACCGAGCGCCGAGAAGGGAATGCCGAGAGCGCAAGCCGCTCAGTCGCCGCCCGGGCCGATGACGTCACGACCCTGTCAGGCGCGCGCGCAGTGAAGTTCGCAGCGCAGCGCCTCCGTTCGTGATGGATGCGACACGGCCATCCTACGCTGACACACGCCCTCGTGTGTTAATCTGTGACAAGAGAGAAATCAGCACAATTTTCGTTCGGCCAACCCTGTATACTAGGGTTTTTTTTTTATTTCTATACTAACGTCATTTAAATAAAGAAACTAATTATTTTTATCCAAGCAAATTTTAATTAAAGCTAACTAAGAACACTTAACTAACTCAACATAAAAGTTAATTTAAACCAATTTAATCAAAATTACTAGAACTATTTTGATACTACGAGTATACTGAGGGTACAATAAAGTATACTGAGGTATTTAGTTTATTTTTTATTTTTTTTTAAGGTAGAGTAACATTGACAGACGTTCTTACTAATCAAAAATCACTTTACAGATTAAAAATTACGACAATCAAATTTCATCAAATTTTTGTCTCAATCTCATACAAGTGTTTATTTCGTGGTCCCTGGCTATCCCATAGCCCCAGCAAAAGCTTTTGCTCTAACGTCGAGTTGTCCCATAACTCTATGGTCTTCGCTACAAGGCAAGACCCGACTATACTACCCAGAGCTATCGCTTACTGCGTACTCACGGACTGCTCTAGGAGCAGACGCCGATTTCTAACGAGCTACAGCTACGATACACTGGTACAGTCTCCGACCCACCAAAATTAAAACCTGTCTGCACAACTGATCATTATTCAGTATCTGAATCTCCCACAATCTTGTCTGTCAATCGGTACTTGACCCTTGGGCATCTTCCTAACGCGATCATGGGCATACTTATAGGTACGCTTACTGGTTAACGATTTTAATACGTAACGATCCCCATCTAATACCTCAACAATCTGAAATGGCCCTCTGTATTTAGCGTCTAACTTCGTTTGGTTGCGTTCCTCGTATGAATTCGCCGGTCGAAAATTTAGAAACGTTAGCCTTAGTCTTGTCAAAACGTTGTTTGTCGTAACGCGCGGATGTCGCTATACCGTCAGATGCTAATTTCCTAACTTCATCGAGACACACAAGTTCGTCACCATCGTCAGTGTAAAGTCAGTCGCAGTCATACTTACACGAAAACCGTTATTAAAAATTTCACGACCTAACATGATATCACAACGTAGGTATACATCTGGGAGAACGTGAAATAAAATCTCAATCATAAATCCCTTAATCTGTACCTCACATAATAATTGAACAGTACTTTGTACGTTGTTTTTGCCTATACCTACCAGAGACACTACCTCACCGATTCGTCTACCACTAAATTTATTAGCAACAGTCTCTTTTATCAAGGAACATTTAGCACCAGAATCGTAAACAAATCTAAAACACCTACCAGATTGTAAGAGTGTTCCTGATGGGGGCTCGGCCACGCACTGGTCCACACGTCGCTCTGCCGGTGCTGCCGAAGCGCTGGTTCCCGCCCGCTGATGTGCAGCGACTCGCTATGTGGCCCGTCGCGCCGCATCGGTAGCACACGACCAAGCTGGTACCGCCGCTGGTCTGCTGCCGCTGTCCGGAACCAGGTGTAGGTGGCTTCGCTGATGAGTTTTTTCGTTTCCGCTATCTTTTTTCGACAGTCCATTTGCTTGTGACCAAGTTTTCCACAGTGTTGGCATTTAATCTGCGATAATGCAAGCTTTTGTCGTTTCTCGTTCCAGGCGTCATTTCGTAAGTCCGTAGGTAGTTTCCGTTTCAAGTAGGAGAAGGCTTGAAGCTCTTGTTGCAGCTGCTGTCGCGTGGTAACCTCCGTAGTAAAAGCAAGTCTTTGTAGGTGGGTGTCGATTTGAGTCAAGTGACCAATTACCGTCGAAATCGCTATCTGTTCTACGGTTAAATTCTTCCATCGATTTAATAACGAAGTGACTACACGGCGCGCATAAGCAGCATACGTTTCATTTTCTTTAGGTTTGTCACTATTTAAATTTATGAGGGTAGCTGCAGAAGTTTCCGCACAGACGAATCGGGCTATAAATAGCTCTTTAAACTGTGTCCACGTCATACCTGGGTAGGTTATTTGCGACAACCAAGTAGTAGCTGATCCTTTGAACGCCTTACTGATCGTCATGATTAACTGACTTCCTTCCACATTTTTTTCATCGAAGCATAAATCTGCGGTAGTGCACCATGATCGAGCGTCTGCTTCGCGCTTATCTGGGTTGAATTCCGGCAAGATAACATCATGTTTCTCGGTAGGCCGACTGAATGCTTGAATTAGTGCTTGAATTTGTTGATTTTGCATCTCGAAAAGTACTCGCCATTGTGACTCGTTTCCATTGCTGGTGCACGTAGAATTATTTGCGCGTTCAGATCCCACTTCTGATGTCGGGACGTCGGGATCTAGGCTTCTATTTTCGTTCGACATAGCTGCTGGGCGTGTTGCAGGTACTCGTGCAAATTATAAAACGATCATACAGTTACACTAAATCAGTCGTTTATTTTACAATGATTAGGTACAGAGATTAAACTGGTATGTTAAGCACTTTATGGTAACTAGACAAAGGATAGCCTAGCACGGACGGGGTGACAGTTCCGTGAAGTTTATCTGCCGAGCGCCGAGAGAGGAATGCCGAGAGCGCAAGCCGCTCAGTCGCCGCCCGGGCCGATGACGTCACGACCCTGTCAGGCGCGCGCGCAGTGAAGTTCGCAGCGCAGCGCCTCCGTTCGTGATGGATGCGACATGTACATTATGAAGATTCAGTACAGCATAAGTCTACTCTAGTCGCACCATTGCTACCAGTCCAGCGAGAACCTACGGCTACATTTAGGTACTTACCACTCACCCCAATACATACTGGAAAAGGTTTTCACAAGTTCGTCACGGTGTGTTTTATATTTTGTCCAATCAGTCTCTTCAGTGCCTTCGTGCCAAAATTCTCTATCCCTTTACAACCGGCTTGATACGAGCGCGAGTTTCATTTTTTTTTTAAATTGGCGCCAAACCTTTAACTTTTCGCGAACGCAACCGGCGTCGATCGAACGTGAGGGAAGTTTACGCGTGCTAAAAAATAAAATAAACTATTCTTATAAATAATAATTCTTATAAAGACTGATTAAAAAGATACTCATAAATAAAAAAGAGGCTGATTTTGTAAAAAGTTGTGTTATTTTACTTCAAACTTCCGAAATAACTGGCGAAATATAGTAACCCACACGTACGTGAGTATGTAGCGTACGACCTGAGACTGATGATCGTGCGGGTAGGTTTCTAGGTTACCTATAAACCTAGTATTTTTTAACTGGGTTTTTTTGGCTCCTTAGACCTCTAAGATTACAACTAAAGAGCTTTTATTATAAAAATCGGGAAAAAAGGTATCCGGTTGTAAAGGGCTATGCGCAACTGTTGTTCCAAAACAACGATACTGGAGCAAATGTATTTTAGAGACATCCACTTCACGCTTATGGATGAGACCACAAACTAGGTATAGGATATCGAGACTTCGGGAGTTGGAGCTAAGAAAGACTAGGTACTGGTTTTAACAATACAATAAAAAAGACAGTACCTACCTAGGTACTTGTTGTTTATTTTCACAACTAGGTACCTATTTTTTGTCATTGGAGCTAGTGTATTTGCTGCGGGAAGACTAGCATATTTAGCTTGGGTACCATTCGCCAAAACAGACTACAAGGAGCAGAGAGATGTTAATGGCGGTAATACAGCTTGAGAATAAAGAAATAGGGTCTTTTTCTCAAATGGTTTGCAGTAAAAACAAACTCCGTGTAGTAAAATGGTTTGACAACAAAACGGTTATGCTAATCGGCTCCTATTGCTAGACCCCTAGACAGTCGTCACCACCAAACGCTATAACAGGAAACAGTTCATCGAATTTCATAGCCCCCAAATTGTAAAACACTACATCGTCTCATAGGCGGAGTTGATTTGGATTTTTCGGAGGACTTCAGATTAAGAAATCTTTGAAAAGGTGCTGAAAAAAAATAGATCTGTACCAGTCCAAAACAAAGAATATGTACCAGAAGATAAGGAAATCCTTGCAGCAAGACCCCCTGATGAAGTGAGGTATGATCTGTTTTACCAATGACCTCAATTAGCCCGCAATCACTGATACAAACACTGCAAAGGTGGACAAGCGAGGATTGTTTGGACCAATTGCAAAGTGCACTTATGCAATGTGAAGAGCATGAACTGTTTCCTGCGTTACCACAAGAACTATTTTTGGGCTTTGTATATCATATTATACAGTTGTATTTTAAAACAAATATAAATATACCTACATATTTTTAATGTTATCCTGCTACCTTAGGGGTTTACGTGTTTTCCTACTGATGGGCAAAAGCCCCGTTTCATTGTAAATTTCTCGGTCATTCTTTATTTTCTCACCAGTTTACCTGAAAAGTATTTTCTTCAATTCACCCCGGCTTCACTGGTTATCTGCAGGCACCCATTTTGTGACGATTACAGCCCACCTTCCCATAAGAACACGGCTGACGTGTCCTGCCCAATCTTGTTTATACATGCTTTTTCAGCACCATCTACGTAACTGGTTTTCGCATGTAATGTGATATTGCGAATTCAGTTTATTTCCTTCTAAAATGTTGCTTCTTTAGTGGCTCTTTGGCGGACCTTGAGTTTGGGCTTCTGGGGTCCACTTAAAACCATGTTTGTGCTAAATAGCTTACTTTTTTATTAGAAAAATAACAGATATTTTAATTTAATATGTTGGTTTATTCGTATATTTAAGTAACAAAATAATGTCATGTTACGAATATGACTTTTTTGCTCGCCAGTCCAAAAACTCGTCGATATCTTCTTCATTTTCAGAATCATCACCATCCTCATTCATTTGCTCACCATCAAGGGATTTGCTCTTAGTTTCTTCTTTTTTTAACTCCAAGTCTAAAACTCTGCAATTACAATAATATGTAAGTTTTCTAATTAACATGAACTATTATTTTTATGATAACCTTCATCAAAAATGTAATTAATATTACTAATGTAGGTACCTTGACCAGTTGCGTATTTGTTCGTCTATTTCATCAATTTGCCTTTCTGCTGTAGCCTCTTCTTGTTCTCCGGCAATTATTTCAGCGGAAGCACTGGCTTCTTCCTTTATTTCTTTCTGGAATTTTTCCCATTCTTCTTCGTTGGGATCTTTATATTCGATATTTCGGACCTGGAAAATAACAAGTAATAAATAAAACAAGTTTCAAATACATACCTACCTATAAATTTTTCTACTGCTGAATGACCGTTTTAAAATCGGCAATAATTAATACCCGTTGTGCGTAATGGCTGGTTTACACGGTCTTCGTAGCTAAGTGCTTAGTACTTGTCACTAATACTAAGTCCCAATGTGTAAACTGAGATACTAATGCTTAGTTTGTGAATAGTGCAAGAGAATAGAAATCGATCCTATTTACTAAGCGACAAGTCGATACCTGACCGCGTGATGTCGCTTGCTGACCTTGTGTAAACAGCTCGATAAGTTTTAACGGGATGTGAAAACACGTATTTGTTAGTTGACTATATTCTCCTGGAGCTTCGGTTCGATCTAAATATTTTAATTCAAGAGCAGATTAACTCCGTTCATCTATGCGCAGTAACCACTGTCATGTCCACAAACGTTTTTTTTTAATCACGTCTTTCAAGCTCTTCGATCATATTTGAGGTAATTATGTTTGAATAATGTTTAAACACACTGCGCAGAATCAGGCGACGTCGTTCCATTCCGAATGTTTGGTCACTAACTTCTACTACTTCTACCTTCTACTAGCTCCAACGTGTAAACGGTAACTTCTCACTTGTCATATTGGGGATTAGTGTTGTGACAAGTACTAAGCACTCAGCTACGAAGCCCGTGTAAACCAGCCATTAAGGTGGCACGTTATGCGTTGGAACGAATATCAAAAGGGATTTCGCTTTTTGAAATTTGGTGCGTTTTCCGAGTACTTAAATGGCAAAAGGCAGCATTGTGTTCCATTTTCGTTCCATTATGCTTGACGAACTACTCTTGTGATTGATTATCTAAGAAAGACTTTAGCCTGCTCATATGAGCGAAGAAAAAAAAAAATATTATCTAAGAAATGGCAGTGGCATACAATGACAGCTGCTGTTACTGTTATGGTATGGTATTTCATTCATTCCGAATCGGAATGAATGAAATACCATTTCCGGAATTTCCGATATTACGATTACAACAATAATTACTCTTTTTTATTTTGTAAACAATAGCATTATATTTTCATGCATATTCTATTCAATTTCAGATTTTACCCAGCTTTTAGTTCATTTTCTAAAAATGTCGTGAGGCCAGCAAGCAATGCAATGGACAAAGGAATCAATGATGCAATAAATCGGTCTTTTGTGACTGAATCAATGAGCGCATGCATGCCAAGTCATGATGCAAACCGGCACAAAGGTCAGGCGGGACGAATTGGTATTATTGGAGGCTCTTTAGAGTATACTGGAGCACCTTATTATGCAGGAATAAGTGCCTTGAGGGTCAGTATCTTCAAGATATTTATAATCTAGTTTTCATAGTTAGTCTAGTTTCATATTTATTAATCTAGTTTAGTGCACAGGTACACTTCTGCGTCCAAAATGTGGTCCAATATTTACTTTCTAAATATTTGTAATTTATTTTAGTATCTCATTAATAATTTGATGGAAAAAACAATGAAATTATTTTACAGGCAGGAGCAGATTTAGTTCACATTTTTTGTGATTCTTCAGCTTCTATACCAATCAAATGTTATAGTCCAGAATTAATAGTACATCCATTATTAGACAGAGCCAATGCGTTGGAAAATATAACTCCATGGTTGGAAAGAATTCATGCATTTGTGATAGGCCCTGGGCTCGGAAGAGAAGCAAATACATTCAAAGTAGTGACTGATATCATAGGAGCAATAAAATATAGAAAAATACCCTTAATTATTGATGCAGATGGTCTATTTCTTATCACAAATAACTTAGAGCTCATAAAGAACTTCAATTCTCCAATTGTGCTCACACCAAATATAATTGAATATCAAAGGCTCTGTAACAAAACAGGTGGGCTATCAGGGCTTATTGCACTGTGTCCTCACATAACAGTACTGAAAAAAGGACTTGAGGATCAAGTGATAAGCGGCAATGAAGTTCAGTGGAAAAGGAATGAAGGGGGATCTCCTAGAAGATGTGGTGGTCAAGGGGATGTACTATCTGGATTGATAGCAACATATCTTCACTGGACAATGTCACACCAAGAAAAGTTAAATACAAATAAGGACAAATCAGCAATGGCTGCCTCAATCTCATGTTACACTGCTTGTGCCATAGTCAGAAAATGTAATGAAAAAGCTTATGGAAAAATGGGGTTAGGAATGCTAACTAGTGATATGATCGAGTATATTCATGAAAGTTTTGAGGAATTCATGTCTATGGAAAATTGAATCTTTGCAATCATTAATTTATTAGCAAAGTATAAGTTATTTACTAAGGGCACTTATTTTATATTCATTTGTATTTTGAGTAAGTATATTAGATGGAGATAGTGTATACTATTTATTGTATAAGGTACATTTGCATAATATAAAAAAAAATTAAACACAAAATGTTACTTATTGCTTATAAAACAAGCACACCCAATCCAATCTTATTTATGGTCATAAGACTAACCAAAACTTCAAGGTAGCTTGCAGGATGTGGTTATGAGCTGAAGATTGGTCTTAGTGGTGTATCTTGGGAGACTAACATCCAGCAGTAGACTGCAATAAGTCATCAATATATATTACCCTATGGTATATTAAAATATAGCTTACTTTGGCATCTAATATTGGATCATCAAAGAACCCTTCCGGGATTGGCTGATCAGAAACTACTTGTGCTTTCAAACCGGCTTCTGTTGTAGATACAAGTTCTTCTAATTCTAAAACATAGTAAATATTTGTAGTTATGTATGAAGGACAAATGGTTGTATGACCTGCAAGTATTAAATAAATATATAAATATTGTTGGACAATGCACACAAAACCATCTAGCCCCAAACTAAGCATAGCTTGTATTATGGTGACCAGATGACTGATGGAATACTTATATATTTTTAAATACATACTTATGATATTTTATAACACCCAGACACAGGACAAACACCTATGTTCTTTACACAAATGTTTATCCTGGGAGGAAATCGAACCCTCAACCTACAGCGCAGAAGGCAGAGGTACTACCAACTGAGCTGACAGGCCAGTCAGTATTGGTTTCGGGTCTGGGTGTATTTATGTATGAAAAAAGTATATCAATCATGTGGTATAATGGTATAAGTTTACTTTAGGGACAGATTAAATGTCCAGCATTATCACTATTTATACACAAATCACAAAAGGTAGTAGCTTATTTTTTGACTTATAAAAACTAGTTAAATTCCCAAATGAAACCACTTAGATTATTTTAATGAGAGGTCCAGAATGATAGTGAATAGTAAAATAATGTCTTGATTTTATCATGATTAAAATTGTCATATTTTTCAGTCTACTCCCACCTGTTCTGATGAATAGTTCTGTTGGCAGAACTATTGGGTTTTTTTACTATTAGTTCTGTTCACAGAACAAATGGGAAAAGAATTCCCAGTACTTCTGTTCACGAAACTTGTGACATGAAATTCAGATCGAAACCAGTTGGTTAGGTTATGTTAAAGTATAGAAAACAACGCGCAAGGCGAGCGAGCGAAGCAAGAGTGCCGCAGCGGCTGCCGAAGCCCCAGAAAAATATCGTTCCTCTGTTGATGAGATTGAAGCAAGATGTAAAGCATAGTCTTATAAGTCACAGGACTAATGGTTAAAAAATCCCAATAGTTCTGCCAACAGAACAGGTGGGAGTAGACATATTTTTCTACACACTTGGCTCACTCTGATACTTTCATACCTTCACTTTTTGTTTCTTCTACTGCAGGATTTAACATTGACCTCTTGATTTCCTCGTTATGAAATGATACTACTTGTGGTGCATTATTTTTTGATTTTACTATATTTACTGGAAGTACATCTGAAGAATTTTTCAGAATTCCTTTTATTTTCTTCTCTGGTGGGGCATCTCTTGGAGGACTTATTCTTTTAATTTTACTAACTGTAAAATTATTTGTGAGCTCCTTTAGTTTCTTGGCTTTCTCAACATTTTCCTTGTGTTGTTTGCTGTTTACATGGACCTGCCACACACTCTCTGAACGGACTATGGAAGAACAAAGTAAACACATCAGTTGGCCTGCACTGTTATATTTAGCCAGAGGATTATCTATTTTGGTTAGCTTTGTATCCTTTTTTTTACGTTCTGCCATTAGTTTCCGCATCTGCTCCTGGGTTTTTTTCTTTTCAAGTTGCATTCGAAGAGACATGACTTTGTTGTTATAACTGAAACAATTGTCGCTGTTTTTAATAAAATCACTTGCAAACAACATACCATGGCAGCCAATGTAGTCAAGTATATTCAAGTAGCTGCCGGGCAATTATGGAATTCTGATATTATTAAGAGATTGATACTAACAGCTTTCAGTTACTATTGATGAATTGGTATTCCAGAAGGTTGATGTTGATTGTAAGGCACATGTTGTCATATGAATAGAAACTGATCATATGTGATACTAATCTAAGTATCAAGGGTACATGCTGAGCTCAAGCAAGTAGTGAGTTCCCATACCCAGTCCTAGTAGATAGTATGTAGTATGGGCGTGTGATGGGGAATAGAATAGATGGAAGGAGAAGGAAAATACAAAACAAGTATGTACTTACATACTTTTCTTGAAACTGATAAAATTGGTTATCAAATCAATTCAGGAGAATACAATTTATTCAATTTAATTTGAATCAACAAAACAATCGCACCAAAGCAAAGATCATAGTAAACATCAATCAAAGAGTATGTAATATCCTATTTTTTTTTTTTTTTCTTTCTTCGCTCATATGAGCAGGCTAAAGTCTAGAGACCATACTGCCTTGTCTTGCGTTAAATAATTTCATCCGTTTCAAGGGTAAATTTTATGTCTTTCGTAAGTTTCATAAACAATGTTTATGTATTCATCAAAATACTTTGATACGTCTGAACGATTTTTTTTTTTTTTTTAACTTGAACAAGTATTTTATTTTGCTAATAATATTATAAAATAGTTATGTACTTACATATTTATTATTGTAAATAAAAAAAATTTTTTTTTTTTTTGGTTTCCCATTTTTTGTTATTTTTTTTTAATAGTTAATTACTATAATATTCTTTTACATTTATAATTATATTATCTATGTACATTTTGCACATTTTTATATATCTATTAAAATACTAAATAAAAACTTATACAACTCTATATAGGTTGACTCATTCTTAAGTAGCTCCAGAATACAACGCGGGACCAAATCAGGCTCACCATAAATTTGGAGGAGTCCATCTATCAGTACAAGGCGCTGAATACTGAATGATGGACAATCAAAAAATATATGATTTAATGATTGAACTTCTCGTGACTGACAATGCTCACAATCAGAAGAGTCAACCAGCTTTAAGCGATAGAGATGATAGTTCAAACGACAGTGACCAAAGCGCATTCGACAGATTGTAGAATAAAATTTTCTATTTAAGAAAATCTTACTCTTACAAAACCACGGTATAGAATCAATCTGGACATCGAGAGTTGCATACCAGGAACCTTTATTTTCGACTTGCGTATAGTGATACGAATGTCTTCCCCATGCATGACACATCCGTTGTTTTAGGAGACTTACAACGTCTGTGTATGGTAACAAGACATCTGCATCACCACCGCTTTCAATATTAGATGATATGGTATTTGAAAACTTAACTATCGTATTAGCTAGATAATCTGCTTTTTCATTTCCTTCAACACCTTTATGTGAAGGCACCCACACGAAGCTAACATTAATATTTAAATCAAACAACTCCACCCATAGCTGTTTTATTAAGTAAATGATGTAATTAGTGTCAGCATGCAATTTGTTATTTGCCAGGTTTTTTAGAACACTCATGCTGTCACTAACAACAACCCATTTATTGTGTCCCAAGTTACGACTTTTAATATGTTTTAAAGCGCTCAAGATTGCAACAGCTTCAGCTGTGAAAATACTAGCGAATTTATCCATTTTATGACCAACACCAATATTCAAAGACGATTCAAATATGGCAAAAGACACAGCGTTATCGTTTTTGGCTCCATCCGTATAGACAAACTTGTGATCTGTCCATTCAGACAGCATTGTGCACACTTCTTCTTTACTTGACAAAGCATTATCAATTACTACATTAATTTCTGGGAATTTACTATTAAAAGATCCTTCATAGCAAGGTAAGGTATGATTTGCCTGATATATATTTAAATTTTGAAGAAATTGTTTAAAACTCTGAAAGCCCTGAAGCATAAAAAAGGATTTAAAAACCCCTTGGGCTCCGGACAGATTAGTCAAAAGACTATTGCCAGAAACACAATGAAGTTTTAATATAAACCTTTCTTTTAGGTAATTCAAACGAATATTAATTGGTGGAAGCCTGCATTCAATCTGCATAGCATTGATAGGAGTACTCCTAAATGCCCCTGTGATTAAACGCAAACATTTATTTTGAAATGTATTCATTCTATTTACAATTTTTACATCGGCAGCATAACAAACGAAGCCATATTCAAAATGACTACGAACTAAAGATTTGTACAATGTTAATAAAATCTTTGGATCTGCTCCCCAATAAGAGCCTGACAAAGACTTTATTACATTGTGAGCTTTTTGAGCTTTGCAAATGATTTGTTTAGAGTAATTATTCCAGGATAAATTATGGGAGAATAATACTCCCAAGAACTTAACTTCAAGAGACACTGGCAAAGGTGCATTTTTATAATAAATCGCTGGCAAGTTATTAGATTTTTTCCCAAAAACCACTACCTTAGACTTCGACGAATTAACATCAAGATCTAAATAAGAAAAGTATTTTTCAAGTTTTGTCAATGCGTCATTGACAATTTCAGCTACAGGAGCTAAATCTGCTCCCGACGCATAAACAACCAAATCATCTGCAAATTGAAGATTTTTAACATGTGAACCTAATATTAAATTTAAACGAAATATATACAAAATGAAAATTAAGGGTGACAGAATGCCACCCTGAGATACACCTACAGAAGAATATCTTGGACCATAGAGATGTTTATTGTATTTTACAAAAACTTCTCGATCTGAGAAAAAACATTGGATCCAATTTATAATTTTTTCAGGAATGCCTAGTAATAGCAGTTCTTGACAAAGAATTTCAATATTGACGCTATTAAAAGCGCCTGAAATGTCAAAGAAAACAGCGACAAGATGATTGTTTGCAGCCAAGGAATGACATATATCAAGTTGTAATTGACAAATACTCTCCCGAGCAGAACGATTTCTACGAAAACCGAACTGATTGGAAGGTAAAAGTTTGTGATGTTCTACATAAAATTCCAAACGTTGCTTTAGCAATTGCTCAAAAATTTTACCGACACATGAAGTGAGCGCAATAGGACGATAAGATTCAGGGCATAATTTGGGTTTATTGGGTTTCAAAATTGGTACTAAACAGTCAGTTTTCCAATTGTGAGGTACTATATTATTTTGCCAAAGTAAATTTAAAATTTGGAGAAAAATTGTCAAACAGTTTCTATTCATTTTCTTAAAGATTATAAATGGAACTCCATCAAGACCAAAAGCAGTATCCCTCCTAGAGAAAATGGCAGAAGTTAATTCACTATATGAAAAAGAGTCTACAAGAAAGCTATTATTAGAATTTAAATTATTTGATTTAAGTGTTTTCGATTTAGGTAGTACAAAATCAGGAGTATATTTGGATAAAAAATCACAAATCCATGAGTCGTCTTCATATTGAATAGGTTTATAGTAAGATTTATTAAATTTACGCATGAACTTCCATACAACGGTTAATGGAGTGCATCGATTGAAAGTTTCACAAAGAGAGACCCAGCTTTTTTGTCGTTCTATTTTTATTGTAAGTTTCTTATGAGCTCGCAGTCTCTTGAACTCCAAATAGCTTTCTTCTGTTGGATTGAATTTAAAATTTAAATATGCTTCTTTGGATTTCAAAACAGCTGCTGAACATTTTTCATTCCACCAAGGCAGATAAGGTTTTTTACCAGGTTTATTAACACATGACTGTTGACTGTCAGTGTCAGTGACATCGACAACAGAAGAATTTCTGCTTACAATAGACCTATCAACGGCCGTACGCAATACTTTACAAAAATCTAAATAGGAATCTTGCGGACATTCAGTATCCACTATAAAATCAACCAACATTTTATCCATGCAACTACTAAACATTTTCCAATCTGTAAGTTTGTAATTTGGATAGATTGGTAAATGTCTCAAATTATGACAACTAGGATCCGAACCAGTGATATTGTTATTCAATAAAACTTTAACTATTACAGGAAGATGATAGCTTGTGCCGACTGGGCTATCATAAACAGACCAGTCACAATGTAGCGCCAATGATGGCGAAACCAACGACAAATCTAATGCGTTCGGACGCCAGGACAACGAACCAATCGTCGTTGGCAGACCATCATTTAACAAAACTAAGTTATTGTCGTCAATCACTTCCAAAACATCTCTACCACGAGGAGTGTCAGAACTGCAACCCCAGGAGGTATGATGTGCATTGAAGTCTCCTGCAAATATGAATGGACCAGGAATAGACTTGATTAGTGCGTCAAATTTGCTTTTACTAAAGGCTGGACTACAGTTTGTTGGGCTATAAAAACTGACTATGCTCATAACTTTCTTATTAATTGTTACTTTAATACAAATATTTTGTAGTGAGTCATCAAAAAACGTGTTGACTTTAGAATATGCGATACTATTGTGAATTAGAATAGCTACACCATTATGATTGTTTCCACAATCATTACGTTCAATGTTATAATGTTTTATTTTGAATGTTTGGTATGGTTTAAACCATGTTTCAGAAATAATTGCAATATGAATGTTATTTGAATAAAGGAAGTTTGTAAATATATGTTTGTTACTGTTTAGACTTTGTGCATTCCATTGGATAATATTTAAAAAATCCATTATGATGTTGGAGGTAACTTGTTACTTAGAGTTTTTTTTAGGGTATCTCTAATAGACCCTGAATTTATGGGGACATCTTTGTTTGTTATAATTTTAGTGATTGTTTCTATTAAAATATTAATAAAAACTTCAGACTTCATGAGATTATTAACCTGTACATCAAGTGTCCTAGCTGACAATGCTGGGAAAGACTTAGAGTCGAAAAGTTCTGAGTATGTGGCAGATCGAGATTTTATTTTATTTTCTTCTACCTTCTGCTTTTTAATAGGGCAAGCAGCAGATATTGCGATGTGATTGCCACCGCAGTTTGAGCATTTTGCATCTTTAGTTTCAATACTACAGCTTTTGAAGTTATGCGTGCCGGAGCAGATGCTGCAGACCTCTGTGTTGCGACAAAACTTAGCAATGTGGCCGTACCGCATGCACTTTAAGCACTGTTTTACAGGGGGTATGTATGATTTCACTTCATGTCGCCAAGAGTCCAAGTATACATATTCGGGGAGCTGAGTCGACGCGAATGTAACAGCAACCGCTTGGGTTGGCTGGAACGAGACACTACCCTCACCTCGCACCCTACGCATAAATCTTCTGACCTGTATTATATTTTTGGAGCTGCCAATAAGCGAAAAAATTTGCTGATTTGACATCTCAGTAGGAACAGATGTCAGAACACCTGTTACCTCCGTGTCGCCTGCTGGGATGGTGGCTTTTAGCGATAGCTGTTCCAGTAGTTTTTTATTTTGTATAAAAACATTGGCGTTGTTAGATAGGTCAAATGTTATTCCTATCTTGTACCTATTTATTGATCTCAGATGTAAAACTCCAGAGACGCAATGTTCACGCAATGCTTTGGAAAGTTTTAAGCGGTCACGGTCATTAAAAGCAACACCGTCATCAGTGTGCGTCAGGAATACGATGAATCCGTCCGACTTGTTGGAATTATCCGGGTATTTTCGTATGTATCCTTGAACTTTATAAATCTCATACCTGTCCTTTTCCTTACTGTTTTTTTTGACCCCTTGTGGAGATTCGACCGAGTCGGAGTCTGAGGTCGACCCTTCCGACCGGTCTTCATCCGGAGGTGGAGGCTGCTCACACCTCTTCCTCTTTTTCCCCATGGCTTACCGGTACCAGTACTAGCTTTGTATTTTATTTACAACGAAAAAGATTATATATTTACAGAATTACAATTAAATTACAAAAAGATTTCGAGAGTTCGCGCCTTTCCACTTTCGAGGTTCCCGCCTTTTTCTGTAATATCCTATATGAGACGGGACACCATAGATTAAAATAGACTAGCCCTTACGTCAATGTCAAAAAATAGCTATCCTATATAGCCAACCAAACATAAACGAAATAGGGCTGTTCAGCAATAACATTTAAAATTTATCGATATCGATGAATGACCTGACCTACCCACGGTTGGAATCCCTAGGTGGTATTGATTGAACTATGGTTTTGTGGTGGTAAATGAAACTCCAGAAGTTTCATTTAACACCACAAAACAAGGTGCTAGGCTCAGTATAGATTTAGGTTCATTAATAAAACGTCATTAAAATAATCAAACAAATTTATTAAAAAAACTTTTTATAAGTACGTCCTCTTCCTGGTTATCATAATAATACTTGAAATAAAAATTGATCAGATAAGAAATTAAATTTATACTTTATAAAGGGAATGCCGCCAGTATCTTAGGAACGCTGCCATCTGGATCAGTTGAGCTATCTATAGGTCCTTTTAAACGGTCCATAGATAGCTCAACTGTTTCACATGTATTTAATATTACTTATTGTATATTATTCTGTACATTTCTGTAATTTCTTTATAAAATTGACCCATTCGCTTGCGGCTTTTCAAACCTTTGATGCTCCTTTTTACCTCGGCTAGTCTGTTTAACTGTGTTCTTTTTTTTTGGAAGGCTTTATCATCAAAATGCTTTCTGCAAACAAATTTCAATTACCCTTATATACCCTTATATCTTCACCCATTTTTACACCTAAAAATTATGGCATCGAAAAAATATCGATGTTTGTAAAATGTTTCGATGCACCCCACTATTACTGAGTATCGATACAACACCATGCGGTATCTCGATATTTTGTATCGATACACGTTAATGACGCATGCTAGATGCTCGATAATTATCACGATACTTGGATCGTAATCCAAGATTACTATATTTATCGAGTGTGTAGTATAGCGTATCACGGATTGTATCGCTGGATCGCTGGATTTCTAAAAATCCAGAAAGCCCACGATCTGTATCAAGTATCGTCGATAAATATCGAGTGTCTGTCTAGTCTCTGGTCGATATTTATCGTGTCAGTGTTGGTCAGTATTCATTCTGTCAGCGATGGAGGACACGCTTCTTGATGCGGCGGGGGTACCAGCTGTACCTCAAACGAACGAACGTAAATATTTTTAATTTCATTTAATTTAATTTACACGTCTCTTTTCACGTATTTTGAATGCTATCGCTAATATAATAGCAACGCAAGCTTTACTTTCATAGTCACTGGCTTCGGAGTGTGTAACGTACACGTCTTTAGTGAATGAAATCTACCGTTGTACTGACGCGATTAGTATCGAGTGTGTAGTATATAGCTTCGATCAAAATATTGCAAGATAAATTTCACGTTAAATATCGAGTGTGTAGCATACGCTAATACGATATGTGGCGATATGGTATCGCTTCCCGAGAATATCGCATGACATACAAGGAATACATATTTGGTTAATCAAATGTTTCATTAAACGCTCGACATTATTACGTCTAGTTATTGTGCTTTAATTTTGTTTATTTATTTTCCAGATGGTAGGTACTGTGATCAATGATCATGGTTATACACCAAAACACTATAACATTTGGATTACACCTGCTTCAAAGCAGAAATAGTAGAGAAATGCTCCAAAACGTCAACATCAACGTACCAGCTGTTCTCAAACCGTACGGTCTGATATGTGATGATGGTTACAGGCCTCTACGTGTGTAGACACCCTTGTCGCATCCCATCAGCCTGGTACTTCCGTTAAGGCTGGTGCGGCAGCTGCATGTGGGGATGTGCCAAGGACCTGAAAAGACGCAAATACGCCTGTCTTGATAGGGCCTACATATGTGAGCCTTTTGGAGTCGAGGCCCTGGGGCCGTAGGAAGCAAGAGCCCATCGCGTTTTCAAAAAAAAATACGGCGAATCATTGCGTGAGGCAAAAGCTGCCTCCTATTTGGCCCAGCGTATTAGCATTTGTTATATTATATTATTCTGTATATTTCTGTAAATAAATGTTTAATTGTATAATAAATGTGTTTAGATTATCAGGGTCACTCCATAAAATATTTTTAAAATAGCAAGCAGTTATATCTAAGCATGCAGTAAAAATATACTCGGTAGAATGCATAGCCCGATGCTAAAAGATTCATTCAAAATACAAAAAGTTATCTGTCATACGGGATTAGAGTAAGTGAGTGTGGGACTGAATTTCGTCAATAGGAGTGCCCCGTCTGATGCGTTAGTATCCTTTATGGAAGTTATGTCACTCAGCCGCACTATGAACTATGTCTAAGAATGTGTCCAATAGCACTTTTCTTAATGTCTAAAGGGGAGGACGCTTTGTTAATGTGTTCTTTATGAATATATTGTACAGTCATTTTCACTTTCTATCACTGCTGTTACACTACATTAACTCAAACGGTTTGGTTCGTTTGTCTTCTCACTATGTCCGTGTGGTCGAGGAGCTGGATTGCCTCGACGTTCACATGAAGCTTCCCTCATGAGCTTCTGCGTTCTTTATAATAACTGTGTCGACGAAGTCTATGCCAAGCCAATGCCAAGGTCCCGATGGAGATAGTTATTCGTTTCTTACGTACCAGGGTGCATTCATGATGTTTTGAAATCGTTGTATGATTTGGATGTTACTTTTTTTGGTACAGCCCCACAGCTGAATACCATAAGTCCATATGGCTTCAAGACTTGTTTTTGTAGATTGTTATTTTGTTATGTAAACAAGGCTGCTTGTTTTCCAAGCAACCAGTAGGTACCTACATCTGTTACTAAGCTAGTGATACTAGTGTTATATTACTATACCTAATGGAAACGAGTACATTACCAGCGAAAAAGATGATGTTATCACAATAAATGTGCTTAGGCTTACATGCAGCCGGTATTTAAATTTCCAAGAATGAATGTTATATAATATATTTATTTTCAGCATTTCCTATAGTAAACTTTTTCATACAAAATTCAGGATAGGTTTGCCACTTGCAAACTATCCTTAATTTTGTATGAAAAAGCCTTATGTATAAATTGCCTCGCCATCATTTGTTTGTAATTTTGTTTGATGATAAAAAAGTTTAAATAAAGTTTATTACGTATCAAACAGATTTATTTGTACCCTCAACAACCATAACACACCTAATAATTAAAAAAAATTACATAATACCTATATTTTCCAGACTTGTGAGGTAGGTAGGTACTTTTACTTCTAACACACACAGGAATTTACATGTTAACCTTAGATGAATCCAGGTACAATCAATAAGTTAAGTAGTTTAGTAAACAATTATTTATTTCTGGTCCAAAATTACTTTAGATTGATGACTACAAAATATCCACTCGTATAATCGGTAAGTAGGTAGGTATATTTAATTTTAAAATACAAAAATATTTATTATAAGCATAACTTATCAAAGTCAGTCAAAAATACAGTAAGTACAGTAAGTAACTAAAATAGTTATCAACTCACAACTTACCGAGCTACTAACGAGCGGCTCCGGCTCGCCAGGCAACGCCACCTACGGCGTAATTTTACCAACTTTCTCGGCCGTTTCTGTCTTTATTTTAGGTACCTACTTGAAGCGCCTTAATTCGCTGGGGAGCGCCCGCACATAGATAAATTATCGACTCATATATAAATTTATAAATTGAGACTCAGCTCTGCGGCATACGCAATCAAAAAGATCCGTCACTATAATGACCTGGATAACGCTAGACTACCGTTTACTTCAGCTACTTTCATAGCATTATGTTTTACGGCATTCTGTTTTGGGGGCGGAGTGTTGCCGATATTTTTTATAAATATGTGTTGCAGAAGAGGGCTGTTTGTGCAATCTATAACATGATCCATAGCAAAATTAACAAGGATCATACAAAAAAGCGTTAAAAAGACCAGACGGGTTTCTTTTCGGATTCTTCTTGAACTGGGAGGAAACAGCACCTAGATTCACTAGCATTTAAGAATACGATTCAAATTTGTCCTTGTCATTTTATTGAATAAATAATATATTGATATCATTTGCTGTTTGTTTATGAAATAAATTTTTAATGTGTTTTTTATTGGTTTTAGAAAAATCTTAATCAATACTATTGTCTCGTAGCTAAGTATATTGCATGTAGCTCAGACAGGACCCAACTCCAGTAATTTAATTCACCGATAACGACAATACACACTAGTACCTACAGCTGTTTTGACCAGTTCAATGTTTTCTTTGCTATTTTTGATTTATTTTATTTTTGATTTTATTTTTGCGCTGGATTTCTTATTTCCATACCTCGAGGATAGCGGGGATCTATCAGCTCAGGAAGTATACACTCCAAGTAAAACGATTGGAGTTTATGCTCCATTTTTTCTTACAAAATTTATAATCTTTTTGATCTACTTCTATTTTTAACAGTGAATCTTCACTATACCAAACTGCAAATAAGCATTTTGATCACATGCAGTTGTCCCTGAATTTGGTAAAACTACTGGTGGTTTTTGTTTATTTCTAGGTCAGTTTTGTTTTTTGTAGTTTTCCAAAATGTTACTTGCTTTTTTTTATAGCTTCTTCCAAACCTAATTTAAATGCCGTTATCGGGCATTTCATTTCAATAATAGTATCGTTTCCACAAACACCGTCTTTTTACTTGTGGACTGGATCCATTATTTATTGATTTATGTAATCGAGATATGTGTTTTTTTTTATTAAACGCGACAGCTGCAACGTGAAACCTAGCTTGGTACGAGTTTTTTATTGAAAAGTTTGTTCCTTTCCCACCTACGAACTTAGCTACAACGTAGCTATAAAAATATGGACGGCCCTTGGAATGATCGTCGTGACGATGGCTAATCATGATATCTTCAAACAACATATGAACGTCTGAATTAGTTTTATGTTTTTTTATCGAATTGCAAATCGTTACTCTTGTTTTTAAAATAGCTTTCTTTGTTATTTATTTACGGTGTTTTATATTATATTTTGTATCGGTGCCAAGTGCTTGTAATTTATTACAAAAATTCGTAGTAGGTACGTGGTTAGGGCACTCTATTTTCTACGCAGTTACATCGGGATACGGGCGGGCTTGTAGCGTTTTTGAATATGTGCTTGAGTCACCATCTGATATTAGTTTTCCGTAAATAAGATTATGTGTTTTTACGGACTCTTTAAATCCTTCGACTATAATTTCACTCTCCATATTTGTTGACGGGCCATCATAGTTTTTAGAACTTTTATGTTCGGATTGTTCAATCTTTTCTTTTTCTGCGCGGGCACATGTGTAGCAATATCTATTTTTTACACCTAAATATAACATTTCTCCTGTATGCTTGCCAATGATAGCCGCTGCACCCGAAAGAGCATTATAATTCGTTTTATAACTACGTTTAGACCAGCAACCGTCCGCAATGACATCGATGATTGGAATCCCATTATTATTGACCCTGTCCTTAGAAATCACAAATAGTCTTTCTTTTTCTGCAGCCTCTTTCATTGCATCAACAGAAACTTCCTCCCATTTCTGACTGACAATGTCATGGTTTTTTGCATATATCTTTTCAGATTATAACAGGCAGGTTTAGAGCCGAAAGAAATTCTACCAATTGAGATTGACCCCGCCAATTGCCATTGCACCTGCAACGGCGCATGTATTAATGGGCAAATATTGTCACAGACCATTATGTGTTTCTGAAATCAAATCGAGTTCAGTGATGCTGCATCCGAGCGGCCCATGTGTTTAAGCTCTGATAAAAAATAGCTGACGTTGATTATCCTTCTTCTACTCGTCACTGTCTTGTTTTCTGTTTCATTCTCGTATGAAATTCGTAACTGCAAAAAAAAATATAAAACTAAGTTATCTGAACCACATTGGAAACTCAAGCCTTATATAAGTTATTGTATACAAGCCTACTTTCGACCTCGAGTTTGCCTTATAATATTTAAATACCTACCTCTTCATTATCGTCAAGGGTTCCGTTGTTATTTGTTTCGATGACTCGTGAATGTGATCCTGGGCGCTCTTCAATCATCCCAAAAAAATATTGATGTATCATGAATCGAATAGGCAAGATATTTTCGAAGTGAAAACTTCTTTTAGCGCGGTACGATATTTTTAGATGAGGTAAAACCTCTGGATCCGCGACACCGTTACCGTCTGTGGCGAGACGCAGCCGGCTGCCGCGCTCGCCTCATTTGATTATAAACCTTAATTCACATGTTTACAGTCCACTTTTGTGTGGAGAAGTTAACTGAGTTAGGTTCTTTGATATAGACGCAGCCGGCTGCCGCGCTCGCCCCATTTCATTATAAACCTTAATTCACATGTTTACAGTCTACTTTTGTATGGAGAAGTTTACTGAGTTAGGTTCTTTGATATATTATCTAGTTTCTGAACAAAAAATATTGCATCATCTGTGTTCGATCAGTATTTGATTGGCAGTATTACTGCCATAAATAATTACTGATTTTGAAGTGATTTATTACTAAACTCTAACGCGCCAAAATAAGTTTTCACTTCTGTCGGCACTCCCGGAGTGCAACCCGATTTGTTTTTATTAACTGGCTGCTGCCGGTATCTTTGGCCATGCTGGTACATAGATACCAAATAGCCTTTAAGTTATTCGAATCTATATCTATACCAAGTTTCATCCAAATCGGCAGCTATTATTGTGTAAGTAATAATACAAACAAACTTCTAAATATCATAGTTTATTAGGAGGATAGTTCTGGGTGGTTATAGTCCAAAACTCTCTTATGAATCACAACAATACGCTAATACCGCAAGTGCCCGGCGACTCCAACTGTTCCGATGGCACTGACGGATGCCGGAATTACTGTGGAGTCAGGGGTCAGTTGAATCTCCGGACGGGAGCCAACCGTCAAATGACCAAGAACCAGCGCGAAAACCGGATACTGAAACTTTGCTTAACATCTTAACTTATAACGTTAGAACATTGAATTCAGATGAAAGATTACTAGAATTAGATAACGCCCTTGCGGAAATAAAATGGGACATCACCGGATTAAACGTGGTTAGAAGCTTGGGAGAAGATACAATTGAAAGAAAAATATATATATTTTATTACTATGCTGAAATAGGAAGTTTATACGGTGTAGGGTTTTTAGTAAACAATAATTACGTTTTAAAAGCTAATAATTACGTTTTAAAAACTAAAAAGAAACCGACTTCATTGAATGAAATTTCAGCCTATAATACATTTTTAGTGGAAAGTAGATGTATTTTGTATATATATAATACTAGCTGTGCCCCGCGGTGTAACCCGCGGTTTATTAGGGAAAATAAATTGCGTATTACCAGAAAAAATAATAACCATTTGCATTTTTAGAAGCAAAATAATTTAAATTTGAGCATCGGAAAGATCAATTTACAAAATTTGATAACTGACAGAACGGGAGAGTTGATTATTCTGTCTTATGTAAATGTTTTTTGTCTTGGGTCGTAGAGAGCTAGAAATCATTTTACTGCAGCACATCCCGGTAACAACATTGCGGGACTTTTTGTTTTCTGCGTAAATAAAAAGATTTCTTGCTCTCCACACGCGCGAGCAACCTACATACAGTTGTCCGTGGGAGAAGCAGGGGGTGTCCAGGTGAATGCTGGCTACTTATAGAGTTTGTCCTTGATTTTAATTTATCGTGATAGAGAAAGCCACTTTTAAAGGAAATTGTAGGCTTTTGAACTGGAAGGGTAAGTTTGTGGGTATTATAGGGATTCTGGGTATCAATACCGTCTCTACTTTGGCCCCTTCAGTAAGAATGGTGACCTGAACGATGTGCCATCTAAGCTCTGTGATGCGTAACCTAGTGCCGTTGCACAGTCTGGGCGCCTCCAGGTTACGCATCAGTATGACAGGCACACCAACTTTGAGTTCCAACTTGTGGGAGGGTACCCCTGACAGGTCGAGGGAATTTAAGAACTCTACAGGGTATATAGTTGCGTCGTAAGTTGTCATTACTGTGTCTATCGACATGTAGGTCCTCACTTCACCTGGAACTTGCTCTAATATCCTTATATTAATTTTTCTTACCAATTCGTTTTTGGGCGCCATGATAGGCACGATAAGGCACGGCCACGGATATAAAAGTCTGTCTTCTTAGTACAAATAAAGAGAATAATATCCTGGGTCTCGCAAAGAACTGTCTCGGCCAAAACTCAAAAATATGCCATTTTTTGAAGCCTGGCAGCACAGTAAGTGGCCTACTGGCTGGTCTTAGTATAAAACTGGTAGACTTCACGATGAATGATTTCTGCATAATCTTAATCGGAGAAGAAGAGTTCAGATCGACCCATGACTACTTTATTACAATAACTCTCATGAGGGAAATACTAAATAAAATTAAACATACCAACATAATTGTATGTCTCCCTACATATAAATATGGAGAGATGAAAGATATGTATAACTGAGGATAGAAAACTTCAACAACCTACTCTACCTTGATATTAGTACACATGAGCATGCATATCTATTTGACTCAAATTAAAACTTAAGATACGACTACACTATGTTTAATAGGCACTCTGGAAAAATTAATAACTAGACATTAGACATTAGACAGACATTTATTTGCTTCTTAGCACACAACACACAGAATACAAGAAATAAAATAAAATAAAAAAGGCACATGCTACTATAAAACTGCTAAAAATACTTACAATAAAATTATTATGTAAATGGTACAATTATGGTTAGGTATGTGTATAACTATCTATCTACTAACTATCTATAACTATGGAATGCGATCGATTTTCAATAATTTGGGAAGTTACATGAAAACTTTTCAGAAACAATGTGTAACTGATCTTCAAACACTGCAATTTACCCCTGACGACACGGAGGATTCTACGTTTTTTCGAGACTAAACATCTAAATATAATGCACCAAAATATAGCGGGTCTATTTATGCATCACTGAGCATTTTATGAAGCAGTATATTATAAATAAAGGGATCTGAATCATTCACACATAGATAATTACTCCTTAGCTACATGCTTTTGTAGATGTGATAGTAGAAGGGGCGGGGCATGTATATTAGTAAGTAAAAAGCACAAATGGACAGAAATATTAGAGATAAAAAGTTATATGTGACAAATGTATTTGAATGTTGTGCTGTTCAGTTAATTGAATTTAAAATTTTAATAATATGTATTTATAGAGTACCTAAGCAAAGTAATTTAAATATTTTCTTCAATAATTTGGAAAAACTGCTGACATATGTAACAAACCTAAATATAAATAATATTATTATAACCGGTGATTTTAACATAGACATGCTAAAATGTAACAATATAGCGCAAGAGTTTGAATGCTTATTGTTAAATTATAACTTAAAATTAACATTAAGACAGCCAACTCGTTTGATCAGCAAATCGTGCATTGATAACAATGCGCATAACTACAAAACGACTTGCAAGACTGAAGTGTTAGAATTTGGCCTATCAGATCATACAGCTCAAATTATTAAACTCGCAGCTAAAAAAATTCTTAAAGTTACATATTGGCGTAAGGAAATTCGAGATTATAATACGAATAATATAAAAAAGTTCAAGTTATGTTTAGAAGGTCTCTCTTTTTCTGATATGTACAGCGCTGAAGGCTCTTCTGTAATATACCGGGAATTTATCGAAACATTTGGGTTGTTTTATGAGTTATGCTTCCCTAAAAAGTATATTTTTATTAAAGTATTTAGAAAACCTAAATGGGTATCACGTGGTATTCGAAGCTGCAGTAAACGAAAAGGGGATCTTCTCTGGAATTACAGGTCTAAGCCCAGTAAAAAAATTAATTAATTTATATCAATTATACAAAAAGATTTAAAAAATCATTTCACTTACAAAACAAGCTCAAAATAATCATAGGATATTGACCTCAAGCAACAAATCTAAAACAAAATGGCAACTTATCAATAAATGTCGACCGAATATACCGAAAGAACCAATATCTAAAATAAAGAATAACAAACCCACAAGACATTGCTAATATCTTTAATGACTACTTTATAGATAAGATAAAACCGATACCAGGGATAGGTAAGAACGTAACAGCAAATATAAATAGACAAGAAAGATCCATGTTCTTAGCTTTCTGTCTGCCACATCATGCATATAAAATAATAAAATCCCTTAAAAATACGAATAGCTCTCAGGATTTTATGTTATTAGTACTAATATTATTAAAGCAGTGAATGAAGCTATAAGTCTCCATCTTAGCTTCTTGATAAATCTCAGTATTGAAACAGGACAATACCCAGATGAGCTGAAAACGACTAATGTCAAACCAGTATTTAAGTAAGAAAATAGAGAACGGTGGAATTTTATAGACCCATTGCTCTCATTTCCATATTTTCGAAAATATTTGAAAAATATATACGCCAAAATAAACACATACCTGGAAAAAATCAATTTACTTTGCGAAGAACAAAAAGGTTTTCGTGAAAAGAAAACAGTAAACATGGCTATATATGACTTCTTCTATAATGTTATTTCTAAAGTTGACAAAAAAACACCTATCTGTAGTATATTTTGTGACATGAGACTAGACGTAAGCGCCGCGCCGGCGCCGCCACGCCGCGCCGCTATTTTCCCGCGCCGCCGCCGCCGTGTTTACGAGTCGGCGCGCCGACTAACCGCGGGACCGCGCGGGCGGGCGTCTGCCGGGGTGCAGACCAGCAGACGCCGGGCTGCACCCCGGGGAGAGAGAGGGGTTACGTGTCGCGTGTAGCTAGTCATACGTGCGGCCATTTTAGTTAAATTTCGAAGTTCGATCATGACGGCCGTAAAAATCACATTCACATTGTGCACCAAACTGATAGAAGAAAAAAATGGGGTGAAAAATCGGACCATCTGTGAA
The DNA here is from genome assembly GCA_948098915.1 of Lampropteryx suffumata. NCBI lineage: Eukaryota > Metazoa > Arthropoda > Insecta > Lepidoptera > Geometridae > Lampropteryx > Lampropteryx suffumata. The sequence goes on from OX402553.1 coordinate 11,618,382, forward strand.
GTATACCCTTTCAAACAAAAAAAGAATTTTCCTTATCGGTTCAGCCGTTTTCGAGTAATCGGTGAACATACATAAAAAAAAGATTCCGCCGAATTGAGAACCTCCTCCTTTTTGATAAAGTCGGTTAAAAAATGGAAAGATACAGGAGTTCGTCCCTTATTCAGAAAGAATAGCAGTACTTAAATTTCAAATAGCTCAAAAGAAAACATTAACAGTTATACAGGTGTATGCACCGACAACAAGCCACTCTGCTGACGAAGTGGAAGGCTTTACAAATACAAGGTCCTGTTTGACGTTTCGTGTAGGACCTTGTGTTTGTAATTTAATTGCTGCTGTGCTATTTTGGTAAATGTTGCGGATGAGATTTATGTAGGTTGGTTCTAGATTTTGGTTGGAGAGAGCAGTAAATATTGCAGAATGGGCTATGGAATTGAAAGCCTTGGTGCAATCCACAAAGGCGAGGTAAAGTGGGATATTTGCAATAGAAAAAGGTGTTAAGCAAGGTGATCCGCTGTCACCAAAACTCTTCACCAGTACCGTCGAAGAAATCTTCAGAACGCTAGCAACGGGCTGAGAAACGGGCTGGTCAAACCTTCGTTTCGCCGACGACATTGTTCTTTTTTCATCCTCTGCTCACGAGCTACAGAGCATGCTTGAAGACCTAAGCGCTAAAAGCCTCAAGATCGGAATAAAAATTAATATGACAAAGACCAAAGTCATGACAAACACGACCAAGCGCAAAATCATTCTATTTGGGCAGGATATACAATACATCACTGAATACCTTTACTTGAGCCAGGTAGTCTCTTTTGAGTCTCTTTTGAGATAGAAAATGCTTGGAGGAGCTACTGGTCTATGAAAGATCTTATGAAGGGCACTCTTCCGTTATCATTAAAACGGAAGCTAATGGATACGTGTATCCTCCCCGTATTAACTTATGGAGCACAAACTTGGTCCCTTACAAATATCCAAAAGTCCGAGCTCAAGATTTGTCAACGGGCGATGGAGCGCAGCATTCTCGGTGTTAAACGTTCCGACCGCATAAGCAACACAACTCTGCGCTCCAGAACCCAAATTACTGATGTAGCTCGAAACGTTGCAAAGCTTAAGTGGAGCTGGACTGGTCATGTCTGTCGCATGCCGTATGAGCTGACGGCCAAAATCACCACTCAGTGGAGTCCTGAGACAGAGAGACTTCGCCGTGGTGAACCCAAAAAGAGATGGCGAGATGATCTCGACACCTTTGATAGAGCTTGGGTCCAAACAGCTCAAAACCGAGATGACTGAAGAAATCAAGGGGAGGCCTTTGCCCAACAGTGGGACACAATAGGCTAATCGTAATCGTAATTAGGAGGATATTTTATTAAAAAAAATGTGCAAAAGTTATTTTTTTTATACAAAAATAACCTTTAAGTTATTCGAATCTATATCTATACCAAGTTTCATCCAAATCGGCAGCTATTATTGCGTAAGTAACAAACGTCTAAATATCTTGTTTTATCATTCATTTGAGGACCATTTCACTTGAATCATTTTATAAAAAAAACATGTGCGTACATTATTTTTTTTATAAAATGATCCTCCTTAGATTTTGAAATGGATGCCATTTTTTTATCTACATCAAATACTTTAAAATTAATACCAACATCGTTTTATTAAAAAAAAACGTTTATGACATTAAGGTGTCGTTGGACTCTACAAATGGGGGACTGTTGGCGAGCTAATGTGCGAGCCTCCCGCTCGCTTATTGAAAATAGTGGTACCCGGCCCAGGCGAAACCTTATGCGGTTCTCCGGGACATGGAGTCGCGTGACCTCGCTCAACACCTCAGGGCAGTTTAGCAATCCACGTAATACATACAGTTAGTATTTGAACATGCATTCGGCGCGTTTGTAGGGAGTTAAATCCTAATGTACCCTGGAGATATTGGGTAGGGTACATTAACGGGTAGTAGCCATGCACCTTGCGGTAGAGAAACCTGAGAAACCTTTTTTGCACTTTTTCTAGTATCAAAGTGTATTTTACCTGGTGAGGGTTCCAAACACATGCACTATTTTCCAGCTTAGATCTAATAAGGGCGGTGTAGAGAAGTTTGATAGCATTTATATTGTTGAAATCTATGCAGTTTCTTGTGACAAACCCCAGCCTTTTAATTAACAACAACATTTAACGACCTTTAAACAAGCGTAACAAAGATTTCTCACACGAAGGCATATTATGTTCCGCAATAATATCATGAAGGTGAAGCTTGCTAGTCAAGTTTTAAGCACAAGTGTAGCGACGGCGTTACAATTTTGTAGGGAGGATGCAAAGCTAATCGCTTTTAAGAATTCCGAACCAACTGAGCGTTTTATCAGAAACATGAATCATCTTTTTGATATTTTTAACTCTAGAAATATGAAACAATTTTAATATAAGCAACCTTTAAACAAGCGTCACAAAGATTTAATATTAAGACACTTTCGCATTAATAATATTAGTATTGATAAGGGAAAACTTACTTTAAGTTTTTTTTTGTATTGTATTCAATTTTATCATATTATTCATAATATTTTCACAAATGTGTATGTGGACGTTTTTTTTTGTCTGGCAAGCATAAGCTTTAGTCATAACATATCAAAAAGTGATAAGTTAATTAACTTAATAAATTTTGTATAATAACAATAATAACCCACTTTAACACATAACATACTGAACCATGTATTATTTGTATTTCTAAAATAAATAAATTACTCCATAACATAAAAAAGTTATTATTATAGTATAATGTTCCCAAATATATTAAGTACATGAAAGTTATTCACGCAAGTAAGTTAAGTTGTAATTGGTTAGTTTTGTAAACAGTTGCTTTATTGTAGCCCACGCTAATGAAGTCGCAGGCGGTATTATTTACTTTTTTTATTCAACTATTTGCAGTCGTACATACAATTTTAATTGTACCTCATAAAGAGGTAATGTTACTTAAGCTGGTAACCTTACGCGGGTGAGTGAAGAGCGGGCGGGGCGGTGTTGTGACATTATTTTGGACACAGCGCGCTGCGTACAAATGTATGTAATCAAACACTCCTTCTGGTTTGTTCTGTATTCTGAGGAACCATTATAGGTACAATGTTTCTTTTATTTGTGGTTCTCTTTGTGCTCAACATTTTTGAAGGTTTCACTTCTACCACGTGTGAATTACACACATGTTTTTTAGGCACGTAGGTATATAAAACACACGAAAGTAGATCACTAGGTACCGACTCTAATCTAGGCAATCGAAACGTCTTTTCGCAGTTGGTAATTCAGAGAAATGTTTCACAAATCACAATCAATACTAGTATAACCAAGTCTTCTACAAACTAAAGGTAATATAACTAAAGAGGTAGGGTAGGTATCTTGATAAACACAAAGCGTCTTTTCACAATAAACAAAATAACGAAACTAAGTACTTTTAAAGAAACTACGAGAGTGTGCATCGGCAGCCGGCCGGCCGGTGCGGATCCGAGCGACACGGGTTTCACGTCCAAAAGTTGGCGGTTGGCGGCGCAGTGCCGCATGCCGTCCCCGTCCGTGCGCCCGAGCATCACCGGCCACACTAAAACTTACTCAAATTTCTCGAAGTTTTATTGGGAAAAATTAAAGGTAGGCTATTTGAAAAGTATTTAACGAATAATTATTTAACTATTAAAATATCGATTTATTAGTGCAAACCGCAAATTTTTTGCGATGCTAACTTTAGGAAAAGACGATAAATTATTTCCAATTTTTGTGTTGAGTACAAAATTAAATTACAGAATTAACAACAATTTTAAACGAGGAACTTGAAGACAAAATATTCAGCATACAAAACATTATTTTTAAATTTCGTTTAAGTATTCTTACAAATAACGAGTAAATACTTAGCCACTTAATAGTGGCCAAAAGTGTTAACTATAGGCTCAGTTGATGGTCTTGAAGAATCCCGTGTATTTCGTTGTATACCTGATTTTCATTGATACTAGTATTGCCTAAAAATCATATAAAGTCGGTACCTATATGTAGGTATACGATATCACAAATTGTACACGATCGATGAGAATAGCACTATCACTAAAATCAGACTGTACAATGACGAATACGAAAGATTAATGTTGCCCGACCATTTTAATTTTGACCTGAATGTAAATAACAGATACATTTATAACCATGAAATACCAACGTTTTAAATAGATAATTTTATTACATAACTTTATAAATTATAACCATTGCAATTGCAATAGTTATCTATACCTATAAAAAAGCTTAACCTGACTGACTGACTGACTCATCGTCGCCGAGCCGAAACCGCTGAAGCTAGAAAGCTGAAATTTGAATGGTAGCTTCTTTCTATAGCAAAACCATTTAAAAAGGCGGGATTTTTTGAAATTCAACCCCTAAGAGTTACCCTCTTAGGGGTTGAATTTCAGGGGTGAAAACTAATGTACGGAGTTTTGGCGTGAACAAAGCTAGTGGTCCGGATGGCATTTCGGCTGTAGTGATGAAAACGTGTGCCCCTAAGTTGTCTCCCATACTAACAAGACTTTTTCGCCCATCTCTGAAAACTGGAAGAGTCCCAAAATCCTGGAAGCTTGCTAATGTGCAACCTGTGCCCAAGAAAGGCAGTCGCGCTGACCCATCAAATTACCGCCCAACCCTACTATGCAAATGTATGGAACGTGTCCTGAATACGAAGCTCCTTACATACCTTAAAGACAACGACCTCCTCAGTGATCGACAATACGGTTTTCGCCGAAAGCGATCTACTGGGGATCTTTTTGCGTACCTATGTCACGCACATTTGTAGTGAGGCCATTGAGAAATACGGTGAAGCATTAGCTGTTTCACTTGGCATCTCAAAGGCCTTTGATAGGGTCTGGCACGCTAGCCTTATTGGTAAGCTTCCAGCCTACGGATTGCCAGTTCAGTTCTGCTCATGGCTTGCTGACTTCTTGAGGGAAAGATCCATTCGAGTAGTTGTTGACGGCTGCTCGTCTGATCGACTGGCAATTAATGCCGGTGTACCTCAAGGGTCAGTGCTCTCTGCCACACTGTTTTTACTGCACATAAACGATCTGCTTATGCCCGGAATTATTGGGTATGCAGATGACAGTACAGTTGTGGAGAGATACTTTGCCAACGCGCGAGCCAGTAAAACTGACATTCAGAAATACAGAGACGAGATGCTTATGCGTCTTGATTTGACTCTCCAGGTCGTGTCAGATTGGGGACAAGATTGGCATCGGCCAATCTTGTTAAATTCAACGCATCCAAAACGCAAACTTGTCTCTTTTCGGCGAAAAATAGTTAGTTTCCCGTTTTCCCAAATGTACCGGTATCTGTAGAAGATCTTCTAGAACTCTTGGGAGTTTCACTCACTTGGACTCTCAATTTTGGCTCCTATATCGAGTCCAAGGCCAAGACTGCTGCCATGAAGCTTGACATCCTCAACTAGGTGAGGCGATACTTCACACCTGGACAGCTTTCCACATTGTATAAAGCTCATGTCCGGTCAGGTATGGAGTATTGCTGCCATCTGTGGGATGGTTCAGCCAACACCAGCTGGGTGCTTTGGACTTGATTGAGCGTAGAGCATTGAGGGTAATAGGTGAGCAGCTAAACGCTTAGACTAAGTTCCAGAGTCATGAGCACCGGCATTCCAAATCATTCCAATCCTTGGCTGTACGCATTATAAATGTGGAAGCCAAGCGCTTTGTTCGTAAGGGTGGTAGACTGACAAGGTATGGATGCGTTCCAAAATTACGCATTTTGATAATTTTGATTATTCGGTTGTTCTTTTGGGATTGTGTCTTTAAAAACTACATTACTGGCTTCACCGGACTCAGCCGGAGCACTTTCGCTCCACTCGCTCGCTTCACGCGTAGTTTTTTGGGCTGTAGATAATTGATGAATCAGTTCAGTCCGTGTTGTTGCTGTTCTTTTGCTATGGAGCAGCTTTTGAAAACAAAACAAAATATGTTGAAAGATCAAATTTTTTGTTTAAAATAAAAATTCTACATCGTATACAGTTTTTATTTTTAACAAAAAAAATCTCCTTCCTAGTAAAATTGAACTTAGAACCACAGATTTACATAAATAGATATGTAAAAGGGAGTCGAATAACCTACTCGTTTCTGTAGAAAGACACATTGAGATAGCCTGCATAGAGTTGGAGCGGTTCCTTGTTATAAGCACTTATAGCCCACCAACCGCCTCATTTGATATTTTTGAGAAAATTATGGAGGACATTTTGCATAAGTCTATTACAAAATCAAATAAAGAAATTGTCGTATGCGGTGATTTTAATATAAATTTGCTTTTATTATAAATACATACGGGTATTTATCGCGTTCATCATTCATCCCGTGACCACGACAGAGTGTAAACCTGTCGAATCGTCGGGGAAAATAGGTAATAAACGCGATAAATACCCGTATGTATTTATAATAATGTGTTCTGATCGCGTAAGTTTAAAAAACTTTAAATTTGCTTTTGCTTCAGAAATATTCATTAAGTACCAAAATAACTAGTTTATTTAATTAATTTGGTCTTGAACCTACATTTATGGAGCCAACTAGAATAACTGCCACTTCGGCCAAATGCATAGATAATATCTTTACCAATGTAAACATAACAAACAAAAATATAATTAGTAATATTCAGTCTGGCCATCTCGGTCAACTAGTTCAAATAGAAACTAAAATGAATAATTAAGATGTACAAAAAAAAATACTTATATACCAGTTACCACTGATCGTTTAGAGAAAGTTAGATTGAACCTGGATACCAACTTATCTTTTTTGTTGTATAATGATGATAATCCAAATGATTTGTACAATACATTTTCACTGAATTTAATAAGGTATTCAGTTCCATTTTCACATCCAAAACTATTGTGGTCTCTGGCAGTTCAACATTTTGTGAGTGGGCAACAGCAAGTATTCATAAGAGTAGGCGTACTTTGTATGAATTATACAGTGAAAAACGGTATAACTTTAGTGAAGAGTTTAAAGAAAAAGTAAAAAATTACTCAAAAATCTTTGAAAATATTTGTCGCTTTCTAAATCTCAGTATTTAAGTTCAAAAATTACAAACAGTCAAGATAAAATAAAAGCAGCTTGTAAAATAATTAATAGTGAGACCGGAAAATCCAAAACTCATAATAGTGTAATAAATTTAAATATTAACAATAATATAATTAAGCAAGATATAGATGTAGCAAAGGCATTTGAAACTTTTTTTACTGATATTCCAGTCTCCACTACAAAGTCTTTAAACTCTTCTCATGTAATAGCAGTATCATTGTTAAAAGATAGTTTACCTGAATGTGTCTCACAATTTTACTTTGAACATGTGGACAAAAACGATATTATCAAGGCATTCAAAATGATTAATGTAAAAAAGACCACTGATCTCTGGGGCATTTCTGTCAGTGTTATAAAACCACTAGTTGACATTATTGCACCAGATCTAGCTTTCATATTTAATCAATGTATTGACAGTGGAGTATTTCCTGATTTGATGAAACATAGCAAGATCATACCTCTATTCAAATCAGGTAGTCATTCCGATCCTAGTAACTTTAGGCCTATATCAGTACTTCCTACATTTAGTAAAATATTTGAAAAACTTATACTAAACCAATTACATGGGCATTTTAATACCAACAATTTACTAGACAGTAAACAATTCGGATTTACAAAGTGTCGCTCAACGACTGATGCCGGTGTTGAGTTAATATCACATATTTTTGATATCTGGGAGGAATCACGCGATGCCTTAGGTATATTTTGTGATCTGTCGAAAGCTTTTGATTGCGTTCACCATGAAACTCAAATCAGCAAACTACATCACTATGGTGTTAAGGGAGTTTCACTTAAGCTTCTCACATCCTACTTAAGTGACCTAACACAAATGATGTAGATGTAAATGGAAAGCGTTCTCCGGGGTAAAAATGGGTGTACCACAAGGATCAATACTCGGGCCATTCTTGTTATTAATTTATATAAATGATCTACCTAAACTTGTAAAGGATGATCACGAGATTCTACTGTTTGCAGATGACACGTCACTTTTATTTAAATTAAAGCGACGACTTACTAATCTTGACAATGTAAACAATTCAATCTCTAAAGTTGTAACATGGTTTAATGTAAACAACTTATTACTTAACGAGAAAAAACGAAATGCATTTGTTTTATACTGCCCAATGTTAAACAGGTGAAAGCTAATGTAAAAAATAAAAACGAAAGATAGATCTCTATCTCGTCGACCACAGTGTTCTTAGGCATTACTTTCGATAATAAGCTGCAATGGGGCCCGCACATAGATAAATTGTCGAAGAGACTCAGCTCTGCGGTATAGGCTGTTAAAAAGATCCGTTATTTTACCGACGTAGATACCGCTAGACTCGTTTACTTCAGCTACTTTCATAGCAATATGTCTTATGGCATTCTGTTGTGGGGGAGTGCTGCTGATATTAACTCCATATTTGTGTTGCAGATGAGGCGTTTCGTGCAATTTATAACATGGGCCCCAGATAATCACTTAGAAATAAGTTTAAAGAAATTAATATTATGACGGTGCCTTGTCAGTAATTATATACGAAAATATAATGTATGTGCACAAAAATGTTCATTTATTTAACAAAATGCGATAATCATAGTATTAACACTAGAAATAAAGATAATCTCGCTGTTACCACTGTTAGGCTCGCTAAAGTTAAAAAGTCTTTTATGTGTTCGCTTCTATAACAAGGTCCCAAGCGACGTGTTAGATTTGTCGATTGGCAAATATAAAAACGTAATTAAACAGAAACTGTCTAGAAAGCATATTATAAAATATCTGATTATTTAGATGACAAAAAAGCTTGGGATGGATCTGCTCCAACTCGACTCGGCATCCGTAACAAAATTGTCAAGGATCATACAAAAAAGTGTTAAGACCAGACAAGTTTCTTGCCGGATTCTTCTTGAACTGGGGTTTGGAGGAACCGGCACCTAGATTCAATAGCATGTAAGAAGACGATTCAAAGTGGTCCTTGTGATTTTATTGAATAAAGATATATTGAATTGAATTGAATTGAATTATAATTCAATCGGTCTAGAAGTCCATCAAAATTTATTTTCAATAAAATGGCAAAATGTTTAGTTATCGAATGTATCTTAAGTATGTATGAAGAATGTATCGAATATCGAAATTGACTTAGATTTTATTATATAATTTTGTATGACAAGCGGATACTAGTCATACATGCTTATATATTCAATCGAAAATGTCTCTATCTCTCTGTCTGTCTATATGTATGTTACCTTTTCACGGCTAAACGGCTGATCGGATCATTATGAAATGCTTAACTTATGAATTATCTAGGTTCCCCTTACAAACATTCATCCCTTATTTCAACCTATCCATAGTTGTATTTGGAAAAATAAAGTAGCCGGTTTCCGTTTATCGGATGCAATTTATTTCCATGTAAAATTTTATCAAAATCCGTTAGCGATTTAGGAGTGAAAAAGTGTTCCTCATACAAGCTTCCATCCCTGATTTCAACCCCTCCATAATTGCAATCTACATCATGCAAAATTTTTCAAAACTTTTATCTAATAGTTCTACCTCTCTGTTATTGTTTTTGAAAAAAATAGTCTTTGTCTATTCCCGGGATGCAATCTCTATCCATGAAAATTTTATCGAAATCTGATCAGCGGTTTGTGTGTGAAAAGACAAGCAAAGTTACTTTCACATTTTCAATATTAGTATGGATTTATTTATTATAATGCTAATTATAATTTATAATAATTATAAATTACAAATAAATGATAATTAGTTGGCCTGTAAGCAAAACGTTAACGGTCTTTACGAAATTTCAAATTTAATTGTACCATAGAGTTACTTGGACTCTACAGAGCTAATGTCAAATTCGGGGCATTTCGGGCTATTTGGTGCTTCAGTTGTGATCGCCAATTTTTTCGGATTTCACAGCTGAAAACTGTAAAAATAGTTATATCCCGATCAGAGCTGTTTTAGTTGTATTTATAAGTTTATTGTATAATTATTTATGCGTAACATTGCGGCGAATCAAACGAGCTTTTCTTTAAAACGTCTCTTGAAAAAGTCTTCTATTTGTAGTGCAGTGTGCAGTGTGCAGTGTTTATTCCTCATGCTGTGATATTTCTATGTTATTTTGGTTTTAAAATGGACATCGACGTTAGCAAAGAGAATATACAACCACTGAGAGGTGGTAGAAATCTCGTGCAACTCGGTGCCGCACTTCAAGCCCAATCTGATGTGGATGCTCAAAGACAGCTGCAGTTACAAAAAGAGTAATGTTTTGTTTTCTTGCTATCTTTTTTACTAACTCGGCAAGTAAATATTATTCATAAGTACCTAGAGTTTGCCGGAACAATTTATCTTTTATGTACCTACAATAATCCATGTTCTCAGCAGTTTCCATTTCATTGTTTACAACAGGGAACATGAAGCATCACTCAGGAATTACCAAGGTCCAGATCCTCTGGATCCCTGGTTCAACTACATCCAATGGATTGAGCAATCATTCCCTAAACATGGCCATGAAGGCCACATGGACAAAGTTATAAAGGACTGCTTACAATTATTTGAAAATGACAAGAGATATTATCAGGATAGGAGATTTGTAAAGTTATGGATTAAATATGTAAGTATCGACATACTCATCTATAAACATGTTATGTTTGCTAGATTGTCAGAATTATAAACACAATAGATGTTCTCTGTCTGTTCTGATCGGTGACCAAGCAAATGAAAAGTTAAATAACTATTATCAAAAAGTTCAAATATAGATCAATCAAGTCTACTGATATATAATTGCTAAAAAATGGCAATCCTTGTATAAATCTGGGTATAGCCCGTCTAAACTAAAACTAGACAACTGGACTCCAATATTTGGTATAAAAATAGTAGAATACAGAGTTATTTGAAGAGTAGGGCATTAATTTTTAAACTAGATGGTCTGGTCTATGTATACATTATTAATTAAAGGTGTGATACTGTGATGCAATATTCAACTAGGTAGGTATCTAGGACCATTCTATCCTAGTCAGATCTATTTATAGCTAAAAGATATGCCTTCTTTCCAGGTTGACTGTCTCTCTAACCCGTTGGAAATATACCAAAGGTTATATAACACTGGCATTGGCACAGAAGTGTCAGAATTTTATCGGGCATGGTCTTGCTACTGCGAGGAATCTGGTGACTTCAAAAAAGCCAATCAGGTGTACATGCTGGGTCTCCAGGCCAAAGCCCAACCATTGGATGAACTGGAGCAGGCTCATATGTGAGTTTATTACTCTTATACCACTTTAATTATAAGAAAAGTTTGTTTTGTTTGATTTGATGATGCGGCTAACTTTTAGTTTACTCAGTTATTTAAAAGTAGGTCAGATTGTGCATGAATTTAGCTAGCTGCACAACATTTTATTAAACAGTAAAAGATGCACAATAAGGTAGAATACCAAAATTGTAAAGCCAGAATGAGTTGTTATATAGACAATCCTATCACTAATCCAATCCTATATCAAAGTATTGTTTCTGGATGGTTAGGTCTGAATGTGAAAATGTACTGATCTACATAACGTACACACTTCAAAAAGAACTTTTCCCGAAATGACAGATTTTCTATAGGTCTTCATTATTAAATGTCGGAAATTCGTAAAACCTGACACAAAAGGTACATTTAGCTACATTATAAAATAGAGCATTAGTTAGAATGTGTGCTAATTTACCTTTATTACCCATGAAAAAAATGTATAGTGCATGGGTATCTTAGCAAGCTCTGTTCCGCCAATCTCCAGAAATGATAAAATTTTCTAAGCAATTTTATTGGATGCGGAAATGATAAGCATCGTACGAATAATGCTGTCGAGGGCTGGCATAGGAGATTAAACGCACATACTTACCCTACTTAATGAGATTTTTATATAAACTAAAAAAAGATGCGAAATTTCAAGACACCAGAATTATAAATTCATTGTTTAGTGGTGCTACTAGACGACGCGACGGCGTATAATAACAAAGCTATAAAAAACAGTTCAATGGGTTGCAGTCCGGGAAATAACTGAAATCCAATTTTTTGAAAATATCACTACTTTAAAAAAGCGTTTACACTAATGTAGCATCACATTAGTTTAAGGATATGTGTTTTTGTTTCGTTTGCCTATTACCTATAGAATGTTTTTTTTATTTTAATATTTTAAAAATAAAGAGAGTGACTGTAACATTTGACAGTTTCATTTCCGACATTTAATAATGAAGACCTATAGAAAATCAGTCATTTCGGGAAAATTTCTTTTTGAAGTATGTACGTTATGTAGATCAGTACATTTTGACATTCAGACCTAACCATCCGGAAACAAAGTATCTACATAATACAAATGAATAAAAAATATTTTTGCTTTGACTTTGGCTATGTTATTTTGATATTTACAATGTATCAATCAATGCACACATTTTTAAGGCCCAATTCCTATAAAATAAATCTGTTATTAGCATCTCTCAGTTCATATATCTATAATAACATTTATTTAATATCTTGGTCCAGCTATTTGACGGGAACTTTAGGTGGAGCCACATCTCCACTGTTTTTGGTGATCTAAATTTCATTAGTGATGCATTTCAGCAGATTGGTTTAGCGCTGAATTATTAAAAATATGAGCTTTACGTTTCAGACACTTGTTTGGATAAAAATTCAATTGTTTCAAAATTCAACAGTTTGCCCTCAAATATTACAATTCACTTCGCCTGTTCACTTCGCCTGTTCACTTCGCCTCCTCGGTTCACCAATTCTTGATGAGTCTTTTATGAAGAGATGAGAAAATTCAAAGTTTTAGCAAAACCTTGGACAGATTATTTGAAAATTTATAGTCATATAGCTTTTACAATTATCAAGTTTTGTCTTTTTGTTCATGTCTTCTGCCTACAGCACTAGTAGCTTGGTTGAAAAAAATCGAATTCCGTCTTTTCCGGCTAGTTCTGGCATCACTCATAAAATTTAATATCTAGACGAAGCTAGAAACGCTTGGAACAGTGCTTGCCCTAATTCCGCTCCCCCCAAGGACCTTTCGGCCAACGGCAATTGGACAGGTCTCTATGTGAGCTTACATGGAATCATCTGTTAGAAACATGCTCAAGCTCCGTAGATCGCGCCCGTCTCCTAGCCGTTTCGAAATGGTAGCCAGGACATTAGTTACAAGCACTACCATCATTTAACATTGGCACCTTAGTAGATCTTTATTACAACATTTCGAGTTGCAATTTGTCTGCTTTCGGTTGGGTGCGCGGTGTGCAGCACCGCGAACCCTTCATCAGTGCCAGTGTAGTACAGCGGTCGAACAGCTTGTTCTCCACGGGTTATCGTGTTATAGGGCCGCCGGTAGGATAGCCCGCCACGCCAGTTTTAACGACGTCATTCGTCGGGCACTCACCAGCGTCAACGTACCAGCTGTTCTCGAACCCAACGGTCTGATACGTGATGATGGTAAGAGACCTGATGGTATGACTCTTGTCCATTAGTGTGGGATGCTACTTGCGTAGACACCCTGGCCGCATCCCATATGTCGGGGACTTCCGTAAGAGCTGGTGCGGCGGCTGAACGTGCCGAGGACCTGAGAAGGCTGGATATTTGGATAAGGCCTACATATTTGAGCCCTTTGGAGGAGAGATACTGGGCCCGTGGTGAACAGGAGCTCACCGCGTTTTCAAAATTGTTTCACGGCGTCTGGTAGATATATTGCGTGACCCAAGAGCTGGCTCAGCGTATGAGCATTGCTATTCAACGTGGCAATGCTGCTAGTATCTTGGGAACGCTGCCCTCTGGCAGTGATCTGGATCAGTTAAGCTATCTATAGATCGTTTTAAACGGTCCTTAGATAGCTCACGTGTATTTTATATTATTTTGTACATATCTGTAATTATTTCTGTAAATATTTTTTCTTTTATTTATCTATAAAGAGAAGACCATTTCTTGTCTTAAGAGGCCTATTACATTACAACTATGATTTTTCAACTAAATGCCCATCTTTGACGTTTTTATTAAAAAAAACTGAATCTCTTAAAATTTCGAAGCAATTTTTTTTATAAAATGCGCGACACTTTTTCAATCTCATGGACTATTCAAAAGACTTACCATGGAATCTATTCAAACAAAATGAAAAGTATATTTTAATATTTGAGTTGAGTTTAAAGCAGCCTCGGAATTCAGAAATATGTATGAGATGGTATATCCATAAAAAATGCCTTAAAACCAAAAAAACTATTAAAACAATCAGAATTATAGGCCTCTTGAGTTAAATTGACTGGTTTTTGCTACTTTAAGAGATGGTATATCCATAAAAAATGCCTTAAAACCAAAAAAACTATTAAAACAATCAGAATTATAGGCCTCTTGAGTTAAATTGACTGGTTGTTGCTACTTTAATAAATGATTGCATATTATGGAAATGCATATGAATATAACTGGTATTACAGGAACTTTCAACTATACTTTGCCCAACGAATGCTTCATGATGACTCCCCAACTAAAAGAAAAGCAGCTTCTGCTTTAGCTGAAACCAGAATGGCACTGACTTCTCTAAAGTCATTCAAAAGAAGGAATATAGCCAATGTGCCCGTACAAAGAGTGGGGGATAGCATAAGGAGTGCCATGCCTGGTGTAATGCGACAGCAGGCAGAGCATTTTGATAATCGGATGCCCAATTCCAACGTCATGGTTAATGTTTATGAGGTAAGATTGGTGTGTGAGTTTCGGACAAAATAAATATGTTTATATTATATTTGTCAAACTCAAAAAGTCTTCATTTTAATTTTTTTTCACCTATAGAATGCTAATTATTACCTTGCAGGTTGGCTGGTAGACAATGCTACTAGCTTTAAGCCCACCTATTGTACATTTATATTTTTTTGTGCAATAAAGGATTAAATAAATAAATAATCTAAATATTGGCCTCAATTCTGTTGGCACCAACCTAACAAGTTTTAGCTAAAATTAGGTTTTGAACTGTCAAATTAACCTTTGGTATTCTGCTGCTACCAATTTATCCTAATTTAATTTTATCTAACTTAATTAAACGTTCCTAATTTAGTTAGATGGTACCAACCGAATAGGTTTTAAAACTGCTATGACTAACTAAATATATTTTAGACAATTCCTAATTTTAGAAATGAACTACACAAATTGCCACCATTGTCTACAGGGAATTCAGGAACTAGTATTTTAAGCCTGAACGAGGAGATTAGTAGGTACCTATTCTAGGTACTACCTCCTAGGTATCCAACACAAAGCACTTATGATTGAGTTAAAAAAACACATGGTCACAACAAACGGAATGACGAAACTCTTTACAGGAACTCTTTAGAAAGTTGACCGCACGACGTACAACAAAACACTGAGCTAAAATCAATTCAAAGTAAGCAAAATAAAATCCTTTGAAATTGCCGACAATTTTTTGGGGTTTATTTTTGATGTGAAAATTCAAACCTATCACAATGATGACATTCATGTTGGTAAATACTACTTTGGTTCTTAGTGAAGTTATTTTGCTTAGTTTATTCTGTAGTCATGTCACTGTTTCTTTCTTTGTCACTGAATCCTTTAACCACTAGTTCTGTCACCATTAATTACTAGACTCATGTTAAGGCTACATACAGAAAAAAACCAGTGACAAAACAAATTAATGCAGCATAGTGTCGAGTGAGTGAATGACCAAGAAAAAACCAATGACAGAATTAATAAATAAATTAATGAATAAAATAAATAAAGTCTTAATCGTTCCGATTAAGACGACGACGACTAAAAATAAATACCTACGGAACCAATTTCTGACAAAATAATAAATGTCGAAAACTATTTTCGTAATTAGCCGAGATTTATTATTTATTATGTGTATTGAACTCTTCTGATTGGTTGTCGGTTTTGTTTGACATCTTTGATAAAAAGCCGCGAAGTCACAGAGTCGCACAATGAGGTGGACAGGTAAAACTATGGGAAAATATGGGATAGACAAGATTTTTTATAGAAATTCAAATTATTAGATACCTAGCCTAGAAATGTTAATAAGAAATCTATCTACCTACCTAAGAAAAATGTTGTAGGTTGGGTACCTAATACTTTGAATTTCTATGAAGATCTACCTACCTGTGTATTCTACCTACTTACGAAAAATGTTGGTTAGATACCTACCTACCCAATGCTATAAATTTCTATGAAAATCCAAATCAAGTTGTTTTAATAAAGAGTTGTGAACATGTTATCATCATCATCATCATAAAAAAATCCTGTTTAGTTGCAAATTTTTGTTTGTCAACAAAAATTAAATGCAATAAATCCGAAAATTTGATAGAAGAATAAACAAGATTCTTATAAAAATTGCAGCTGATCTCAACAAGAACACAAAAATTTACTTTCTTCTCAGAGGCATCATGTAGGCAACTTTTATGTTTGTGTTGCGTGAACTCAAACGATACTTAATTTTGGGGTCACGCTCAGAGTTCAATAAACAGCTGATTTTAGGGACGTTACCATTTGTAGTAAGTGCAGTTTTGAAGCAAACTTTGCTGCTCATTTCTTCAATGAAAAAGATTGAACTTATAAAAGAGGTAAAACATATGTTGTTCACGTAAGTATCGAGAATCGGCCCACCCCGGCATAACATACTAGTTCCGGGACACGCGGTATATTAGAAAGTAATATAGTTCATATTTTATTTCAAATTTAAAAATACCTTTAACCTTTTACCTATTCTAATTAAATAGCTTTATAAATACGTTTTAATTACATTTTGATAAATACGGGCTTTACTCACGTATTATTTTGTCGGTGGTGGCACCGACACTGTATCGATGTATCTAGAGAATCTTATCAGGGTGAGTTTGATCCGCGGTCCGCTTGTTGCTGCTCGAGTTCCCTGTTCGCACTCAACCGTGTACTCAGTGCGAAGCGTGAACTCGAGCTGCAAATGTACAACTCACGAAGGTTTTGGAACTAGCTATATTTGATAAAATCACGAATAAACTTTAAACAAAATTACTAATATACCCCAAAACAACTCGTGTTTGCTTTGAAAGTTAATTTTAAAAATATTCTAGTTCGAATATCTTTATTAAAAAAAAATGGTTGATAATCACATTTATCTGAGCCTGAGAAGCAAAAGGTTGCGGGTTCGATTCCCGCCGCGGGACAAATATTTGTATGATCTGCAAGTTTTCGTCTCGGGTCTGGGTGTTTCTATGTATAATATGTATATATTTACAAAAAAAAGTATATAAGTAGTATATCAGTCATTTAGCACCCATAACACAAGCTCTGCTTACTTTGGGGCCAGATGATGCTGTGTGAAATGTCCGGTATTATTATTATTATTTAACTGGGTATATAAGCTTACGAAAATAAAACAAAATTTTAAACTTTAACTGTTAGATTAAAGGAAGTTCGAATAATATAATAATTATTATTTTGTATATTCTCTCTAACGTTTATAGTTACATACAAGATAATGTTACATACTGCTTATCTAATTGTCCTTTTTGGTTGACCTGTTTTGTGAGAGACTGTTGCCTGAGATAGGTTCATAGAACCGAGAAGAAGAATAGATGTCGCCACACGAGTTCCTCACTTTGCAGATTTATAGATAGAGATAGAGATTTATACTACTATTTTGTCAACTGTAGAATAATATTGTTAACATTCTTCTGTAGGATGCCCCATCAACATCACACGCCGGTATTCCTGTGGCGGAAGACCCAGGTCCTGCATCCTTAGTTCAAACTTGTAGTAATGTGGAAAATGAAAAGGAAATTGGAATTTGGACCAATCCTAAAACTAAAATGGTTCATTCTAATGTTGTGCCGCATCAGCCTTTGCCTTTTACTTGTAAGTATTTTATGTAACACTAGCTGCAGCTGACATATAAAAAGCATAGTCCGTACCCAAGAAACAATCTATCTCTGTACCAAATTTTCTCAAGATCATCCGTGAAAAGGTAACATCAGAGACACTCACAAATTTATAATATTAGTATGGATAATGCTTATAGGTAATCCTACTATTAAGTGGGAATGTTAGAATGTTTAGTGAGAATTAGACCTACCAATAATTATAAGTATTTATATTAAAAACATCTTACTTAATATCTGAGCTATTCAATGTTGAATTTTTCTACAGTTATGTGTATTTATTGAAGTGATAAGCAATTACATTGTTATATCCACAGTGTATGAAGATGAAGATGATGTTCTAAGACTGCCTACCAACCACATGGCCTACTGTATGGACGACTTGTCAATATCTGTGCCCCTTTGTGTTCCTGACCCAGTAGATCCAACTAAAATACCATGTTATAATAAGACGGAAGTAAGATCACTACAACTTTTACTAACTCATTCTGTTATAATATTTTTTTCTTAGTAAGATGACATTGTTAATTTTTTTAGGTGTATGTAGGGGAAAAAGAATACAGCTTAGAGGAAATTAGATCAAGAAAATACAATCTAGAAAGAAAAGTAAAGACTGAAAATCATGAAAACATGCAAGTCCAACAGCATTATACCAGCATCAATGAAACACTAGCCCAGTGCAGTGCTTTGGAAACTCTAGCCAATTGTGCGTTAGATCCAGAACAAGATCATCTAGGACAGTTAATGCCATTAGCGATACCATCATTACAAAACATAACTAAAGTTAACAACATGCATTCACCTGGTGAACCCAAGGTCTTGTGTAACCTTGACTCGAAAGAATTCAGTGAACTTTCGACTAAACAAAATGATGAGAATCATATGTCTGAAGCAGCCGATAAAGAGAACCAAGTTCATCAGCTTGCACCTAACAATTATGGAAACGAAAATAATCCAGGGAATTATGGAAAGAATAATCTGATGGAGGAGTTCAATAGGAGTTTAATGGGTAATCTCTTAGGCGACTCGGTGACTGTAAATACCAAGGAAGCCAGATGGGAGCTGCGAAACTTATTCAATGATAATGGTAACCTTTTTTCGCTCAATCACTTATACCGGCATACTTTTATATCTTTCTGGAATGTTTTGATTAGTTAAACAGCATAAACTTGGATACAGATCGTATTCGCGTTATTTCAACAGTCACAACAGCATTAAATCGAAAAGGCTCACAGGCTCTGGTTAAAATCATCATAAATAGTAATTCAAATATTTTAAATAGATTTAGATACTTACTAATATTTTTTTTAGTTTATTTACACTATAAAACTCTTTGTTACATATTATTACAGAGCCGTCAATGGTTCAACCTGTTGTACAACAATTCGAAGTTCCTAACTTTGACATACATGAAGATAGGTCTATCACGATGGCTATCAACACGAAGAAGAAACAAGAGTTGGCCGATATGGCGAATGTTGGTCAAGACAAAGAGAATGCAAATAAATTTAATCCAGTAGCTTCCCAAACACAACAAAATGTAAGTAAACTTGACCTGGCACATTGTAAAACGTATTTATAATCGGCGCGGTTATAACACAAAGTGTGTTTGATCTGCAGGTTAACAAAACTGCCTACTATGAAGAGCCTTCCTGCACCCAAATTTTTAACTTCAACATCAAAGACGCAAGCACCCCAAACATGTCGCAATTCAAGAAGCCGTCTTCAAATATAGACCAGTCTAAATACCCGTCTGTGCCAAAGTTTACTATAGACGAGAGTGTGATAGAGCATGTGGATCCTAGCTTGGGTAAGAGGGAGGAAAGTTCGCGTCAACATGGACCAGATCAACACGCTACAGTGGACAACCAAGGGGGAGGGCTTTCGGTTATTATGGAAGCAACTAGAGAATATAATAGGTATGTTTAGTTTCTAAAGAAGACCTAATCTTCGGACATTTTAAATATTTATTGTAGTAGTTAAGAGCCTGTCCAGATGGAGCGTTTTACGCGCGAGTGCCCTCGCGCGCTTAAATTTGAATTGCGTACAGATGCCGCGTTTTACGTGCGCTTCTACGCGCGATGTGTATGGGAAAGACCCAGGGATAGTTATAAACATGGAGCCAGATAAAGCAGTTGTGATGTGGCTTGCATACCGCCGATAGAAACGTCGTAAACAAAGAGAAAGTCGAAAGCTTCAAAAACGTTTCGACTACTTATTTCTTCCCAATTACTCCGTTTTATGACTATTAGAATAATCCAAATATTCGATATCCCATATGGCTACTCTTTTTTCAACTTTATCAATAAAAAGTTCCGTAGGTATCGAAGTTAGCAAGCTCCATTTTGCACCAAATACGTCCACTCGCGCGTACCACTGGACGCAGCAATGGCGCCTGAGTATCTCAACTCTCGCGGCGCTGCAACGTGTCGAGAGTCCGGCACGTTGCACGTGTTTTACGCGCGAGTAAGGAAACGCGCGTAGGTCTGGACGCGATGTATTAGGTTGGGGAAAAAGCCTTTTCGCGTTATAGTATGTATGAACTTGTAATAAAATCTCTTTGGCTATACTATTTGTATCTGGCTGGTTTTGGCATCATTAAAAGTTTAAATTTTAAAGAACATAATTCCTAATTCAAATTAGGAAAATGTATGATTTTTATTTGTTTTTCGTACTGTCAAGATGTACAATCTAATCAAGAAATTCGATACATTTTAAAATTTTACTACAAAAGAGGTAAAAATGCAACGCAAGCCTCGAAAAAAATTTGCGATGTTTATGGACCTAGTGCAGTGTCTGTGAGAGTAGCACAAATTTGGTTTAAGCGTTTTCAATCAAGATGCACGTCGCTCTGGTCGCCCTATTACGGATAAAATGGATGCCATTTTTGAAATAGTGGAACAAGATCGGCATTTCAGTAGTTACGACGTAGCTGAAGAACTGGGAATTAACCACAAAACAGTTTTGGCGCATTTGAAAAAAACTGGGTACACAAAAAAGCTCGATATTTGGGTACCTCACGAGCTCACTGAAAGAAACCTAATGAACCGTGTACTCATTTGTGATTCTTTATTACGACGTAATGAAACCGAACCATTTATGAAGAAGCTGATAACTGGTGATGAAAAGTGGATCACGTACGACAAGAACGTGCAAAAAAAGTCGTGGTCAAAGGCCGGTCAGGCTTCGCAGACTGTGGCGAAACCCGGGTTAACTCGCAACAAGGTGATGCTGTGTGTGTGGTGGGATTGGAAGGGCATTATTCATTATGAGCTGTTACTACCAGGCAGGACCATAGAACTCTACTGCGAACAACTGATGAGATTTAAAGCAAGAAGTTGAGAGAAAGCGGCCGGAATTAATCAACAGAAGGAGTGTGGTTTTTCATCATGATAACGCTAGACCTCACACATCTTTAGCCACTCAGCAAAAATTAAGAGAGTTTGGCTGGGAGGTGTTAAAGCATCCGCCGTATTGTCCTGACCTTGCACCTTCAGATTTCCACCTATTTCGGTCTCTTCAGAATTCTTTGGCAGTGTCAGGTTAACATCACGAGAGGACTGCCAAAACCACTTGTCGCGGTATTTTGATCAGAAGTCCTAAAATTTCTATAGCAATGGGATCATGTCCCTACCTACAGGATGGCAAAAAGTTATCGAACAAAATGGTACCTACATACTTTAGTTAATTGTAAATAAACTGTATTAAAAAATGTTTTGAATTTTCTTAAAAAATGCGAAGAAACTTTTTCCTCGCGCGTAAAACGCTCCATCTGGACAGGCTCTAAGGCTTTTTATTTTAGATTTAGTAACAAGTAATTTTGG
This sequence comes from Lampropteryx suffumata, assembly GCA_948098915.1. Taxonomy (NCBI): domain Eukaryota; kingdom Metazoa; phylum Arthropoda; class Insecta; order Lepidoptera; family Geometridae; genus Lampropteryx; species Lampropteryx suffumata. The sequence goes on from OX402553.1 coordinate 11,640,128, forward strand.
TAATTAATTTACCATTGCATGAAGCTGTGATTGTAATTCTTTACGATTTCAGCAAATCTGGTTCTAGCTCGTCTGGGCAGTCAACAAGGACGAATTTCACGGGCTACACCACTAACTATGATTCAATGTACAATAACAATGACCCTTCCCAAGCTACCTCTTCTAAACGATGCTCCATGTCTAACCAACCCAGACACCACAACGGGCAGTTCGCGAGAACTCAACCGACTCAACCGAAGCGGGAAATACCAGAAAACAAAACCCCTCAACCCAACTCGGTGCCTTATCAATCACACGACCATCAATACCAGAAACCAACATCACAAAGCTACAATGGCTACTCGCCGCAACGCCCGATGCATCCTCACTATCAGCAAAGCTACAATTATCAGCAGGGATACCCTAACAACAATCAGATGATGGCGCAACAACAGCAAGGGTACGTGAGCCCTAATCCTAGCGCTTACCATAGTCCACAGCACCCTGGTATGCAAAGCCCTCATGCTATGAGCCCGTCTGTTCAGCCCGGCTTCGGGAGTCCCACTTACTCTAACCAAGTAGGGTACCACAGCCCGGGACACCCCATGATGAGTCCGCAGCAAGGGTACGCCGGAAGGCAAGATTACCACTATCCGAATCAACAGGAGAGACAACATATTTATGCGAATCAGCAGCAGCAGCAGCAGCAGCAGCAGCCTGCCGTCTTCCAGAGCCCTCCACACCAGACCCAGTATCAAAATGCTCAGTACTATCAGAGACCCAGTCAGGCTCCAGCTCCCAATCAAGGGTATAGCCAACAACAACATAACCAGCAGCAACAACAACAACAACAACAACAACAACAACAACAACAACATAGCCAACAACAACAGCAACACAGCTATCATAACATATCAAACCAGTTTGGAAATGCAAATATGTACCAAACCCACCCCAATAACCAAGGCTACAGCGGAATGCAGAGCCCATACTCTCGTCAGTCAGCTAAATCTATGCCCGAAGCCGCAGCTGCGTATGGGGGCGCGAACACGCAACCTTTCCAAATATACCAAAGTCCTCAAACTTCTCAGAACAACAACTACGCGTCTAGAAGTAATGTGTCGCAGATGGCAAATGCCCCAATGGAAGCGACCCCAGAAATGCACGCGAGGCAAGATCCTCACGCAAATGTCTCCATCAAATACGATACACCCGAACAGAATACTTCTAGAGCCAGTCAACCTAAGAGTGCGGCTCATAAAAGCCCTACTGCAGTATTGAGAAACGTTCGGCACGATCAACCCAATGTGAAAATCGGGCAAAACTCCCCCGATATCGGATTTTCTAATCAGTTCCTCAACTTCATTTCAAACAGAAATGAACCTAAAGATAATGCCAACACGCCTAAATTCACAAATAGCCCGACAATTTCACAAAAGATGCACAAGAATTTGTATGTATCTAGCCCGGAACAAGCACAGATTCCTCCATCTTCCGGCATGTCTGATTCTGACAGCAAAGATGGCATGACAGCGCAAACTAATACGCCGATTCAATCAGCAAAAATTTCGCATAATGTTGCTGAAAAGCATAAAGATATTTCAAAGAGGCAGTTAGATTTCGAACACAGGATAGAGTTACAATCTGAAGACAGTCGAGACTCTGTGAGTAAAGATGGAAGAATTCCATCTATTTATTCGAGACAATCTGATGGTTACGGCATGGACGTTGATAGTGAAAACTCTATGGAATGCGCAGCATTTAAATCTTCACATTCGATATCAATGATAGAAACCAGTGATATACCGAGACCGGCGGATATCAGTTTTCCCAAACAGATAGACCCGTTCAGTAGAAAGCTATTAGATTCTCTACTGGAATATGTGAAGTTCCCCAACAAAACCCATGCAGAAGGGTATAATGAAGTGAGATCTGTTCCAAAGTTACAACTTACTACTAACGTAAGCGTTGGTGGCAAAAAGTTTGCTGTAGAGAGACAGCTCGGTAAAGGAAACTACGGTGCTGTATTCCTGTGCCTCGACTTACATACTAATAAATCAGTCGCTGCTAAGTATCAGAAACCGAGTCGAGCTTGGGAGTTTTACATTTGCCAAGAAATCAAAGCGAGAATAAAAGACCCTTTCATGGTAGGTACCTAAATCAATATTTTTGTTTTGTTGACACTAATTGAGTACTTTATGTTTATCTAATTTTATTTTCGTCTCTAGCTTCCAGGGTATATGGATATAGAAACAGCGTTCATTGGAGAGAACGCCAGTTTGTTTGTATCTGAATATTCAAAGTATGGATCACTCTTGGATGTCGCCAACAAGATCCGAGCTGCTACCTCAAAATGCATAAACGAATTCATAGTTATTCTACTTACCTCTGAGATGTTATCAATCATCCACTATTTGCATAAAGCACAGATTATCCACGCTGACATCAAGCCAGACAATTTTTTATTAATGAAAATGTAAGTAGGATTTTTTTTTTATACAAGTGAGCAAAGAAGCATACGGCCCGCAATGTGGTAATTGCTTTCTGTAACATTAAGATACTTGCAATACCAAGAGCTATCACACGCGCGTTGCCGGCCCTAAACATAAGTTGTTTTGAAATAGAAATATTTATTGCACTTCAGTAAGATGATGATACATTGTTTTAGTCTCAAACATAAACCCTGTTAGGGCAAAGCAATACTTAACTGTCTATTCGTCCAGTAAATTCACTTTGTCTATTCGTCCAGTAAATTCATTTGCTCCAGTGCTCTTCTAACCTGTGTTTATGTTTAGGTCCAGGCAGCTGCTTGTAGGCAGTGTGGTGGTACCCACCAAGATATTGCTATAGTCCTGAGGTAAATGAGTTTTTACCTTATGGCTAATTTGTTCGCTATCTTTAACATAGGTATTCGTTATTTATGTTTTCAGACCTACACAAGAGTGGCGGACTCCATCACTGCAGCTGATAGATTTAGGATGTGCAATTGACATGTCACTGTTCCCCGCAGAGACTACTTTCAGAGAAGTGAGTTCATAATTTCTGCAATTTTTTTTAAACATTAATATATAATTTTCATTAAAATAAACATTGGCCTTTGTGCGGATTTAGAATTACTTTGCTGGCAGACGTCATTTCTCAGTGATATCTCAGTGAATGTGACGTTGGAGTAAAACTCCGATACTATAACTTGTTCAGGGAGAAAATCTAATATAGAGCGTTCACTTTTGCACAATCGTATGGAAGTGAATAGGACCTCTAACAACCGTGAGTGACCAGTAGGCGTGGCCAATGTTAAAATATTCGGCTGGCTTTGTTAAAATTAATAAGTTCAAAATATGTATTATACACCAAGTCTCAAAGTAGAGAGGTTACTGTCTAAAAAGCAAGGCGGTTTAAAGTTAAATCAGACATTAAGAACAAATCTTTAAGAGCAACAAACTTTACGTCCGTAGTCACTCGGACAAATAAGAATGTCGCGGCATGTACGCGGCCTATTGTGCGTATTGTATCTGCGATCAATAATGTGAAGTTCCTAGTTTCCCAATAAGTTTTTCTCTACGAACAAAGTATAGGCAGAATCTTAGTTCTCAGTGTAGTACATAATTATACATAGAAACACCCAGATCCGAGACAACCCAACCTGAGACTCTGTGGTGCAGTGGGCCGTAGCCCACATAGAGGTAGTTAATGTTCATATGGAGGTTTGTTCTGTGTCTGGGTGTTCTAAAGTATCTTACGTATGTATTTCAAATTATATATGTATTATATCTGTCATCTGGTTCCCATAGTACAAGTAATTCCTAGTTGGTGCTGTTTGAATTGACCACCAATATTAATCTATATATTATAATAATAAGCTTTTGACGAACGCTGATCATTCTACAACCTGCTTTATATCTAGATATCTGTTTCTGCATAAGTTTTTTATTCTATATATTATTTTTTTGCAGTTAATATCAACAGAAGGCTTTACTTGTACTGAAATGAGAGAAGGAAAGCCATGGACCTTCCAAACTGACTTGTATTGCTTGGCTGGTACAATTCACGTTATTCTTATGGGCAGCTATATGAAGGTTGCTAACCGCCTGGGTCAGTGGAACATAGATAAGAAATTTCCCAGGTAAATAAAAAGGTTACATACTTAGGTTTCTAGATAAGATATCTTTTTCCTAAGACGTGTACTGTGTGTGTGAGGACATAACTAAAACCTCTATTTAAAGTATGTTTCTTTATTGAAACAATCTATACCTACTTCAGTTTTTAATAATAATAGTGCTATAAAGTGCTTAGGTATGTATATAAAAATATGTTAGTATTCTATCAGTTATCTGGGTACCATAATGCTAGCTATATTTAGTTTGGGGAAAGTGGTGTTGTGGGCATTGTTCACCAATATTTATTTAAAGGGAGAAAAAAAACTTACAGTAGCAAGACTTGCTAAGTATTTTGGTACTTATTTCTAGATTTATTTTATACCATTCATTGTTTATGCCCTTGATTTTTCAGGTACATGAAAATCAGTTTATGGGATAAAATATTTACGACCTTGCTGAATGTTCCCGATTGCAACAGCTTTCCAGACTTAATGGATCTCAAAAATGAACTGGATAGTGTTTTGAATGAAATTGACAGTCTCGGCTCTCAGTTGCGTACCTTTGCCAATATCCTTAAGTCTCGGTAAATCATGTAAAATCCATATTGTATTTGTTGCATTTAAGTGTTTATGAGGTAAAGGCGATTGTAAAAACTTATTGTAATCTTAATATACAAATGTAATGAATTAAGTTGATAATTTCGCCAGGTCAATGCTAGTTTAAAAAAAGCAATAAGTATTAAAAATTTGAATCTATAACATAGTTATAATTATTATTGCAATTTTGTGTTAGTTAAATGTGATATGTGGTTTAGTTTATTTGTTGGTGTAACAAAAATATTGCTTACAATTCATTTAGCTTAATTTTATTTTAGGTTTCATTTATTTTTCTACAAAAATAAGATTTGCACACTTCATATTTCTTGTTCAAAATGTAATTATAAATATGAATAAACAATTACCTGGTTGAAATTATTATTTTATTATGAATATCTAGTAATACTCAAATCTGAGAGACTATGTAGGGCCTGCCTGGCGGTTGCTCCTAGTCAAATTAAGTTCAAGGAAGGTCCTACCTAGCAGGAAGTAAAGACTCTTAAAAAAAACAAATCACTAACTTATTCACTATTCTTTATTGAAGATTTTTGAAGTCTTTGTTTTTTTCTTTCTTGATATTCCTGAACGTTATCAAATTTTCTTTTAAACAACAGTTTTATTGTCTCAAAATGATTGTGATTGTCTTGAGATAAAGAAGAACCACTAAACAAATTTTCTACTTTAGATTTCTCAAATGAAACAGTTCCATTTGAATAGAGCATGTTGTAAAATGTGATGTTACACTCAGTATCATTGTAAACCAGAAGTGTAGAGTCCTGAAATTGGACCCCAGTAGGAAACTTGTTCAGTTGGAGTTTAGTTACAAGTTTGTGAGTTATCTTTCCTTCCAATCTTTCTAAACTGTAGATCAACAGTGATTCATAGCTATGAACTGATACAACCAAGATACTACAGTTTTCATTTAATTTAGTAACAGTGAGGTGTATTATTGGCAACGATTTGATTGGCACTTCTTGATCCATTTTCTGCTTAAAAATATCTCGTAGCCCAACATCATTTACATCAATGAAAGTGTCTATTGTCTTACAATTGTTTCCTTCAGTGTAATCCCAAATTTTCACAGTTCCATCTCCAGATGAGCTCAGTAAAAACTTTACATTATGCGGCAATTCTTCAATATGGTTGACAAACTCTGTATGTCCCAAACAATATGTTTGTATTTCATATGTATTGGGATAACATGATACTTTTATTTTTTCATCTCTATCTGATGAAATAATATATTTTCCATTTTTACTATGAAGAACATCTAGAATTAAGCTTAAATGACCTAAGATTTTTTGGCCCTTGGGAGAGCCTTCAATCTTGATATCAAAACTTAGAACATCGCCACTTTTATCTGCAAGCAGTACGTGAGAGTTCGTAGATGTAAATCTCATTTTACTGGAACTTCTGGGTAGTTCAAACACCTTGTAGTTCTTAGAAGCAGGAAGGTCGTAGAGGAGGAGCTGCTTTGCAATGTTTGTTGTAATTGCCAAGCACTTACTGTCCGAGGAAATTATGACACCATTAATTTGATCATTTTCTACAGTAGTTGGAACTTCTATGAGGATGTGTTTTGAATAGTCGTACAAATCAACATGTAAGCCCTTGGCAATAGCCACATATTTATCATTCACAGCCATGCACGTCATTGCTGTTCATTAGTGTATTATTAAGTATAGAAATAGCACTAAATTAACTCGATATATAATAGACAAAATGATGGAATTTAAATGTTGTTGACGTGCGTGAAGTGAGGTTAGTTTTTATTTATGAAAATGTGATGTTAGTTTTTGTTTTAATTTTGACATTAGAACAAAGTGACATTGACATTTAACATATCAAATTATTTACATAACACAGGCTAAAATGATTTTATCGGAAAACTATACGCCCTAGAGAATCTAATTAAAAAAAAATCGGGTTGCATTGCACTCCAGTTCAGTTCAGTCAGTTCTTGGTTAATGGCCTTTGTGGAAGGGGTACCACAATTTTGCCAAAGGGTTGCACTCCGGGAGTGCCGACAGAAGTGAAAACTTATTTTGGCGCGTTAGAGTTTAATAATCAGTAATTATGGCGACTGCCAAAATAAGTTTCTCTTCTGTCGGCACACCCGGAGTGCAACCCGATTTTTTTGTTCAGAATGTAGATAATATATCAAAGAACCTAACTCAGTAAACGTCTCCATACAAAGAAGTAGACTGTAAACATGTGAATTAAGGTTTATAATCAAATGGGCGAGCGCGGCAGCCAGCTGCGTCTCGCCCCAGACGGTAACGGTGTCGCGAATCCAGAGGTTTTCCTCATCAAAAAATATCCGTACTGAGCTAAAAGAAGCTAGAAGAAGCTAAAAGAAGGTTTCACTTCAAAAAACAATGTTAGATTCTTTATTTGACATTTACCAAAGTAACATAACTCTTGTATAAAACGCTTGACACTGGCAAAGTTGACATTATTATGACAGATGCCATTAACGAAGAAGAAGTGAATTACAAATAGTTTAATTTGTTGTTGTGGTTACGTGTGGTTTCATCTTGCGTTTTCTTGGATGGTTATACATATTACACGTAATACATACAATTTACTACCTCTAAGCGATGGCCGCAACAATAGCTTCGTGGAGTCCGGACAAGAAACACAGTGATGTAGAAAGGTGAATTTATTTGATGTTTAACCCAGATACTGTTGCCTTTTTCTTCCATCTAACTATGCGCCGAGCAGTTTACCTGTATTTTCAAAGCTCGGTTTACGGTTTGTTCCTCAGATGGGTGTGCATATACCCAGCTTACATCAATAGTAAAAAAACTCTAGCTCAAGGAAGAAAACTGCCGAAGGAATCATGCATTGAGAATCCAACCCATCAGGAGATAAGGGATGTGTTGATAACAACGGGATTGAAAGTCGGAGTGGAAAATAAACTATACCCCCGTGAACAGAGCAAGGTACTTACATTTGACTACAATAATTAGTTATAAGAGTTTAATTACAGAAAGAATAATAAATGTTATTCTTAAACAATTTAAAAACTAACCTAAATACCTATCATATATTTAAATATTTAAAACAGAACTGTTTTTCTAACTGTAATAAGAACATTATTTAAAGATTGATAGAATTATAAAATATAACCAACTTTGAACATAGTTTCCTTCCTCACTGAGACCAGTAGTAAATCCCTACAATTTGGACAACTTTCTTTTTCTCTTTAGGAAATGTTGTATAGAGGTAGAATCCGCATACAACTCAAGAATGATGATGGCACACCAGTCAAACCTGAGCTCCCTACTAGGGATGCTATCATGAAGCTCATTGGAGAATCCATTCCTAAATTGAAGACTCGTCAGAACAGGTATTGTGCTTGATAAAATCAGCCTAAATATACAATGTTCCAATTATACTTACCTCTTTCTGGATTTAGTGAAAAGCAGTGTGTTCAATTGGAGCTAATGTTATTTTCGTCTCTGGAGGTTGAATCCTTTGATTCATTTAGATTCTATGATTAATACTATCTGATTTTAATTAGCTGCCCTTGCAAGACATACCTGTCCTTAAGTCCCTATAATTGTAGTGCACTATTATTTGTTACAGACCCGCTGAGCAGCAACCTCAGACCACACAAGCCAGCGCTAAGGGAACCAAGGGCAAGAAAGGAAGGAGATAAGAGCAATTATAATTTGTTTTTTATCATAAAATTTTTATTTCAAATACACCAATATTTACGAAAATACAGTTTTTGTATGCCACATTTATTATTGAGAATGGATATGTATAGCCTTTTCTTCCAATTTATTTTCTCCATTTTTGTGTCTAGTCACGCTGTAGCCATCAATGATGAATACAACAGCGCCTGTTGTTGAACTCTCCTGAAGCACTGTTGGTATAGGTATATTTACGAGTTCTGTTTCATGTCTAGTACTAGTTTCTTTATCTTCCTCGGGAGGTGTGCTACTTCCGTCAATGATTTGCCGATCACCGGAGTAATCTTGTTTGATGCGTGTGGTGATTTCAAGTGCTGAGTCGGGAATTTCGACTTTAGCCGAGGATACAAATCCTCGTAGTCTTCCAAAAGGTGCTGATAGAAGCTCTGCGCTTTTTGCCTCGTCTCTTCGAATCTGTTGTTTATCATCTCTTTCAGGTTTATCGATGTTTCCTCCAGGGCGTTCAAGGGTACTTTCGTTTTCTGTCGCGGCACTTTCGCGGGTTGCGTCTGTCTCACCGTTTCCCTCTTCGGTACGTTTTCTGGGAACATACGACGTGGCTCGATCTCGTATTCCTCTCCAGGGTCTAGAGCTATTGACATGGTCTCCTGAATGACGGCTGGGATTTTCTTCATCATACGTTGCATCGGACCCGTGGCTTCCGTCTCCGGTACCATGTTCACTATCTCCATGATCCCTGGCGATATTTCCCTCAGCGCTCCCGTGATGTGCGGCGCGGCCTCTCTTACTGAGTCCATTATCGTCTCTCCGACCGCTAAGGGAATTTCTTGGAAGTAGTAAGGGAATGTTCTTATTCTGTCGGAAACCGCGGAAGTGACCAAGGGTAGAAGGATTGGGTGTCTCGGAGGTAGTCTCGGAAGGAGACGATGCTTCATCGTAGAGAGCCTCGGCAGAAGTATCTGCCGCTTCCTCCGATTTAAATCGGGGATTGGATTTTGAAGAGCATGGACATAAAATTTCCCTTGTGTCGGTGTAATATCTAACTCGTTTCCTTTTGCTTCTGAGATCAGAAGATTCGCCCGAGTCTGCGCCAAGCAGATTATCAAACAGCATGCTGAGACTCCGGAGCAACGGAATGTACTTCTGGTTGAGCTTTTCATTTCCGGTGATTTCTCGTTTCACTGATTGATTTATGTGGTTGTGTCTCCTCAGGCTGTATTTCATCCGCTTCGGCCTCAAGGGGCTTTTGATTTGAAAAGTTTTCCTGTACTTTAACGAAGATATTTTACCCAATGGGATAGAACTATCTGCAAATAAAAACACAGTTCTAAATAGGATATATTATGTGGCGGATTTGGTTTGGACACGAATTGTCCAAACCAAATGTTCGTTCTTTCTCTATTTCCTCCATGTCCACTTGTCAACATTAAAATTAACGACATTTTCGCGAGATAAGCTCATTTGCGAAATGTGTTTCTGGGCTTACCTGTTTCCTTGAACTTTGTCGCACGTAGCAAAGGTTTCAGGCCTTTATTTAAAGAAAATCGCTGTTCTGTAAGCTCTGAAATATATATAATTAGGCAAATTATAATTCGGTTTAGCGTTTTAAAAGGCCTTCATTACTTTCTAGTCGTCCACCTCGGTTTTCCAGATGATTTATGTTTTACTTGAATAATACGAGTAGGTAAGCGTCTTAAGTAAAAACCCTTAGCCAGTATACTACATCCGCTGTAATAATTTCTGAAACACGCTAGGTAGCTAGGTTAGTCATTCCTCAGACCAAATGAGTAAAACAACGTTTAGTTCTATCATAATTTAGTGACTGCAATTGATTCTTAAATTTGAGCGCATCTAGGAACTTTGTCCGGCGTCAGTCGCTACGTCAATTACGCATTCCAATATATAATAATATAATAGCGGTCATAATAACTATTCAAGTCACCGCACCGTGCGGGCTATTAACTGATTGGCCTATCAGCTTAGTTGGTAGTAGCTCTGCATTCTGCGCTGTAGGTTGAGGGTTCGATTCCCTGTCAGGATAAACATTTGTGTGAATAACTTAAGTGTTTGTTCTGTGTCTGGGTGTTATTAAGTATCATAAGTAAGTATTTAAAAATATATTTATATAGAATACTACTTATAAATATTCTATCAGTCATCGGGTCACCATAATCCAAGCTATGCTTAGTTTAGGACTTGATGGTGTTGTGTGCATTGTCCAGCAGTATTTATTTATTTATAATGAACTCTTTTACGTAAAATTTACAAAAGCATCGAGTATGTTCTGCTACCTAGAGACCACTTTCAAACTCTATCTGCTTCCATGCATTTCTAGCACACAAAGCTCTAGGTAATGCAAAACAGTAGCTAGTTAATTAAAGGTAGAACCCTGACACTGTAAATGCAACGTGAAATGTAAGCAAATTGCACAATACCTTCTAATTTGGGGGACGCTGCATGCACAAGTTGTTTTTGCTGCAACTCCGCCGCGATTACCTCGTTGAGAGAGACCGGCTTGGCTACGCCTGCGAACAAATACCAATTTTCTTCCACACTCACAGAAAACTTTACTTATTCTATTCTAAACTTTGCAATCTTACTAACAATATGCACAGTTAAAAACAAAGTAGAGATAGAGACGCCATCTGATTTCCATTTTAAGTCATTTTCGTATGCAATTATCTGTGTTAATTATCGCAGAAGTGAATTGTTAACTAAGCGAATCTTGGCCAAGATATTAATTTGTATTTATAACCTCGGAGCGGAATGCTGAGGCGGCACAAAATTCTCGTCAGCCGCACGTACCAATGCGTCGGAGTAAAATTAAACGTGTATTTAATCGATGTAGAATTTGTTATCAATATGAACTGGAGTAAAAGTAGCTATCTACTTACATACATTGTGTATCGTCATGAAACTACTTTGTGAATATTTTGATTTCTATATCAATTGTTTTGCAGTAGCCATTTTTGATGTATGCAGAATAAAAACATACAGCAGCATTTTTCTAGTAAAATTTTGGTCTGTCGGTTTTGAATAGAGTAAATATTCCAAACTACCCCTTTCCACACTATTACGTTCGGCCCTTCGACCGGATCTGTCTGGAACAGGTTCTCTGCACCCACATTCCGAATTTCAGTTCATTCGGGTCAGTAGGTTTTGTTATGCAGTGGACAATTTAACTTTTCTTGTAGAATAAAAAAGTCTGAAATACTCTTGGCATTTTGTTAAGAACCTGGTTATAATGTAACATAAAATAACAAACAGACATCTGAAATTGGAAATAATATCTAAAATTAACTGCGTAATAAATCAAAGGAACAATTTGCTCTAAAATTTCGCGTCAAACTACAAAGCACATGCTACATTACAACGGTTAGTGTTAAAACGCCTATTTACAGGTTCAGCAATAAATTATCACATAAAACCGTAGATAATGGTGGCTTTATGTCAAATGTTTCGATAAATAATAAAATAAAAGCAGTAAAACAAAGGACTTGCTTCAGGGTCGGCTATCGTTAAAATATTACGACCGTCCAATATCTTTGGATGAAATCTTTAATCGTAGAGTTTTACGTGGAACTAAAAGGGCTCTCGCGGCCAAAACAAAATACTAAGATAAGCCCGCTGAGATACGGGCTCGGGGTATCTTCCTCGTAAAACTAATCGAGCTCATATTAAAACTATAATAAGGTTCCATTTTACATCATCATCGAATTTTGTGTCTAAAATATTGTACCTACGCTAAGTTGGTAGCGTAGGTAGATTATCCCTTAGGTAATTCAGTAAGAAGTGCAATCTACTGAATAGAACGATGCTTCAATGCATTTTAATCATCCTCTATCAATTTAATCAGCCTTCGAGGCATTTGAATCAATCATCTTTGCTTCGTGTAGGCTACGGCTTTGCTGCAAAAGATAAATCTTATTATTAGTTTAATAAAACCAACAGATTATCCATAGTAGGTAAGACCTAAGGTTAGATCGACTACGCCGCCGTCCCCAGTCGGTAGCTGTTTGCATTATGTGGCAACTAAGTACCTGGTCTGTCAGCTCAGTTGGTAGTAGCTCGGCCTGTTGCGCTGTAGGTTGCAGGGTTCGATTCCATCCCAGGATAAATATTTGTGTGATGAACGTAGGGGTTTGTTCTGTGTCTGGGTGTTATAAAGTATCTTATGTATGTATTTAAAAATATGTAAGTAGGTATTCTATCAACCCTCAGGTCAACTTAGTACAAGCTTATTTTGGGGCTAGATGGTGTTGTGTGCATTGTCCATATTTATTTATGTACTTATCGGTTTGTGTGAATATAAGCATAACATTGTAGCTAGCCTATGAACCGTTTATCTGTCCACTTATCCAAAATAAATACCTACGAAGCTACGGATGTTTGCTTTTTGATTCTGATTATTTCCTTGCCACAGTTTACTGGGTATCGTTTTATTTTCCGGTTGATAAAGCGTTCTTTTTATATGTACGCAAATCCGAGGGGCCCGCACCGCGCCGCGAGCCGAATGCTAGTGGTCGGTTACTTGCTCTATTTACGAGCACCCTCGGTCCTAGGGGTTGCGTGTGGCAAGTCAGGCGAGACCGACTAATTCACAAAGACATCAACATTGTGTAAGATCGCGCAGCGGGCGTGTGTCTAGACGAGAAGTTATAGGTGCGTGTTCGAGTCACAGTTTTGTATATTCTGTAAATATATTTTCGAGACTGGGTGTTGGTGGTAGGTATAATAATATGAAACGTGCTCCGTAGCGCTTGGTGCTGTAGCAATAGCTAATAGCTACGACAATACTACGAAAATTAAAAAAATATGATATCACCGCATCATTGAAAACGTGCTGATAAATTATATGTTATCTTATTTACGTATTTAAACAAGCCTGGTTCTTTCAAAAAAAGACTTGGCATGAATAATTTTGACGAATGAAAAAGTCGCGAAAAATCTTATACTCCGGCTTTAATAGCGTATCGTCCGACAACCCTACCTAGTCCCGAGTTAGTATCGTTCTGTCGTCACGCTTCGTATACCCTCGATTTATTCTTTCACCGATATAAGTACTATACACCAACAGTAGCTTAGGAATTTTCATCTGAAAAAGCAAAAATTGATGGTCGATACTTTCAATGACAATTTATTGTTATTACGTGCATTTTACGCTGAAAATATAAATATATATGTTCTACAAAGGTTGTTTTTACAGACACCATTGTAGCCATTTTATATTTCCTCTTCAATTTGCTACAAGTCAAATTTCATCGTGTGGTACTCGTAATGTAGAAAAATAAAGTAGTTTTTTAAAAGAAAATTGAAGTTGGGACTCGAAATAAAATTGAAGCAGATACAAGCTGGTGCAGAATGCTTGCTTTTCGTTCTTTGAACTCAATTAGTATTTCTCATTTTTCCAGTCTCCGTATTTAGTAGATGCTTCTGATATAGTCAATTTGCTTTGCGCATCGAATAATACTACGGATTAAAACTGGTTCTATCGTGTGAATTTTTTTGGTTACTTTATATTACTAGCGACCCGCCCCGGCTTCGCACGGGTGCGGGTGCAGCATTGCATATGCTGATAATAAATATACTACAGCATGGTTCAGCCAGCCTTTGCAATATAAGCGCAAAAAATGAGTTTATATTTACGTCATTAGAAACCTCTAAAATTATCAGTGCTTCTCTACTATATTATGCATGTATTATACATATGAACCTTCCTCTTGAATTATTCTATCTATTAAAAAAAACCGCATCAAAATCCGTTGCGTAGTTTGAAAGATCTATACATACATAGGGACAGACAGACAGCGGGAAGCGACTTTGTTTTATACTATGTACCTATGATGATGATAACTGATAGTGATTTTGACTTGTAAAATAAATAAATCTTCTTATCGTGGTTTTAGTTATTTCGAACCAGTGTGATGGAAGGATCAAACTGCGCCTCAGAGGCTCCTTTCGTGCACTTGGCACATGTCTTCGAACTTTTTAGTTTCTACCGGTTTCCTCACGATATTTTCCTTCACCGATTGTGAGTACTGGTATAGCGCACATACCTACTGTGAACCTACTTAATATATCACTTTAGCCAAATTCATCACTGCCCATGTTTATCAAATGCTATGGGTCTAAGCACGCCGAAACGTCCCTCGAAGAGTGTTACCGCTCTGACGATAAACGGATTTGGGCGGGACAGTATTATTCCGTCGTAATAGAGTGATACTTCTTTAGGACCATTCAGGAAAACTGATGACACTATTTGGTTTGTGCCATAAAAAGTTATGATATCATATTTGCGGTATCAAAATATTACCAACAAATAATGCCTTAGTGGCCTTTAGCCTTTGAGATTTGTTTTTTGGGGAAAATCTTGTTGATATCAAGGGTAAGTTAACATTAGTTGTTTACTTTTTGCTTTCGATATAATGTTAGTATTTATTTGCAGTTTGTAATATTACAGTTAGTAAATACATCTAACTGATACTTACTTTGGTATTTTTAATAGTTTGACCGTGGCCTCTTTGAGTAGGTACAATATATTCTAAGCAAAATATCAGTCGAGTTTGCGTTTAAATTGTAAACATTGTCTTTAATGCAAAAACCAACTAGGTTCCTAGGTTCCTATATACAATAAAAACGAATATCTTGAATATTCTGAGATTGTCTGTAGGTAGAAAGGTAGGTACTTTTCTTACTTTGTTCTGTACAATATCCTTGCTGCTGGCTATCAAGACGCTCCCTAAACAAGTTGGTACAGAATAGCATTGCAACCCTTCTAGTTTTAAACAAAGCCGTGGCGCCGACAATAGGGGGCTGGCATATTGCCTCAGTTCCCAGTTTTACTGCTTGCTTGGGTTTATGCCTTATAAAATCTCTTGCCTCGACCACGCGGAATGGTTCTCGGCTAAAAAGTATCGCCGGCGAATAGATTATATCGCGATTGGTCGGTAAAATTGTTCTACGAGGAGACTGCTTTATTCAAAGAGCCTTTGTTTGCCCCTCGAGTTACAAGTTGGATATTAGAAGGAGTTTACGACACGGTCTGTTTGTTCTGGGCTCTAAACTTCGTTGCAAATAAATCCTCGTTTCAGTGTTTAAGTATTAATAAACATTTTCATATTTTCTTGCTCTATAGAGGTAGAGCTTTACTTACCGAATGAGTAAATACCTCTCTTTATTTACGACGTCCTTCGTTTTTATACACACTTGTGTATCCTTGCAAACATCCGCAGGAGATGAGTTGGGCGAGAGAGGCGAGTTGGTTTTATATCCCGTCCGCAGTTTGCTCCGGTAGTCCAGTTTGTCGCGTACTGTAGCGGGCTATTTTATTAGCAGGCAAATTCGAAGGCTCGTAATACTGGCTGAACTGATGGCTTTCGTAACGAAGTCTCCAGCTACGATTCGACTTATGGCTTTCATTTCCTTGGACGACCGACGCAACTTCTCGATCCGTATGATAGCCAGCTCCGAGTTGTTATGTTACGGTTTATGGATATGGAATCAAGAGCTCAAGGTTTTTTGATTCTTATTTTTATTTACTGAGACCCTTTATGATATATCGTACTTTTATTTTCACTTTTTCCTTTGTTTAGTTTGAATTTGATTATTTAAATAAGTGAGAGTTATCATTCCCTAAAAAAATCCCACTAGCAAATGTTTTTGTGACTTCCAAGATCTACGACAATAGATATTATTGCAAAGAAACGTTGGTACTACTTATCGCATTGCGAGCCCAAACGTAATAAAGAGGGCGAGGCGCTAGCGGCGGCCGGTGGTGATAGGATTCATAGATAGGTTGTAACATGTTGGTAACAAAGAAACGCGTCGCGCCTCATCGCGCCGTCTTCGTCGTCGCCCGCTATCGACAATAGAACTTCGTCAGAGGCATTGTCTCCGCTTCGTGGGCTTTAGGTTAGGGCACGTTGAAAAGTAAATTTTATGTGATCGATGATTAACATACCGTACTTTTATGGATGTTACATGCAAAATATGCGTTGGTCTAAGTAAGCATGGATCATGGCATGTCTTAAAGAACATCACCTACATTCGTTTCGTTATTTTCCACTAGTGGAATTAATTAATTCATGGATAAGTGTCGCGATATCAACATAATAACGACATGTTTTCAAGTACCAAGCCGGGATTTAAACAAGCCCTCACAAAGTAGATATTGGCAGGATTTATCCGCCCAGCTTAAGCCGATATCATAATCATTAATTTGGTAAACACCGCTTAACGGTGTAATGAGTGAGACCCCCATAAAGTAATTTTGGTAAATGGGTATTTACTTTCATAGTTACTGTCAGGGCAAAAGCTACGGCCCTGGCTAGCAAGATAAAACGAAAAATATGAGCGATATGAACAGAGATTTTTTGCCGCTTCCTAAGTAATAAAATGGA
Source organism: Lampropteryx suffumata (assembly GCA_948098915.1). Taxonomy (NCBI): domain Eukaryota; kingdom Metazoa; phylum Arthropoda; class Insecta; order Lepidoptera; family Geometridae; genus Lampropteryx; species Lampropteryx suffumata. Next base: position 11,656,861 of record OX402553.1, read on the forward strand.
ATTATATTCCTTTGTATCTTCTAGATAGGGTTAAAAGTAATTTCAAAACACTACGTTTGCTCTAAATGTAATTTAACTCTCTTGATACTCAGTGCTTTACATTGTTGCCTGCTCTGCTTTTCAAAAATATCGTTTATTTTTTCTTGGTTTTTGTTGTATTGCACACTTCGCTTGTGTATTAAGTAGGCCCGGAATCCGTCTAGCTATATATGTACCATCACGTTCCTTTCTGCCTTTCCAGTTTTAAACTATTTTGCCTTGCGTTGGTTTTGGGTTACAGGCCACACCTTCTTTTCTTTGTTGTCTTTCTTTTCTTTTGTTGTTTGACCAATAGAGTCCGGGCAGACAACATCTGCTCAACATATTTTTTTGTAATGGTTCTTTTTAATGACTTTTTCCATTGCAAAGTCATCAATAAAAATTGTTAAAATTAGTCATAAAAATACTATAAAATTACAAATACAAATTATCTGTTGAACACTAACTACTACAACTAATTAATCATTTGCCTACCTTTTTAGTTAACAAATATACAAAGAATCAGAATCTAAACGTTATTATTTAATCATTGATAAAAATGCCAAAACTAAACAGATGTTAACCTATTGATGATGATGTCAGATGTCTTGGATCAGTCAAAATAAGAAAACAAAAGAAAGAGGTTTTAGTACTTAGACCCACGAAATACGTAGCTCCTATTGGTCTTTAAAAACAAAAGAAATCGAGCAAGCCACTTCACAACCCGTCACTTCACAGAAAAATCATCCTAGTGGTGTAAAGGCAGAAAGGAACGCGATAGTACATGCAACCAATTAAATAGTTTCACATCACCTAATCTTCGTGAGGTATCAATGGTGAATTTTATGTCCTCGAAAACACTGGAGGTCTAGTGATCTTGATGGACCGCCTTCCGATCCTTTGTTGTCCAGTCGTGCACCAATGGATTTCTATGTTCGAAAACTGTATATGCGCTTTACCAGTATTCTCAAACGGAACGGAAAACACGGAAAACATCGTGAAGAAACTGGCATTTCGTAGAACCTAAAAAATTCGACACTATGTGCCAAAAGCACGAAAGGAACCTCTGAGGCGCCCATTAATTTTTTCACCACACTGGTTCGAAATAACTAGTGATACGATAAGAAGAAGAAGATGTCACCTCCACTCTGCATGCTACGAGTACACTACGAATACCTTTCATTATCTCAGTAGATCATCAGTTAGTATTTTTCATTGTTAGGTCCACAACAAGCATGTTACAAAGCACGTTATAAAACTGAATGGAAATTGATTTTCACACATTAACGTGTCAGTTAGCCAGCAAGCGGTGGGTAGTACGTCCATTCAGAACCTTATCTGCCAGTTTATGGGCTCTAACATCCGTTCACGCGGCAGGAATCGACCGTTATAACCTAGTTAGGGCAAATATTCATCTCTTATTTAAATTTTCGCAGCTCCAATCTATGCCTTATCTTAGCTTGTATAGTCACCTGTTATACCCGCAATTTATACTACTGTTATTGTTTGCTATTCCCTCTTGTGGTTTTATCTTACTCAAATTAACTCAAAATGGGATTGCAGGCCTTGCGTAAGGACAACCTTTCCACACAATATTAGCCAGTTTTCATATTTTCGTCTAAGTACCTAGCTTTATATCTTCCGGGCGTTTTGAATTTTCCACGCTCCATTTGTTCGTAAGAAGGATGAGTCTAATAGCTAAATAGAATTAATGAAACACCCAATTTGTTTTCGCAATCTGTTTATCTAAAATAGGATAACATTGTTTATCCAGGTCAAATAAAATAACGTTCTACTTGGAAATAAATTGAGGGATTATTTACTTATGTAAGTGGGTTTAGGTACCTACTATCCGATATTTAACGAACGGTTTATTCGCTAGCTATAATCTTAACGTATTGCCGATCGGATCATCTGTAGATGATTAATTTTGCTTAATCACACGAACAATAGTCCTGCAGTGGGTATCTATCAAGTATTTATAACGGATAACGTCAGTTCCATGGGCATCGAATCGGTATCGAAAGGTACTTGGTGCTTAATATTTCATGTGAGTTGGGTCGGTATGCGAGCGGAACAATTTGCCAATAATCCTATCCCCGGCTAATAACTGAGGTGGCGCCCACCAGAAATGGGTGTTATTGCCCATGAATGATTTCTGCGCAGCTCATAGACTGACTTGAATTCCCTTTGTATTGAAATCACTCTGACTTATTGTTTTCGATTGGTTTGTAAGTAGGTACTGTATACGAAAATCGGTTAGGCGTCTATATCAGAATTTACGGCATACATACACCCTTGGTTGTGTTTCTACTGCTATTCGTAATACAAGAGGTAGGGTAGGAGGATTCGTTGACAATAACGTACGCATGTCATTATTTCAGGGATTAATGGTCTAAAATATGATTAAGTATATTTTTTCTCTTCAGGTTTAAATCAATTTGTCAAGTCTAACGCTTGAGAGTCTTGGGAACAGAGCCATTGTGGCTTCGCATTCAATTTATATTCAGATCTAGTTGAAATAGAATTGAAACTTAGATTGCGGCCAGGTGGTGACAGATTTGTAATAGCCGACCCTCGGGGTGACCTAATTTCTTACATAAACACGTCAAGTTTATGATTTTATAAGGAGAATCATTAATGTTGTTTCCAGAACTCAATTTGAAGCACAAGTGTTTACTAGACAATAATATTCAAGTGTTGTTTTTAGAGTTTTGGCAGCTAGCAGCAGCTATAAGTATATTTTAGCAGAGTGATTGTTTTGAATTAGATAAGGTATTAGGTTCGTACCTACCGATCTAGAATTAATAACACAGCAACATTTTTGAAGTGATAACTTCTTATGGGAGGGTATACCGCTTCGTCGCGTAACGCGTTACGGCGCCAGTCAGTCTGGCTTCCCTTCTGGCTGATTCTCACGCATACGGCAGCGGTAGGCAGGCTCCTCCTCTCTTACTCTAAATCACAGCGCTAGTTAGAATAGTTTAAGTTATCACTTTTGTCCCAAGACGCACACGTTTTTGGTCTATGTCGGTAATTATTCGATCACGCAAAGTACCTAACCACTAAAAACCAGGACATCTTCTCGGCAAACCGATTTTGATATAATCGGAACAAAAAACGTCGAACGACTTGACAGTTTTTTTCGTTGTCAAATTCAATTTATGTATCGTCTGTTGTGGAGGATTCGCGATATCGGTTTAAATAATCACGTTTTAAAAACTAAAAAGACAACCGACTTCATGTATAAATACATAATAGTTTACAAAAACTAAAAAACACGCTTTATATAGAAAACCAAACTAAAAAATAGAAAATAAATTTTAATAAATGTAAGTAAGAAAAAAATGTTTTATTTAAAAAATAGCGTGGGGTGCATGGTGTCAATAGTTATAAATATTTCATTGACAGATATGAAAGAAGGATTAACATTTCGATAATATTTTAAAAAGCACCCCACGCTTTTATATTTTTTTAGTATTTTTTAGTTTTTTTTAAACTATTATTTATTTTCTACTTCTTAGTTTTAGGATAATCGGATATTTTTTTTTTATTTTTTGTTTTCGAATTATTGCATTGTCATCGGTCTTTGACAGGTGTGCAAATTTGAATGAAATCTGGCCGTTTAAAGTGGGTCAAAATCGCGCCATAAGGAGTCGGTTACAAACATACAAACATACAAGTGAAGCTAATGTAAAGCGTATAAAAAGCAAAAATTCAAAATTTCGTTTCATCTATGTAGATGACATATTTTTTTCTCTTTTTTTTATTTAAAAACCTAACTACTGAACCAATTTTTATAAAATGTATAGGTACATACTCCTTTCACATAAAATCAGATTTTTTTAATCGGTTAATAAATGACAGAGTTATGAGGTAACAAACATAAAATAACAGTTTCATTGAGAACCTCCTCCTTTTTTGTCGGTTAATAAGTAATGCCGGTCGTTTCATCGTTCGACCGAACGAGTCGAAACGATGTAACGAAAGAGTAGGATTATTGTCTCTATATATCGTTTATCGTTTTGCCGAGTACACCCCCAGTACCTAACAGGACGAAGAACTAACGAACTCTTCGAGAGACAGTCACACTTATTGTCTCTACGAGCTAGCAAATGAATGAAACTACTTACATGAAGCGATATTGTGGGTAATAGGATTACTTCATCTTACACAAATATAAATTGATATAATATAGGTCTATGTGTAGCCAAACAAGGATAACTCGATCCATTAAACAATAGAACATTATTTATATTGCTATATCGAGCGCTTTATCACATTTCGACAAAATAGGATTCTAATTTATTTGCTTACATAACGATTCTCCAGCGACTTTGCCTTTTACAGTAAACGCTGGTAATAAATAATAAGATAACATTGAATTGATCGTAATAGAGATTGGTAGACTTAGGCTGGCTCGGGGAAATCTGTCCTTGATTGATTTTCTCTGCCTAGGAAAATTCTTTAAAGGATTTCTGTATTTTTCTATTACTTTCATTACATTACAGATGGTATTTGTATTTACTTGCGAGTTATCCACAAGCAAGCGAATTATTTGGATTTCGTAGTGGATCGATGTCGTTTAGGTAATGTGCATCTTTTTTGTAGAACTTTTAAAGGTGTACAATACTGTAGTACACTATTTTGATCTATCTCGTATGGTTCAGACAGCGTTTGCAATGTAAGCGCAAAAAAATGTGTTTATTTACGACATCACATTAGAAACCTCTAAAATTATCAGTGTTTCTCTACTATATTATGCATGTATTATACATATAAACCTTCCTCTTGAATCACTCTATATATTGAAAAAACCGCATCAAAATCCGTTGCTTAGTTTTAATGATACAACTAAGCATACAACGGTACAGACAGACAGCGGAAAGCGACTTTGTTTTTATGTAATGATTTGCGTTCGTCCGCGCAATTTTCGTAAAAAGGGGTACAAAGATTTTGCTTCACGTATTAATATATAGATAGGTAAGTACTTATATATTACAAGGTAAACACAACATTAAGATGGGCAAGTATTGGTTATTTATTTTAATTTTAATCACTTGCATAGTCAATAAACTGCGCAATTTTCGTAAAAAGGGGTACAAAGTTTTTGCTTCACGTATTAATATATAGATAGGTACTTATATATTACAAGGTAAACACATCATTGAGATGGGCAAGTATTGGTTAGTTATTTTTATTTTAATCACTTGCATAGTCAATAAACTTGTATCTTGTAGGCGTAAGACCAGGAAAAATAAATTGTCTTTGCTACTGGATTTATTCGGATGTTAGATGGAAAAGGGCGTCCTAAGAAGGAATCGATGACTCACCCCATAGCATATCTAGCTCAAGATGTACCTAGCTTGATAGCTAGTTCACTTCATTTTATTTAGTTCTTGTTGAAGGTTTTTGGTAGGTATAGCATGTTACGAGCATAAGTTGTCCTAGCTGTTCTTTTATTATGCTGTGGCTGTAGCTCATACTCGTAAGTGGCCACTAAACTTTATTGTTGTGTTTACGACCTCGCGAAACTACGTTTTATAGACATTTTTCGACACGAGCAAACAAAGACACCACTTTCTATGTACAGTTGGCAAAATCTAGCTGTTTGAGTTGTGTGAGTGGAATCTCTTTAAGCTGACTAAGAAAGTGAATTATCTATTTATGATGATTGGTTTTTTGATGGTGACTAACATACGATTCATTATTGTTTAAGTATTATTGCGTACCTATCTTTTAATTTATTCCCGACGTTTTGGTTATGTTGCAATAACCGTAGTCGCTGGCAGACTCAATTGACTTGAGATTGGATATTCATTGTATTGATGTGTTTGTAGGCTTTCAATGTATACTGGGAAAGTATCTTATTTATACCGAAATAATGGGACCCATATTTTAGTGTGGGTGATAGGGACAGAAACACATTATACATTCCTAAGATTCGACTAGAAAAAGTAAATAGATCATTTATGTTCCCCTGGAGCGCTTCTATAATTAATATATATAATTATATACATTAACTATAATTGGCAAGTTAAAAGGAAAAACTCTTAGAACTAAAGAACTAATAAAAATATTTACATGTTTGTTAAATAGGCATTTAACGAATACAAATATAATACAAATTTATGTAACCAGTTAAACATTGTGATAAATACATTAAATAACAAACATAATATAAATAAATTTAAACCAAAAACGACCTCCTAAAGAGCAGACTTTTGTGCATTTAACAGATATTTTTTAAATGAATTTTTGAAGGACCAAATGGTAATTGAACTTCTGATGGGAGAAGAAATATTGTTCCAGCATTTCGTGGCAGCATACCGGAAACTGCCACGAAATGCGGTCGTTTTATGGCTTTGACAAATTAAACGAATTGCTAAGCGAATATTACAAGTAGAGAATTTTAGTTTTTCATACAAATATATTGGTACCTGGCTTTTTATAATTCCAAAAAGTAGTGTTGTAAAGTGAAGTATACGACGTGATGACATGTTTAAAAGACCGTGACTATTGATGTATGGAGAAATGTGAGCTCTTTTCGGTATAAGGAAACAAAATCGGACACACGCATTTTGTACCCGCTGTATGAGTTTCTTTGAACGGACTAGCAGACAACCACCAAAAACGTTATCTACGTACGTTAACTTGGATAGAATAAGCGAATCACAAAGTGTGATTCGCAAGTATATAAATAATCAATGACTATATTGTTGATAGACAGCATGACCTTATGTTAAACGTAATCAGTAATATATAAGAACTGTTTAAAATAAATTGGTTAAATTACAGGCATGTTTGACTACACATAGGTTAATCTTGTAAAAATATATAAATAAGTGGTGAAAAATAAATATATGTTACTCTACGAAAGTGACTTATTTATCTGATACTGACAGATTTGCAAAGTATAACCCATCGGAAGGAACATACTTTAAAAAAAAATTAGTCTATTGTCGGGGATTCTTCGTTTGTCATTTCATGAAGTAACATAGCACTCCTAAATTAATATTCTTTTCTTGTTTTATTGCATGTATTATTCCGTAATCTTAGCGGAATTTTAATAAATAAATTGTGACTATATAGTACAAGTATGGACTATTAATTATAAGTGTATTATGGTGCAATGTGCTTTGAACGACGAGGAAGCCCGAGAAAGTTCTTTACGGCCATTCCGCGATTAAAATTGACAATTGACCATAGACTAAGACTTTATTAACATATAAACACTTAAATAGATGGACAAATATTTAGTACTTTTCCGCCAATCTATTAATTTAATGTTTTGTAATGGATTTCCGCAAAGTCCCGCCTGAATCAATTAACTATATAAACACTTGACACTGGCAAAATTGTCGACAAGATAGATGCCATTATATGAAGAAAAGAAAAAGAAGAGTTTCTTGCCAGTTCTTCTCGGACTTGTGTTAGAATTGGCATCTAAATTCACTAATGTAAGACGTGTCAAAGTGATCCTTGTGAATGTATGGAATCAAAATATTTTTGACTTTGACTTTGATTTGTATTTTATAATTTTCACAACTATCCACAGTTTACAAATAAAATACTTATAAAGTAGGTATGTAGGCTCTTCGTTGTTGGGTATATGAATAACATAGTCAACCCTCGGTGGCAGCTGATTCGTATAATATCTTCACAACCCATCTGAGTCGTATCCGGTAGGATGTGAACTTCTTATTTATGCCAGGCCGACTCCGCAAGGATCTGCGCCACATCTCTCGTATGACTTATTTTGTCTGTTTCTTTTCTCGGCATACCGACGTACGAGTAATCCGGTTAGAGAAATATATTCTTTAAATAATTCTCTGACAAGCTTTACTTGAAGGATTTTTTAGTGACGGGATGGATAGTTTGCGTTAGAGATATCTAGTATATTGCTTGCTAGAAAGAAACTAAAAGCTAGTAAGCGTAAGGTAATATATATTATTATAATAATTTATGAATTCCAAAAAGTAGGTATTATAGTTTTGACTTCTGTCCGTATGGTATTTTTCTCTGTAGGTATATACTTCTGTTTTAAATCCTATAGTTAATTTAAGATAAACGGTTTATTATTATATTATTATTTTTATTATATCCTAATGATAATCATTATAATCTCAACAATTTATCTACTCAAGTAAACTCTCTGTAAATTATGGACACGCCTATTACGTTTTGATCTCGCAATATAAAAAGGCTTTAGGGGAATGGGCTTAATAGCTTCGTTTGGAAATTACAAACTTAAAGACATTGACTTTGTTAGGAGATTAAAAGGTTAAACTGCGTAATTACTTTAACTTTTCACAAAATTTTCTTTAACGTTTCCTATGGGTAGAATTTATAAGGGTAATTTGTTAGGCACCGCTACCTACGTCTTCGGTACACAGTGTTATCGCAGCCCGTCGGTCAGGTAGGTACTACCAGCGGCACCGAAGCGAAAATCCGTGTCTAAACAGAAACAAAAATACGTCAAATATTTTCTTTACTTATAGCGTTAGAGCTGTCCGCAAATCGAATACCTATGTTGGTGTTACAAAAGTAAAAGGATCAGCTTTTAAATCCGATAAAGAAGTGAGATTTTGAATTAGTGGCCAGGATGAAAAGTAGGTCTAGTTTTTTTGCTGACGCAGCGCCGCCGGGCTATGGCAGCGGTGCGACAGGCGTGCGGCCCGCGAAGCGACCGTTTTGTATATTATCTTGTGCTACAAATCACACCGGATGTCCCAGGGAGGGGAAATGAAAATTGAGATACCGGAGAGGCATTGTTCCGTGAAAATATATCTTCTTGATATTCTCAGGGCGCGGGACGGCCGACGACGGCGACGCACGGATATTGCGATAATGTTACGTCATATCGCAAGATAAAAGCGCTTTTCATATTGGCGGATTTTCACTTTCTTGTTGCGTTGTCAGCTCCTTTGTTTTAAGCATCAACTACTGTTACTAACTATACTCCTAATAGTGAACCGCGAATTTCCCTCGATCTGTTTCACTGGAAGACGATAGAGAGACTGTGCCTTGCCTATTGTGAGAATGCACGTTTTGTGTTATTTAGTGTAGGTATAAGTTCGATTGTTTTTAATCAAATAATCAAAGAAGTTAGATTTACCATTGCTTTTTCTCTGTACCTTGTTTTCCTCCTATGCTTTGTGTTCCTATTTTTAACGCATTATAACTTATCTGTAATGTTATAATAAGGTGTAAATTAAATGAATTGAATTAAATTTAACACAAGTCAATGAGTAATCCGATAATGAGTACCTAATGAGTAATCTGACAAGATTTTTCGAAAGTTTTGATAAGTTTTTATATGGAGCATGTCACGCATAGCTATAATAATAATAATTCCGGACATTTCACATAACATCATCTGACCCCAAAGTAACGGTACCACATGACTGATCTACTACTTATATACTTTTTTTTTGTAAATACATACATATTATACATAGAAACACAATGTTCATCATAATCAGCTTCCAGAAGACAAGTATACTCTAAAACCTAGGCTGCAGAATAGTAGTTTTGAGAGCTCTAAGTATGCCACGATGAACAGTCTTAAGCTTTCACCATCTACTGATTTCTCACAACTTTCATAATGTCAAGGACATTTGAGGACTTCCTAACATTCCACAGCAATGTTATATAGAATGTCGCATCTATTTATTTCCGCTAAACCCATGGTAAGAAACCCATATGAACATGATTGGAAATCCTTAGTTATTTAGGTACCTATGTTGGCTTGCAGGTACCCGTACCAATTCCAGGATTCTATTCTGGACGAAGTTATATTACACTACAAATGAAACCCTGATAAATCAGGTGACCTACTTGGATACGTCGGTTGATGAATATTGGGATCGGGCTGGGGTCCGTAAATACAGGTATGACCTACACCTACGCTACGATACCTACTAAGTACATTGTCTTTACTTTGTTTATTCTGTACATTGCATGATCTGATTTACATTTAATATTAAACATTTGTATGCGACCACGATTCAAGTATTTACCAATAAAGGCCTGATTGTGATCTGACCCAGACAATGTGACCTTTCTCACTTCAGCGCCGAATCTAAATTTTTTGGGGACATTTTCTCTGGATTTGTCGCTTTTAAAATAATGATTATGAGCACTGTAGCCCGCACCAAAGACAGGTAGAATGGCAAGAAGCGGCAATAATTTATCATTACGACAAAGCGCCCCGTGATAAGGGCTCCTTCCCACAAGCCTGTCCTAAGTGAACAACGGAAAGCGATTCAGCGAAAGCAATCATTCGAAAACGCTTGCTAAACGCCACACAAATGCGTGTGGTATTCGTACATCATGAATCGCCGTACGAATCGCGAACGCGAACGGGAGCAAGCGAACAAAGGATCAAACTCACCCTGGTCTAAAGATGATCCGTAACAGTGTCGGTGCCTTCATCGATAAAACAGTACTTGAGTAAAAATCAGTGTTTCTCTAAATGTGTATACATTTAGAGAAACACAGATTTTTACTGATTTTTACAGACAGTTAACTGGCAAGTTACTGTCTGAGGGTAAAGCAAAACCAGACCTTGTAGTATGCATTACGTTAAGAAAATGTTGAAGAATTTCAGGATAAATCCTGTGGACGCACAATTACGTAATTTCGTGCACAATTACACAAAACACTGCTCTAATTACCTGCATACTCAAAACCCTGAAATTCGTCAGCATTTTGCAAGCGTAATGCACTCGGCCATGCATACAATAACGTACCATAGCAGTTATTGATTTGGTGCTAAAACTTACTAGTTATGCTGTGTAGCATCGCATCTCATGACTCTCCTAGAACTAAATTTAAGCGTTGTTGGATTAAAGGAAGCCGCGGCTTAGATGATGTCGCTCTAACAAAAAGTCCGGATTACCTAGGTTTTGCTAAATATTTGCCTAGCACTTTAGTCCCGCCCAGTTAGCGCTGCGGTGCGATAACGGGAGCTTGCAAAAGTGTCGGAACGTTCATGGAACTCCCATTATTGAATGGTAGGTAGGCACTACCGTGTCGTAGCGACTATTTTTGCTACGATTTCTATATTATAAATTTATTTAATAGTATTTAATGTTTGACTTTCAAAACTTTCGTAAGTTATCTACTTATAAATTTTGATAAACAAAGGTTTTACTCATGTATTATTTTGTCAATGGAGGCACCGACACTATTTAGATCCATCTAGCTAGAGAACCTTCATCAGGGTGAGTTTGATCCACGGTCCGCTCCTTGCCGCTCGCGTTCACGGTTCGTGTTTATCAAAATGAGTATTTAATGTTATTTAATAATAATAATAAATATTGGTGGACTATGCACACAACACAATCTAGCCACGTAGTAATATATATTTTATGCCGGACATTTCACGCAACATCATCCGGCCCCAAAGTAACCAGAGTTTGTTTTATGGGTACCACACGACTGATATATACTACTTATATACTTTTTTTGTTTACAATTACATACATATTATACATAGAAACACCCAGACCCGAGACAAATACTTGCAGATCATACAAACATTTTTCTCGTGGCGGTAATCGAACCCGCAACCTTCTGCGTCTCAGCCGGACCTTGGCTCACTGCGCCACAGAGGTCGTCTATGATACTTTATAACACCGAGACACAGAACAAACACCTATGTTCATCACACAAATGTTTATCCTGCGAGGGAATCGAACCCTCAACCTACAGCGTAAAAGACAGTTACTACCAACTGAGCTGACCGGCTACTCGTATATAATATGTAATTTCAAACGACATCTCTTCATGCAGATTGAGATTTTAATCTTTTGGAGCTGACACCAGTATGAAATAGAGGTGTCCACTTAGAAAATACATCGATGTTTTTTTTCGATGCAATACATCGAGGCTATGCATCGATATTTTTCGATGGATCGGTTAGAAACATCGATGTTTTTCAACATCGAGAACTTTTTGCAACATAGCATCACAAAGCAGTAAAAGTCCACGCTACGAATGAAGTCCCGCAGATGACGTGGCGCTGCAGTCCAGTTTCAGTTCCAGTTTTCATTACTAAGCGTATGAAAAATAGTTTGAACAAAAAACGCATTACAATTTTTTTTTTACGGTGAATATTCGAAAGTACGGTTAAGTATGAGTGAACATGAGTTGACAATTTAGATCTTAAGTTTTCCCCAGGACTTGTTTGGTGGCGCAGACTTCAGCACTCTGAGACACTGCATTACAAACAAACCACAATTTTGAAATATCTATTACTTCTACAACAACACTTTTTTTGTCCGCAAGCCTGTTGTGTGTTAAGGGATGTTTAAAGAAGACATGTATGTAACTAAGAAAAAGACGATATTACATTTATACATTTACTAAAAAAAATGGCAATATACTTTGTTTTATTTAAAAAAAGGTCAACTAAAAGTACAAGCAATATGCAAATCTTAAATTTTCGCGCTTAATGTTAATTGAAATTAATTGAAAAGAGTTAATTGAAATTAAACAACTTCTACCACTGGTCCTGCGAAGGTGTTGAATATTGTAAAACCAACTTACACGGAAACGATGAGATGATGCTCTAATGATTATAATACATCCAACTCTAATCCTATTTCTTTTCGAAAAGTGTGCACATTCACGATTCATCACAGATCATTGCGCATTCAGTGTTGCATGTCAATTTCTAGATTCCTCCTAAGGTGGTTCGATTCACACTGAGCGTGATTTTTTGAAGTGAAAACTTCTTTAGCATCGTTGTGATTTGAAAGTCAATGAAAAGCGACTTTAAAAAGAGATAGACATATCCCTAGTATGAAATGTCCAGTGTTAGATTTACTTATTTATTCTATTCCTAGCATTGTTTCAGCGAACGATCCTATATAGACCGGTAAGTAACCGTTAATTTAAAGTCGATGAGGCGATACCAATACGAGTAGGTACATTTTGCAATAGCCGTGCGTCCACAGGGAACTACAAAGAGGGACTCCATTTGAATTTAAAACAAATTCTAAACTAACTTCGTTCGAAAATCGCGCAGTGGCACTCGTATGGTCGCATTCACAATCTGGTAAAATGCGGAGTGAACTGGACTTCTAATGCTGTTTTTTTCTAGAACAGTTAATTGGAACAGGGGCGTATTTAGCTCTCACTATGTGATTCTGTTTGTATCCAGTAGGCGCCACTCGCGCGGAAAATGATACGCGTTTGACTCGCACAAATGTATTCGTAACATAAATTATAATTTGCTTGGATGACTCTTCGAAGAACTTTTCAAAGCGTGCAGTGCTACTTAGAATATACTTACCTACCTACATGACATAGATTAGGGACAGTTTAGGTAGGTTCGTATGTAGTAACTAAACTACTAGATATAAATTTCTGGCATTTCAGTTGTTTCACCGGACTAGCTAAAATTTTCTAAAATATGGATGGACATTCAAATAGTACTGTAGTGTGTTCATTTAGTACTGAAGCTGGACAAATAATTAAGAACAATTTATTAAACTGCTTGGGAATTGTTTTGTATGACACTTACATTAAAAAAATCACATAATATGTAGCGCACATTTTTAACTAAAATTAATATTTAATAGCATATCCACGGCTTTTAATTACTGTTTTACACCGGCGAGGCATTGACTCTATTAATTTTTGACATTTTGGAAGAGAAATAGAGTTCCATTCTTCTAAAAAAACGTCGTACAGCTCTCTTAAACTCCCACACTGTATTTGAAACCATTTTCTTTACTTTGAACCACAGATTCTCTATTGGGTTTAGATCTGGGCTGTTAGCTGGCCAGTCTAATACAGAAACTGATTGCGCTGTAAGAAATTCCTATACGGTGCGTGCAGTGTGCTTTGGATCATTGTCATGCTGGAATGTCCAAATAACCGGTAGAACGTCTTCAGCATAAGGTAACATTGTTTCTTCCAGTATATTTTTGTATTGGAACTGATCCATGTTACCTTTAATCAACTTTACAGGTCCAACACCATGTCCAGAAAAGCACCCCCAAATTTTCATATTTTCACCACCGTGCTTTAATGTATCTTTCGTATACTTAGGGTCGAATGCTGTATTCGGGGGACGTCGTACATATCGTTTTCCATCAGAACATACTCAGTTTATTTTCGTTTCGTCAGAAAAAAGTACATTTTTCCACTGTCGCACAGTCCAGTTTCATACTTTCTCGCAAATGCAAGCCGGGCTTGTCTGTGGCAAAGTTTCAACATGGGTACCTTTCTTGCTATCCTACCGTGTAATTTTTCTTTTACCAAACGTCTTCGAATAGTGCGTGCTGAGATTGTTGAAAGGTTGTTTTCATCAAAATATTCTTTTCTCATTGGACCCTTTAAAAGGATTTTGTTTTGCCATACGAACGATGTTTCGGTCATCTCGAGGAGTAGTTTTTCGCTGTTTAGGTACACTTGGAACATTCGAAGTAGTTTGATACGTATCAAAATGATTTACAGCGTGGAAAACCATCGTTTTTTAACATTGCAGATGGCTATATTCGGCTATCTTTTTATAGGACCAATTCTTCCGGCGAAGTTTTATTATTACTTCCCTAGTAGATTTATCACAAATTTTATTTTTTCCCATTGTTTTTTCATAAGAAGCAATCACTTTTAAAGTTTTACAGCACTAAATGGCGCCAAAATTATATAAACAGTAACAAATCGACTGAGTGTTCTCTATTTAAATTTGAATAAAGGTATAAACTATTTAGCGTTCTTAATTACGTGACCAGCCAGTAAATAGGAATACTATGTTTATAAGTAGGTATTGTAAAAAGTTTGTCTATTTATTTTTAGCGAATCATGTGTAGGTATCAATGAATACAGTGGTATTATGGAAAAGTTTTACGATACCAAGAGAAATAAAAAAAATAGCATGCAATTAGTTTTGCATCTTAATTTTTGAAAAAATCTTCCCTTTATATCAGCGTTCTTAATTATATGACCACCACTGTATATGATATTTGTATTGTTTGATACACGCACCTTCTTGTGACTCTTAATCAAAGTCAAGTCAAGTCAAAATATACTTTTTCAATACAATCACAAGGATCACTTTGAAACGTCTTACATACTAGTTTTTAGGTGCCAATTCATCCTAACCCAAGCCCGAAAAGATCTGGCAAGAAACTCGTCTTGGTCCTAGCGCTTTTTTACATGATCCATGTTATAACTAACTACGAAATACTAATACAAGAGAGATTATACATTTCTAGTGTGTCGGTTAACTTTCTGCAGAGCGACATGAGGCCATGCATTATTATCAATAATATAGTCATTTATATTATTATAAGCTTTCTTCAAAAGACTACCTTTTATGTATGCTTTAAATTTCTTAATAGGTTGCATTTTTAGGAAGCTTATTATGGAAGCGCACCGTGTTTCCCATAAAGGACTTATTTACTTTTTCTACTCGAAACCTAGGGATGTATAATTTGTGTCTATAGCTAAAAATAGTAGGTACAGAATGTGGTTTTCACAAACGCTTTGTTAACGAAATTACAAAACGATATTAGCAACCAATTCCATTTACCTTTGAAACGAAGATCACCCAACCCTTTCGGTGCATTGAGCATCATAGCGAAATCCTGTAGCTAACAGCGGAGTCGAAACCGGCTAATTTGGCTCACGGTGTGAAATGGACCGAGTCATTCCCGTACAAAGCGCCACTAATGCGCGCCCGTCCGCTCCCGGCCCGCAATTATATTTGCATACGACCACCTCTTGCTCACACAATGATACGGACAACCGGACAAAAGGTGAAGTCGATGTAGTTTATGATATAAAGCGCCAGACTTAGCTAAATTCCCTGATTAATAGATATATAATATAATAAGATATATAAGATAATAAGATATTCCCGTATCTCGATGGTAACTGACCACTTTAAGTGAACGAAATCAAAATAGATATCCCCGTATCTATTTTGACTTCGTTCAATTAAAAAAAGTGTTTATTTATAAAATAAAAAAACTGACAAATTATTTTAGTGGTTTAATGGTAATCCATTCCGATATATCGAAACAATAAAGTCGTTGAGTTACACGGCGAATTCCGTCATGTTGACAGTTGTTTCGTTGTCAAATTCAAACAGTAGGGTTTTGCACGATTATTGCCCCTTCTTCTTATAGTATCACTAGTTATTTCGAACCAGTGTGGTGAAAGGATTAAAGTGATTCCTCACGATGTTTTCCTTCACCGTTTGAAAGTACTAGTAACATAATGATATATATCGTTTATCGATTTCAAGAGTAGGCCCCCAGATGCAGGCATGACTATAAATCCAATAGCTTAATTAACTACCACATAATTTCGGGTACATCTACACTATTGCCGCCTGTTCTACCCGATAGGGGCAAACGAACAAAAGGTAAGTAAATGTATGTAGTTCAATTTAGCACGGGATTCTGATGACGGGATCGGAACAATCAAAGCGCTCGCCACGCTACAGTCGCTACGGTTGACAATCACTATATCCGGATGCCCGGTACTTTCAGGTGCGCCGCTTTCAGACGGGGAAATTGGTACCTTGTTTCCGGTGGCTTTAATCGGATCTTTGAGAGGGTATTGTGGTGCTTATGAAAAAAGGCGTGGGTATGCACAGTATGGGCTGTATGGTCTGTGTTTGTTTGCGTATTTCATAATGTTATAGGCAAGTATAGCCAAGTGGCTCTGTGAGCTGTAAAATTCACGAACATTTTTCGAAATCACTGATATATAACTTTTTTTACGTTTTCAACCCCAATATCTCCGCCATTTTGAAAAATTTCGAAAAAGTGAATTGAAAAAAACATTCTATATGGTTATAGAACATGGTTATAAAATTTCTCGATAATCGGTTGAGAAATGCGATCGTAGAGGAGAACATACGAAAGCATTTTCGCCTAAGCTGAAACAGAGACACTACTCACGCTTCGCGCTCGCTCGATCAAATATAGAATAGAAAAGAAAACATTTATTTACTCCACAAATCAAAATACAGAAAAGAACGTTTAGAAAAAAAGTTAACAAGTAAACTAAAAATACATTACTTAGTATTTCTAGGCATTAAGGTATCGTTGTAAAACAAATAGGTACTTTATATCAAGTTATATAAATTTGTAAACTAAACCTATATTATATAATAAAGTTACTGATGCTAACCTTTCCATTGCATTGCAGGCCAATGTAGGGTACATTGGCCTGCAATGCAATGGAAAGAATCCAGCAAGTAATAACCGATTCTATAATTATACATTGATATTGACCAAGAGCGTGTCGATTCTCGCAAAGTGAAAGCTTCCGGAGTCAGTAAGAAAAGGAATGACTAGTGGTCAGGTTTCTAACCAATTCAACACTATCTTTAACACTTTAACATAAATCATATGAAAGAAAAAAATATTTTACTATGGCGGTTTTTTAATGTGTCCTAATCAGACTGTGTCATTATCATACATTATCATTAGTTAAGTCATCGCGATGTTTTTTTTCTGATTTCAACATATGTATATGCTACTTATTTGAAAACTGTTCAGGTACCCCAAAACAGCCGGTAAAACAGCCGGTTTAGCCGGTAAAACAGCTGGTTTAGCCGGTAGTGGGCCGGTTTAGCCTGTAGGAACTGAACTTACTTAAAACGCCCACTTCAAAGCTAAATATTTATCAAACAAATATCTGTATCAAAAAACTGTTTAAGAAACCGTATCTTTGAAAGACTAATCCAACGACATACCGTGCGAAGCCTCATCGTAAAAAAAACTCACTTTATATGGCCTCTTAAGTATTTTTTTCAATGTATCTTTGTAGGGGCTACTAATACGTATTTTCACAATACGTATTAGTAGCCCCAATAAGACTAATAGTCAGTAAGCAAGAGCTTTGATTAAGGGCGGACAGACAGACACACGGACAGACGGACATCGCGAAACTAAATGGGTTCCTTGTGCACTTCGGAACCCTAATAAAAAACCATCCTGTAGATTTATGAATATTTTTTACTGGTGGGTAGGAAGCGAAATAATTGATTGTATCTACCGTCTCGGCTGCTTCTGACACAATTGTTCTATCTCAGTAGTTAGCGAGGTAAGGAATAAATAGTTGCGGTAAAGTAACAATAAATAGGTACTTACCTACCTAGTTGTGTAGTTTCGTTAGTATTTTTGTTTACGTAAGTATGCATATACAGTTGTTGTAACTCGTGGTCGCCCACTGGTTGAAATTCGACAATAATTAATATATTTTTTGTGCATAATTAAAAAAAATATATTAACATTCTGCACTCCTCTATAGAAACTATAAGTGTACGAAATTTCATACTCCTCCGTCCGCGAAATTTTCGTAAAAAGGGGTACAAAGTTTTTGCTTCTCGTATTAATATAATAATGAGGCAGCAACATACTGTTATATACTGTTCTTCTTCTTCGCTAATGTCATGTGTCATAATAATGTAAATTATGTCAGTGTCAAGTGTTTATATTTTTTATAGTATGTCAAGTCGTATCTTGTCGTTCATCATTTGTTATTTTATATAAAATGGTGCCTATCATATTTTATTCCGATTTTTAAATCAATGTCTTGGGCTCTATTTAAATAAAAACACAAAATTACTAATAAAACCGAAAATAACTCGAGGAGAGAAAAGTATATAAAATTAGCTGTCCGCGCGCAGCTTCGCCTGCGTTAAAGATTTTTCCCGGGACAAACCAATTTTCCCGGGACAAAAAGTAGCCTATGTCACCAGGGGATAGTGTAGCTTTCCAATGGTAAAATAATTTTTCAAACCAGTCCAGTGGTTTAGGAGCCTATTCAATACAAACAAACAAACATTTTTTCCACTTTATAATATTATTAAGTATAGATAAGAGCTCAATATTGCTTCGTAAGACGACCAACAATAATCTCAACAACATACTCGTAATTCGGTGATTATTAATCCCTCACAATCTTGACAATCTTGAGTTTGACCGTGAAATTTTGCATCATGGCTCGATCGACTTTTACCTACTCAAAGTCAACGTCAAAAAATATTTTATTCAATATAATTACAAGGATCTCTTTGAAACGTCTTATAGGTGAATTTAGGTGCCAATTCTTCCTAACCCAAGACCGAGAAGAACTAGCAAGGAACTCGTCCTGGTCCTAGCGCTTTGTTGCGTTTGTTGTGCTTTGTTGTTCCATCCGTAGAGTTTATACATTTCAAATCATTCAGTTCAAATCACTGTCTGAGGGCAGAGCAACGTGAGACCATGCACTATTATCAATAATATATTAATTTATATAATAATTAGCTGCTGCCCGTGGCTTCGCGTGGTACCTACATAAAAAGTAGTCTATGTCCTTCTCCAAGGTCCCATCTATTTCTCTATACCAAAATTTTTCAAAATCGGTTCAGCGGCTTAGGCGTGAAATCGTAACAATCAGACTGATAGACAGACAGAGTTACTTTCGCATTTAAAATATAAATATAGATAATTCTCTCTTCAGAAGACTACCCATTATGTTAGCTTCAAATTTCTTAATATTTGCATTTTCGGGAAGCTTATTATCGAAACGCACCGTGTTCCCCATAAATGACTCATTTATTTTATCTAGTCGAAACCTAGGGATGTATAATTTGTTTCTGTTCCTAGTATTGATTCTATGAAGATGACTATTTTGCTGAAACCCATCTCTATTTTTATGAGTTTATAACAAATGTTCATGTATATACTGACCTGTCAGCTCAGTTAGTAGTAGCTCTGCCTTCTGCACTGTAGGTTGAGGGTTCGATTACAGGATAAACATTTGTGTGAAGAACATAGGTGTTTGTTCTGTGTCTGGGTGATATAAAGTATCATAAGTATGTAAAGGGTCTTCCAATAGGCACGTCCGAACTTTAACAGTTGGTAGCGGCCAACTTGTTGAAGCTACATCTGTCAAATTGGTTGTAATTTATTCATTCTGTTTTGCCAAATCATCATGGATAGCTATAGCATTCAACAACACGTGCAAATGATAAAATTGTTTTATCAAAATGAGTGTTCTGTTCGGGCAACGCACCGCGCGCTTCGCCCATTTTACGGTCGCCATAATCGTCCTACCGAGAGGACTATTCGTCGTGTGGTGGATAAATTTGAGTCCACTGGTTCGGTAAATGATCGACCAACACCCGTACGTCAACGAAACGCAAGGTCTGCCGAAAACATCGCCGCTGTCCGTGAGAGTGTGCAGGAGAATCCGAGGCAGTCGATTTCGCGTCGCTCACAAGAACTCGGCCTTTCACAGACCACAACTTGGCGAATTTTGCGTCGTGACTTGGGCCTGCACCCGTATAAAATTCAACTCACCCAGGAATTGAAGGTAAACGACCATAGACAACGACGTGTGTTCGCTGAATGGGCACTGGAGCTGATTTATGCGCAAAAGTCATGGAAAATTGGATATCTCGCGTGCGCTCCACCCAGAGAAGCCGTGGCGGACATTTGAATGATGTCATATTCCACACATAATGGCATCACTAAATCTTTCAAATAAATAAATAATTTCGATAATATATCACACACACTTTGTTTTATTTAAATTTAAAGATAGGACACGCTTAATGAAAGACCCTATAAATTTAAAAATACATAAGTATTATATCAGTCATCTAGTCACTATAATACAAGCTATGCTTAGTTTGGGACTAGATGGTGTTGTGTGCATTGTCCAGCAATATTTATTATTATTTATTATATTGTGAAGCTATTGTGAGAATTTTAGTTTCTTTGAATATTCCTCTCAAAGACTCTCGCTGTTTCATTTTATAAATGTCACGTATCGCCCTTTTTTGGGAATGAACAAATATTTCTTGAATACCAGCTGCTTTCCCCCAGAAAATGATGCCATATGACTCTTATCAACTTAATATAACTAATGTTTAACCCTAAATTGAGATCTCGTATCGTCGTTCGATAACTTAATACAAAAGTACCTACAAAAAAAACCGGAAAGTATTAATAAATGTAAGCTTTAATGAGGTTACCGCGACCTGATTCAAATAAGCTCAAATACGAGTATTTTACCTTCTTTTATTTCTTAGGAATTGTTTCGTGGACCAGCTCCCGGCCATGGGGTATTGACGACCTCTGTGGCGCAGTGGACTAAGGTCCGGCTGAGATGCAGAAGTTTGCGTGTTCGATTCCCGCCGCGGGACAAATGTTTGTATGATCTGCAAGTATTTGTCTCGGGTCTGGGTGTTTCTATGTATAATATGTATGTATTTACAAAACAAAAAAAAGTATTTAAGTAGTATATCAGTCATATGGTACCCATAACACAAGCTCTGCTTACTTTGGGGCCAGGTGATGCTGTGTTAAATGTCATATATGTAATGTAAAAATGTGTAATACATTATAAAAATAGATATGAGTTTCAGCAAAATAGTGATCTTCATAGAACCAATACTAGGAACAGAACAAAATTATACATCCCTAGGTTTCGACTAGAAAAAGTAAACGAGTCCTTTATGGGGAATACGGTGCGCTTCTATATAGGCTTCCTGAAAATGCAGCTAAACAACCTAATAAGAAATTTAGAGCTTATATATAATGGGTTGTCTTTTCTTCAAAAGCCAAAGCTTTTGAAGAAATGATAGCGAACTGATTTGATGGTAGCATCAAATCAGTTCGCTATCATTATAATAATAACACTGTTATTTTTTATTGGTATGCTATGTTTCAGTACCTTCAGCTAACTTTTTTTTTTATTTATATTTTTATTTTTATGTATGTTCACCGATTACTCAAAGACGCCTGAACATATTTGGAAAATATTTTTTTTGTTTCAAAGATTACTTTTAAGAAATCGGTCGAGCAGTTTTTAAAATATACATCGATGTTATTTTCGTTGCGTGCAGTGCAAAGCAGTGCGTTTAATTGGTCTACCCATATTATATATAAAAAAAATAAGTACATCTACTTTCGTAAGTACATTTACTTTACGAAAAATTTCAAAATAAAATAATTTTATGGTCTCATATTGTATTCAATGAAGTCGGTTTTCTTTTTAGTTTTTAAAACGTAATTATGTACAATATCAAGAAAATACTTATAAACTTCTTAAACAAATATTATTCCAAATTAAATAGGGAACGTTTTATGTTCGGAATTCAGAGCTATGAAGGCAATGAAACTAGCGAATGGGAGATCAAGTTAAAATGGTATATTTTTAAGTTGCATCTTAAAAACTATACATTTTAGAAAATAAAAATAAAGAGCGTTTTGGAGTGTACAAACAAAGTACTTTCATATGACACTTTCTACACATTTTCAATTAAAATTAAATATAATTTGTACAACATTTTCATTCCCTCCCTTTTGAAACCAGATATCTTAACAACCCCTAGTCCAAAATTGAGTTTAATAAGTTATCAGCTCAATTCTCAATTCTAATCTAATCGACTAATCGAAATTGTATGCAAACAAACATACAAAACATGCGAAGCCAAATCTTCCAAGTTGCTACCACAGACCTAGGATATATATAGACGGTTTGCCATATCAACCATAGTGAAGCCACCATTTTATGAATGTGCGCATTTAGAGGGTTGCCATTTGTTAAATGGTTCCCTATAATTGGGTAAATTAGTATGAACGAGTAAAATATTGTGGTCGTTGATTCTTAAACAAATGAATTATTATGTTGCGCACTACTCCATAATAACGGTGAATTTTTTTGTAACTTTTTTTAAATCGAGAATCCTGATCATTTTAATTGAGAATTGAATTGAGTCAATTGCGATATAATTGAGTCGCCAAACAAGCAAATTAATTAATTACGTAAAGCGTGATGCGCGGCGGCGTTCATGAAGTTAATGTTTGGCGACTCAAAATAACTTAGGTAGGTACCTATACTTAAATTAGTTAAAGAACTTAGTTATTAAGATTAAATAAAAAAGGTTTATTACATTTTGCTTTTCAGTTTTTTCGGCGGTTTAATTTGTTGTTAAAAAGGTTTATATAAAATGGTGCCTTTCATGTAAAATAATTACGGATTATTTTAGCTTGAACCACAAAAAATACGAAGCTTTTATTCCGATTATTCACACCCGAGTCAATAACGCAAGCTTTATTTAAATAAAAATACCAAAACTACTAATAAAAAAGGAAATAACTTGATAAAAATAAATAATATAAGACCACAATGTTTGCTATGCGTTGACATATTTTATGTCAGTGTCTCTGTCATGAAATTGATTCTTATAATGTTGATTAGTCCAAGAATATGTGCTGATTAGAACAAAATTATAAAAGACGCCACAGTTTAATAACCGCTAGAAACAAGCGCAAATATTAAACAATAATTACTATGTAAATTGGGATTTACGTTCGTATATAAAGCGATGGTTATTAAAAAAGAAGCTTGTGGCTTAAAAGTATAAAAAGTGGACATCGTTGGTTGGAGCCACCTCATCATATTTGCATACGCGCCATAATCGGGCAAAATATACGGACGCTGCTTTATTCCAAGTAGATATAGTAGAGTCAGCGTCAGAAGTAGATGAGCAACTCTAGTGACAAAACACACTACACTTTACATATTCCCTTTAGCACCTTTACTATACTGTCTTACGAGTATACAGTATAGATAAAGTAATACATTTATTTTTAATATTTTGGGTTCTTGCTAAACTTGAGTTGCTCAGCTGTTTTGGATAGTACGAGTATTATGGGTGTTTCGGTACTCGTATTTCGGTGATGTTATTTAACGAACGCTGACACAGAATTACTGTATTATGAACAGCAAGCTGAAATATTGAGGAAACAGTGGGTCGGGTAAGCCTTTGCTTAGGCCAGGAACTACAGCTATCGACAATAATTTATTTGTGGGTATTTTGTATGAAGTAATGACAACGGGCAATAGGGTATCTACTTGTACCTTGTAGCTTGGGGAGTCCTTGGTTTAGTGGATTTAGGTATAATTTTAATTTAATTTATTACATCATTGTCTTCTTCTTCTAGCGTGTCAATGATACAACTAAATTAGGTTTAAATATAATACTGCCACCCTCACTGCATCGTCCGTGGCGTCCATTAGTTCTTCCTAATGGACTGTGCTGTACTTTTTACTACTGTATTTTTCATTATATATACCTATATACATTTTTATATCTATCAGTGTGAACTTATAATTGGCCTTCTGCATGCATGTATTATAAACGTGTATTATTTGTAATTCTTATTAATGTACCTAGCTGTAAGTTCTCCGAAAATTCTAAAATAAAATAAAATAAAATCCCTTGTGCAGGTGTAAGGGCACAAGGGACAGACGAGTAGATGTGACATTTATTTGGATGGGAGCTCAGTCGCATTGGGCACAAGCAGAGTCGCGATATGCACATTTGCACATGCTTTCTCTACTGCGGCCGACTTGGGTCCGCAGTCGGTTTATGGACTTTCAAACATTTTGAACATCATAACAAGTCAATCGAAATAAAATAAATTCCGTAGTCCAAAATAAGAAGGAGCTCTAAAAAAAAGCTCTATACCTTTTCAATAATATATTGATGAAGCGAAACGAGAGGAGAATACAGGTGGAGTAAGGCAATCACTGAATGGTGTCCAAGAAATGGCTATAGGAACGTCGTCCTTTAGCGGGATGGGTAGGCGAGATTAGCATAGGAACGCGATGGATGGTACAAGCTTTGGTCTATACCGAGCAATGGGTGAATTTAGGCCGTGGATGATGATGATTATTAAAGTAACTATTTTAATAAAACCGGATATTTCACACGGCATCATCTAGCCCAAAAGTAAGCAGAGCTTGTGTTATGGGTACCACATAATACAAGCTCTGCTTGACCCGAGACTTGCACTTGCAGACTTGCTGATTATACAAACAATTGTCCCGCAGTGGGAATGTAACCCACAACTTTCTGCGTCTCAGTCGGGCCCACTGCACCGCGAAGGTTGTTATTTGTTGAGTATATTATTACTCGATTCTCATTCACTTAACCTTATTGCAATAAAACAAAAACATATGATCGCAGCGTTGTCGTTTGGGATCCATTTAAATGCTTTCTTACTATTATATTCGTACCACATAGGTACAAACATAAACAAACAGCGAAATGTAATGGGTCGTAATATCTAATATCCGTCTGGCTCGGCTGAAACAAATACCCAGAGAACGGGCAAAAAGCTAATATAACATTCATCATAATTTATGTACAAGATTAACAGATCTATGGCACCGATGCAGGAAACAATAGGGTGCTGTTACATAAACCAAAATAAAAACCATCTATATCAAAAATATTGGCCAAGCGCGTGTAACACGCAACGTGAAGGCTTCCGAATTCAAAATAAGAATGACTAGTGATCCCGAACCAATTAATACCATCTAATTACCATTGCAAAATAGATGTATGGGGCTTTTGAATTTTTCCACGGTTTTTTAATCAGGCTATTACTTAAAATCTGGTAATACATGATAATTTTATATTGAGGATCAGTAAAGTTATTGAAAATTCAATAGAAGATGACATAAAAACGATTAGACCATTACTTACGAATACATTATTAAGTAATAAACATCATGCCGTTCCAAGCGGTAAAATCAATGTACGCGGGTGCGTGTGTTGTCACTGGGACGGTCCGAGCGCAGCCGGCCCTATTACTTCACGATTCGATAACTGGCGGCGACCGTCCTTGTGACGTCACAGCTACCGCGACAAATAACTCGGGAAACTTCGTTAGTAATTCCGTCATAACTTCGTAAATTTTTGTCGTTGAACAAAAGTTTTTGCGCTGTTTGTTAAGGATTTCTTAGTTCTATAAATCTGCATATTCAATTAAGAACGTTACGGATCGTCATTGTAAATTTCCTTGTTAAATTAAATTTAAATTAATAAAATCAACTCCTCTTTAAATGGGGAGGTATCCCTAAAATACGTGTTACCGTGCAAAGTTGCATAACAATTAAACTAATAGTCAGCGAGCAGGAGCTCTGATTAGAGGCGGACACACAGGCAGACAGACATAGCGAAACTATAAGGGTTCCTTGGGGACTTCAGTACCCTAAAAATGTGACTATCATGCAAACTAGATTGAATAAAATTTTCATTGACTAAGCGCGCTTTATGCTCACCGTAATGGTGCGAGAGTGCATCATAATCTACAACCTAACTTCACCCACTTCCGATTATAGGCTTCCTTCTATGTATGAGCCACTCCTTCCGGGCCTGTGCCAGCATCATCCTGGATCGGCTCGCGATGTCTGCGATATCGTTTGCCCATCTCGCTACCGAACTACCAACATTTCTATATCCGATTGTTGGATGCCATTTAGTTAGATTTTTACTCCATCTGTCTTCATCTCGCTTAACCAACAAGGAGCTATGAATAACAATTAATAATAGAGTTATTAATTCCATTGCTACTTGTACAAGAAGCACATAATCTCTACTAATATTTTAAATGCGAATGTAAATCTCTGTCTGTCTGTCTATCTGTAACGTTTTCACGCCTAAACCGCTTAGTCGATTTTGATGAATTTTGGTATAGAGATACATGGGACTTTGGAGAAAGACATAGGCTACTTTTTAGGTAGGTACCACGCGTGCGAAGCCGCGGGCAGCAGCTAGTTGTAGTATATATTTATCTACTCTTTGTTGGACAGAATGAAGTCTTCTTCTCACCATAGTAGCATCCATCTTGATGTAAATTTTGCCAATATCAAGTAGTTTTGTTTTGTTATAATATTGTCACAAAGTCGTAGTCAATTGTCATTTGTCTATTCTAAAACTTAAGGTGACTCCCTGATCAAATGATTTTGACGCATATTCACGGCGCTCAAATCGCTTTTTATTATACGCTTTATATTAGCTTCACTTGTATGTATGTTTGTATGTGTGTATGTTTGTATGTTTGTATGTTTGTATGTTTGTATGTGTGTATGTTTGTATGTTTGTATGTTTGTATGTTTGTATGTTTGTATGTTTGTATATTTGTATGTTTGTATGTTTGTATGTTTGTATGTTTGTATGTTTGTATGTTTGTATGTTTGTATGTTTGTATGGTTGTATGTTTGTATGTTTGTATGTTTGTATGTTTGTATGTTTGTATGTTTGTATGTTTGTATGTTTGTATGTTTGTATTTTTGTATGTTTGTATGTTTGTATGTTTGTATGTTTGTAACCGACTTCTTAGGACGCGATTTTGACCCACTTTAAACGGCCAGATTTCATTCAAATTTTGCGCACCTGTCAAAGACCGATGACAATGCAATAATTACAGTACCTAAAGCTAAAATCAGTTTTACCTTCTTAAAATTTCATTGTCATATTTGTGCTAAGAATTCACTGTTTATTGATTAAAATTCCGCATATTTTACAAAAAAAAATTGAAATAACACGAGCAAAACGAATTAATGTATAAGAGCTATGTTATTTCTTTAAACGTCAAATGAAGAATCCCCGATTGAAATCATAAGTAGGGATTATTTTTGGGCGTCTTGTGAAGCAAATATTGCTCTGTTATATTTTAAGTCGAGTTATTCTATGTTATTAGTATTTTTTGGTATTTTTATTTCATAGTCCTAGAGCTATTGAATTGTGAATAATTGGAATAAAAGCTTTGTGCTTATTTGTGATTCGAGCAAAAATAATCTGTATAATTATTTTATATGAATAAACACCATCTATACTAATATTATAGAGAAAATATTTTATTGTTTCTTTGTTTGTATTGAGTAGGCTCCGAAACTACTGGACCGATTTGAAAAATGATTTTACAAGGAAAGCTACACTATCCCCGGGTGACTTGGGCTACTTTTTATCCCGGGAAAAAATCTTCAACGCAGGCGAAGCTGTGCGCGGACAGCTAGTTTTCTATAAAATAACAAATGAGGAACGACAAGATACGACTTTGACATCCTACTATAAACAGTGCAAACACATGAAATTAGCAAAATTTACATTATTATGACACACGCGCCATTAATGAAGAAGAAGAAGTCCTTAGTGCTGTAATAACAAGGTTTCAAGCAAGTCACGTCACAATTTCACAGCTGCGTCAAAGCCTTCAGTTAATCAAAGGGTATTTCCTGTTAATTGGGCTGAATAGCAGTAGCCATTAGGTTTTTAAACATTGTATTTTAATCAACTTGCGCTTAATCACTATTGGTATTATGTGCAGCGGCCCCGGCAAAGTATTATGCAAATTAATAAACTATAATAATAAACAGCACTCAATGTTGACATAGCTATCCCAAACACACATAGCATTCAGAACACAATCGCGGAGAAATTAGCCAAATACATCGACCTTAAAGATGAAATTACAAGGATGTGGCGTTTGGACATAGTTTCAATAGCCCCAATTGTCCTGTCTTCAACAGCAGGCGTAATACCCAAAAGATTATTCCAGTCTCTTAGTCATTTAGATTTGCCTAAACAAAAATTTGCTTTTTTGCACAGAGCAGTAATTTTAACTTTTACATTTTAAAATTTTACACTTGTAGGGTTCTTCGATTTTTTTAGCAAACCGACATGTCAGCAGGAACTATAAAAATAACATCAAACCAAAACACTGAGTTTCACTTGGTTTAGGCCCGTGTTTCTTAGTTATTTTACTGGTTCTTCCGAGCCGAGCTGATGAAAGTCAAAATCAAATAATAATAATAATAATAATTAGTTACCAATACCAGTAACGTTCTACCTAATGGTAGAACATTAATCCTTTCACCACACTGGTTCGAAATAACTGGCGACACGATAAGAAGATGAAGCAGAACCAAAATAAATATACCTATTGTTTATGTATTGCTATTGTCTAAAGCGTCGACGTCAGGAGAGAGTGGGATCGCTGTGGGGATTGCGGCCATACCGGTGTTGGTGAGCCGAGCATTGGTCGTATAGGTACCTATATAATTATCTAAACAATACACCTATATTGTTCGTAGTCGTAGTTTATCTTGTAGAAGATATACATTCCGAACGAACTAACTAATTATAAACTTTATATTAGCAATAATACTGCTTACAAACTATGTAGATCATTTATGTATCATAATAGAAAGGCAAGTTGTTCTTTGAAAGGAAATATTCAGTTGAATGTTTTGGTACAGTTCATCGAATGGAAAACTCGATGGGGGAGAAGATTAGACGCAAACATAGGTTTGTTTACCCTTCTCTAGAAAAGCTTTTACATAAAATGACAAACAATGCGTTATTGATCTGAGATAACGAAAGTTTTTTCATCGTGAAACATGTAATCCTCACAAATAAAGACATCTTTCCTTGTGTCTCGATCGGAGTAGGTACATACGAAAATTACTTTTTGAGTTCAGAAGATCGATTATTATTGTTCTAGTATTTATTGGATAGTTATCGAGTATTCACTTTTATTTATTTCCGTTTCGGTTGTATTGCTGCAACCGTGATCGGCTGAAAATCAAAAAATGTTAGTGCAAATCATGATCAAGTCGATTATGTAAGTCTCATCTGAATTATAAAATGTATCGTTTACATTGTACTACATAGATACAGTAAATAAACAATAATAATAAAAAACAGTTGGACAATGCAATTTTAGTCCCAAACTAAGCATAGCTTAGCATAACATGGTGACTATCAGATGACTGATAGAATACTTATATATATTTTTAAATACATACATAAGATACTTTATAACACCTATGTTCATCACACAAATGTTTATCCTGGGAAGGAATCGAATCGAAGGCCCAGAAAGCCGAATTACTACCATCTGAGCTGACAGGCCAGTAATAGCTTAGTTTTATGCCTGATATAAGCAACAAGCATATTTGTATATATGACCATCTGCGCTTTAGACCAACTCGATTTTGACGCAGCTAGGTATATTTCAGTGAACGTTTAACATTTCGCTTTATATGATAAACAACCTCCTTGGAAAACATATAGAGCCTAGCGGTTACATACTGTAACCTCTGAGAAAATTAATACGGTTTGACCACTACTATACCGCTGGGTATTAGTTCAAAGCATTCGATATTATTGTGGTTATTTAAATCAACAGAATATTTATTGTAATTCTGAAAAGTAATTATTGATATCATAACAGATCCTCGGTATCGCACTCTCTCGGATGATACTAATAAATATGCTAATGTCGGCGTCCCTGAAGGATTTTCTCGGATTTTCATCTTCCACCGATGACGCAAGCGAAAATAAAAATCCACAGTATCTTGAAATATAGCCCTACCTGTAAAGGTAAAGCCGGTTTTGCATTGTAAATAGCTTCAACTTTTTAGTTGCTCTGAAGTAACAGGAAAACGATAAGGGTGCTTTATAAAACAATATTAAATAATGTTTTTGATTAACCTGTTTATTTGTGAGCTATATGAACGTCTGTTAACGATAGAAGCTCTTACAAACGATTTGCTAGATAGATAGTACCTAATGTATAAAAAGAGGCTTTAATCTGGTTTACCAATGGTAGCTTTTTCGACTATTCGACAGCACAAGGCATTGTACCAACGGTATTTGGAGATAGTTTGGAGATTGTTATTTCTATTGGCTTAATCAAAAATGAATTAGCACCTTATGCATGCAACGTCATAAAATTAGGACATGGATAGGATCTTAAAGGTTTTTGATTCAGCATTATTATTCGTTTTTAAGCGGTTCGCGTATCTATAGGTTACGCGAAAATCCATTTACGATGTACGAAAAAAGAGATTCGAACCTCGCAAAAGAGAAGTGCCTATTAGATTATACAGTCCTGGTACTTGAGCATATGCTACTTGCGTGTTACAGTAATGGTAGCTTAATGGTATTTTTTATGATATTGTATTACCATAAATAAAATTGATGGGGTCTTTGATGAAGGTAATTTTGTGGTTTCATAGAAATTGTTACCACAGTCTAAGTATGAAAATGTTCGACAAAGACTACAGGGGATCTTGCAATGTTGTAACACAATTCCTACGTGCTTACTGGTATAATTAAGAAATAAATAAATAACCCCGGACATTTCACACAGCATCATCTAGCCCTAAAGTAAGCAGACCTTGTGTTATGGGTACCACATGACTAATATGCTACTTATATACTGTTTTTTTTGTAAATACATACATATCATACATAGAAACACCCAGACCCGAGACAAATACTTACAGAATACAAACATTTGTCCCGCGGCGGGCATTGAACCCGCAACCTTCTGCGTCTCAGCCGGACCTTAGCCCACTGCGCCACAGAGGTCGTCATTAAAAAGATACTTGAGTTAAATTTATAAAAAAGAGTATCCTACAAGGTTTATACTAAGGATAAATATGTACTTTACACTAGTTAAATACCCAGATGCCCTGTTACTTCTAGTTAATTAGGTACGAATACTCTTTGAGAATTAATTTCTTAATGTTTTACTGAAGCTGTTTAGATATTAATTATAAAAGCAGGTAGGTACATTAACGTTTTTCTCTTTGATAATATTTAGAACATGAAATCGGTTATCCATAAAACGAAATTATCCCAGGTTTCCGGAGCGTACGAGATTTCATCGAGTTAAAGTAAATGCTATCAACTTTTTTAAAAAGTGGCACTTGTATTTTATCAGAATGTATCTGTATGTTATTTGGCAGAGAATATAGTGGTAGGACACATAAATGGTAACAAAATGTAAGATTTCAAATCGTAGTCAGCGTAATAACGACTGTAATTAATTTTGTCCTCTTATACACAGAGCTTTAGTAAAATAGATGTTGTATAATATAATATCTACAAGAAGGTTGTTGGCGTCAACAAAATTTTAAAATAGAGATCATTTGTTTTTAAAAATTACAGTAATCTTCACGTTTTAGCAAAGAGGACCAAAATAATATTAAATATGAACTTGAACACGAAACTGTTTGGATATCAAATATATATTTGCCAAAAGGGTTGCGCGGTGGCGCTTTTATAGGCGATTCTCTCCCAGACTGTGTTCATCTAAAGATTTGGATTTCGTAATAAAATACTGAATTATTACGGCCACTGGCTTTATTCATGTTGTAGATATTAATTTTATGAATTTGAAGGTTGAATAAAATGTTCAGAACGTAGGATAGATAAATAGGTAAATGACCGAAACGCTCGTGGCGTAGTTTGAGTCCCCTTGGTGTCTGCTAATAGCTTAACATCTGCGTACTCCAATGCTTCGGGGGGTCATGACGGGAAACCTTTGTGCTTCTAACGACCGTATTTCAAACAAAGTTCGCATCAAAAACTGAGCTTAAATAGGTTTTTTCTACAGTTGGTATCTCAGCAGCAAAATACTGTCACATTTAAAATTTCCGAAGTCTTTCCTATATATCAGTAGAATACGCGCAAGTTTGACCAGTAGCCGTCTACAATAAATCACCGATCGACGGAGCGTACACAAAATTTTGTAAACTTAATCCACAGAGGCGATGGACGAATATATGTCGATATTGTGCAAAGCTCGAAGTTTCAGACAACTCTCGAAGAATGCTCGGCTGCCCGCACATACTGAAATAGAGGCAGTCATCTGTAAAATTCAAAACAAAAATATTCCGCTCGGCCTCCTGCAAACCGAATGATCTCCTTGTTTACTTTGTGGCTGTTACTATTTACAGAATAAATTCGTAGCGCATTTGCCGTGAAAATGATCTTTGGGATTTAATAAATTTCGAGTTAATTGAGTCTTAATTTCATTAAATTCTCACTTAGTGGGATAAGACATTCACGAGTATAAGAATATGCCATGTAACGAATTTGGATATGAATAATACCTAAATCTCTGCACTCATAATTGTAATAAATAAATAGGGTATGCAAGCATTTACCGAAATATAATCTATATACTTAGAAAATTTTGGATCGTTTATCACGTAGAAACTGGTATAACTATTCTTCATACCTGGTTATCATATTACCAATCTGATCACGTCACTGCCATCGAGGTTCATTCGATTCCCATTTATTACGCTATATAAAGATTTGTATTTTTTATCTGAACGTGATATTCATATTGGCACAGATTTTCTGAAATCCCGAAAACCATAATCTTCCTTAAATTTATTTACTCTGAAAATCCAGGCAAATTTTATTTTATCATACGATTATTAGCTAAATCTTAACTTTAATATTATAAATGCGAAAGTGTCTTTGTCTGTTTGTTACGCTTTCACGGCTAAACGGATCTGGATGAAATTTGGTAATAAGATGTATTGCATTCAGGAGAAGAACATAGGCTACTTTTTGTCTCAAAAAACCACCTTGAAGGGGTAAAATATTGGATGAAAGTTTGTTTGGGCAACTCATATTTCCTTAAGTACCTGAAAATTCTTACTTAGGCTTTTGGTAAGAAATAAAGAAATATGTGTATCATATATTTAACAATATAATTCCCGAATAGGGTAAAATAGGGGATTATACTTATGAGATGTTCTTTAGATAGCACAGAATACATTCCTTCCAAAAATAAATAAATAATAGTTAAAAATATAGAAAACCGAACTAAAAAATTGAAAATAAATTTTAATAAATGTAAGTAAGAAAAAAGTGTTTTATTTAAAAAAAAAGCGTGGGGTGCATGGTGTCAATAGTTATAAATATTTCATTGACAGATATGAGAATAAGCATTATCATTTCGATAATATCTTAAAAAGCACCCCACGCTTTTTTTTAATTAAAACATTTTTTTTTACTTACATTTATTAAAATTTATTGTCTATTTTTTAGTTTGGTTTTCTATATATAGCGTATTTTTTAGTTTTGTTTTAACTATTATTTATTTTCCACTTTTTAGTTTTAGGATAATCGGATATTTTCATTTTGTTTTTTTTTTTTCTTTTCGAATTATTGCATTGTCGTCGCTTTTTGACAGGTGTGCAAAATTTGAATGAAATCTAGCCGTTTAAAGTGGGTCAAAATCGCGTCCTAAGGAGTCGGTTACAAACATACATACAAGTGAAGCTAATATAAAGCGTATAAAAAAGGTTCGCGAAGTCGCGGGTAACAGCTAGTGAAATATATATGTTTATTTAAAGTTTTAGAATTTTTGTATGCACGTCAGAATCATTCCGTTCAAGGGGTTAGTGTTCATTGGGTGGAAATAACAAAGACGATAAAACTGTTCTCTTGGAAAAAGGATATTGAATGAGGTCAGACGCAGATATATTCGTATTCAAAGCAAATGTCGAGGCGTGTTGGGATAGTCGTTTGCGCACTGTTTTTACAGTCTCGTCGATGTGCCCTGTCGTTACCAACTGATATCGCCTGAACATCTCGTCGACATTTCTACGTTTTTCCTTTTGTTTTTATCAGCCCCAATATCTTTTCTCGGCAGACTGTCATTATAATATCAGACAAAGCGTACGTAACCTATAAGACAATGCGTGTCATTTGTGGTTACGATAATATTATGCTGAACAATCTTATCTAAATAATTACCGATCAGTCTATAACATTTCTAAGTACAAACTTGTGTATAATAGGATGGATCGGTTTCAAGGAGTCTATTCATATTTGAGTAAGTATCTTTAGGTATAATACGAGCACCTAGATACTTGTATTGGATTTCCAGACGAAAACAGATGATTATTGACAGTACCGCACCGTAGCTACAAAATATCTACGTCTATTGATGTTCCCTTTGAAAGTGCTTCGTTGTCATATCCAATTTTGCTATCAGTGAACTTAATAATAAAGCTATCAGATGAATAATCAACTTTAGAGTATATCTACATAATTTCAGGAGATCTTTTCGCTGCTGTAACACACACCAATGTTAGGTAGGTAAGAACGCAGAATAATTTTAAGGTTTTTTAATGTATTTTTCTTTTTACTTGCTACTTACTATTTTAATCAATATTGTATCGTCTTCTTTTTATTATTGATGTGTATGTGTGCTTATACAGTAAATTAACAAATAATAATAATAATATTGGTGGACAATGCACACAACATAGCAATAGCAGCAATAGCAATAAGCATAGCTTGTATAATGGCGACGAGATGACTGATAGAATTATGATACATATTTCTAAATACATACATAAGATACTCTATAACACCCAGATACAGATCAAACATCTATGTTCGTTACACAAATGTGTGTCCTCGGAGGGAATCGAACCCTCAACCTACAGCGCAGAAGGCAGAGTTACTACCAACTGAGCTGAGAAGCTAGTCAAAATAATATATATGTCTATGTCTAAAAATAACTGGGACAGCACGAAATGAAAAGCTAGATACGGAAAGGTACCTAATTAATATCTTGGTTCTATACATCTTATTGTGTCAATAGTTATTTCGAACCAGCGTGGTGAAAAGATTACAGTACGCCTTAAAGTATCATGTCGTGCACTTGGCAGATGTATTCGAACTTATTAGGTTCTACAATATGCCAGATTCCTCACTTTTTTTTCTTATTCTTCATCGTTTAAGAGTAGGCACCTACTTGTATAGAGCACAAGCATTTTTCGATCAAAAAAAAAAAGTGAATGTCGGTGGTTGGAACGAAGTTCCTATCGTGTTATATTATTATTAATAAGCGTATTATATTATTGATTAACATATACAAATTAATGAATTACTAGCGTCTGAGAACAATTAAATGAAACGAAGAAACAAGGAAATGAAACAACTAATGAATAACTAAAAACAATATTATTTTCAGCGTAGAGATGGTCAAAATCATCATAATTAAATTTTGTCAGGGATATTTTGTCGGAGATATTTTGTCCGGGGATGAAGAATCGGGTCACCCTATGGATCTACACTAAAGAAAGGGTCGTGGCGGAAATTCGTGACGCAAAAATCTTACACATCTTTTCGCCTAGCCCCCATCCGCCAAGTCCGTACCGTGCGATAAGGAACTTCGTTCCAAAAATCCGTTGGTGCACGATTGGATTGCTCCAGTGCTCAATAGTGGTTCTATATTATATACACTCTATCGCAGTAGCTCTACGCTTCCGCACCCAATTGTTAGTTCTGTAATTGAGTAATGAACTTCAGTCTCTGTTTATCTGTTGGCCGAGTACTCTGAGTCCTAATTTAATTTTTGTCATGATAGCTATTCCGTTAATCGTGCCATGTCCCGGGGCACCAATAAAAAAGTTTCGAAGCTCGTTTAGTGGAAATAAACAGTTGTAACGTCTGCGTAAATGAAAAGTGTATCGTTTTTATGAATGTTATAATTGAACATGGAATGAGTTCTGTGTGTTAGGTACCTCCTAATATTCTGCTAGCTACTGCCCGCGGCTTCACACTCGTGGTACCTATATAAAAAGTAATCTACATCCATTAAAACATTCACGATCAGAATTCATATTGTTTTAGTAGTCGGGTAATTAGTAACCAGGTATGATTTAATTGATTTCCGATATGTTGGTTATGTTGCAATAACTGTGGTCGCGGGCTGACTGGTAGATGATACGCGATTAATACCTGTTAACTACTAAAACAATTAACCTATTTAATAAATTTCCTTACTGAATTTTATCAAAATCAGTACAAGGACACAGAACGACAGACATACACAATTGAATTTATAATATACTAGCTGCTGCCCGCGGCTACGCACGCGTGGTACCTACATATAAAGTAACCTATGTCTATCTACAAGATCCCATCTATCTCTACACCAAAATTGCTGCAAAGAATGCTTTATAATATAGAGCATTCTTATAGTTTATATAGAGTCTATATAAACTATAAGTGTGCGAAATTTTATACTCCTCCGTCCGCGCAATTTTAGTTTTTGCTTCATGTATTATTATATAGATAAATGTATAATATTATAACGCGAAAAGATACGATTTTTTATTTTCTTGCAATATTATGCAATGCAATTTTATGCAATGGATAAACTCAAAAACTACTTCACAAATTTGAATAATTATTTTAAAATCGGTGATCGACATTCATGGACACCGGGTTCTGGCCGAAAGGTGTCGTGAAATAAACGATTATTATTATTATTATTACTATATATATATATACCCATAAAAAAAATTAGGAAAAAACAAAGGCTGAATTTAATTTTCAAAATAAATTAAATAAATTCCAATAATGTATACCAAGGTATCATATACATGATACACCAAGGTATACACCAAGGTTTTTATTTCGGCAGGAATTTCATTACATATTTGACCACACATTGCAAAAGACCTTTTTTGTATATAGCAGTTTTAGGCACTATTGAAATAAAAAATCTATCGGGGTTTCTTACACATCTAAGTCATGAGCTCTTTTGAATAAATTTTAGCACAAAGTTTTCTCGCAAGTTTTCTTTAACAAACTAAGCTGCCTCGAAAATATACAAGCTAGGCAATGTCAACATTTTAGCTTAGGAAATATCAGCTTACATGACTCCGACGGAGCTATCCTAATAATTGCTCGTACGCATTTTTTTGTGCAACAAAAGCTCATCAAAACGGCTTTAAATAAATATTATGGTCAATTCTATTAATTTCAACACATTGCACCCTGTTACCTAACCATATGTGAATAGGACCTCTGATACCATATTTTTCTAATTTATCTAAAAACAAGGTGTGTGAAACAATCTTATGCTTTTGACATTTAAAAATGTACATGTTTATAGTTCTCATCATTACCTACAAAAAAGTCCGCGAGTCTATGTATATAATATTAGTCAAACTATTACAATAAGCGATTTTTAATTCGACTGTATTTTTTTATTTTTTTGTGTGTTACCTCAGTACTTTCGACTCAGGAAAGTTTCGGGATTTTAACCTCAGGATTTTCGGGTGATCTGATTTTGATGATTCTTTTTATATTTGAAAGCTGGTGCTTCCCATGTGGTCCCATAATTTGAGTTCTGACAATGACATCCATGAGAAAACCATACCTATAATCCTTAAATTTGCATTAAGTATTGTGCGCAACAAATAACTCAATATCACGCCAAAATATTTCGATAATTCTTTTTTAACTGACTTCAAAAAAGGAGGAGGCTCTCAATTCGACAGTTTTTTTATTATTTTCAATGATGTCGGTTATTTTTTTATTTTTTAAAACGTAATCATTATTCAAATTAGTCAATCAAAGAATCAAAAGATTGAAACCGTGCGATGCCAGGGTGCGACTCTAGTTCTCAATAAAGATACATACAATAAAGATGCTCATCAATGTAATAATCAAGTAATTGACAAACATTTATGTCGCTGCCCTGCCAACTAAAACATTAGTAATTTTAAGTACCTTGGCGTTATAATAGACGAAACTCTGTCGTTCAAATCGCATATAAAAGTATTGAGCAATAGAATCTGAAAACTAATATATGTATTTAAGACGTTACGATGTATTGCAGATTTAAAGCTAGTTTTGAATATAAATCTTGCTTTATGTCAAACAATAATTTCTTATTGTATTACGTCATGGGGCGGTACGTTTAAAACCTCTATATTAGCTGCAGAAAGAGCTCAAAGAGCATTCCTAAAGGTAGCCACCTTCCGCTCTTTTCTCTTTCCTACTAAACTATTATATAAGTCCTGTAAAGTGCTAGCAGTTCGACAGCTATTTATAATATTAAACCTTGCTTTATGACAACATAGATTCCTTCCTTACTGTGCTGAAAATATTGAAAAAAGACGTAATGATATATGTATCTGTAACTAAAATAAAAAGGTTTTTGATTTTGATTTGATTTGATTTAATGATATCCGTACTAATAGCATCCCACTAAAACATGCTTTCGCCTCTAGATTTTTTGTGTTCCTAGGGCCTTTCGTGTATAAAATACTTAATCGTAAACTAGACATCTATACAATTAATTTTACTAATTTACTATCCTGTCTATCTTCCGAAGAAACTGAGGAGTTGTTAGTTGTAGTAAAGTAGGTAATATTTAAAACTTTTAACCTTTTATGTGAAAAGTATGTTTTCGCTTTGTTTGTCTTTCACATAACCGTTTATATTGTAAGTTTGTTTAAATAATTTAATATCTTAAGTTTACAGAATGTTTGTTTATTTACCTTCCTATAAGTTAATATTGTTAGTCCTTTTCAGCCTGAGACACAGGTTCTCCTAGTTCAGGCATATTGTAAGCAGTTACCTAGGTATAGTTACATAATAAGTATTATAGTATAATAATAAATATTATTTTCCGTATTGTAACACTTAGCTCTAAGATAATGAATAAAGATTTATTTATTATTATTTACTTGTCGTAATAGGTACTTTATCGGGTACCTACTTTCTATTTCTTACTATTTTATTTTTTATTTACAAGAATTATCTACGGATAAAAGAGCCAGTTAAAGCGTAATTCTAATGCAGGTGGCGAGGCGAGGCTCTTGTTAATTTCCCACGTACCTACTCCCTAATGGTAAAGTAACACACAAAGTTGGTCGATCGAATCAAAGGCAACTCTGATTGGAGGGAGGAAGTCGCCCCTACCCTACACCTGTTTGACTTTGATTGAACAAATAATAGAGGCACAGTCTACAGCTACAACTGATAGAAATGAAACTGATTACGTACCTACACTACAGTTATGGATCTGTAATTACGTACCTACTACAGTTATGGATCGGTAATTGGTAACTTATTTGTAGAGATTCATTTCTACAGAAACCTTAGAAATAATATCAAGTGTTTGATGAATTAAGCTACTATTCGACTATTACGTAATAATTATTGAAATTTTTCACCTTTATATTGAAAATAATTCCAACGTTTTTTACCAAATAGGAAAATAGAAAATATTTATTAAACGTCACATATCAAATACAGTGCGAATATAATATAAATTAGTATATGTACAGTGACGAAAAAAAGGCTAACACTCAGCATATGATACAGATATGCTAGCATATGATAAGTTTGAAGGCTTGTGCATATACCAATAAAAATATTGGTTTACAATGCACACGATACCATCTATCCCCAACTAAGCATAGCTTGTATTGTGGTGACCAGATGACTGATAGAATACGTATATATATTTAAATACATACTTAAGATACTTTATAGCAGACACAGAACAAACACCTATGTTCATCACACAAATGTTTGCTGTTGGAGGGAATCGAACCCTCAACCTGCAGCGCAGAAGACCGAATTACTACCAACTGAGCAAAGAGGCCAGTCAAAAATATTTTTAGTCAGAAGTAGGATATTCCTTAAAGTAGCATCAAATAAATAAAGTTTCAGACACCTCTCATCAATGGTCAAAAGAGAAGAGATTTCTGATAGCCACAACTTTTGGGCGATCACTACTTAACAGATTTCAGGTAAGCCTGCTTTATTAAGTTTTCTCTGGGAGGCTGCGAGAAAAGATACCGATAAGGTAAGAAATACGGACGGAAAAAGTGAATAAGTCCGAAGAAAGTGTAGTCAGGAGAAAACTATGTGCTAAACTGTTTAAATGTGTTTGATATAATTTAATACTACTTATGATTATTATTAGATATTATTATTTATAGAAAGTTGTTTGTGTCATTGTTTATCGTGTATGTGTATGTGCATAATTACCATCATCATCATTTTAGCTCCTAAAAGTCCACTGCTGTACATAGGCCTCCTCAATAGATTTCCAGGAAGAACGGCTTTGAGCCCTCTCCATCCACCGATTTCCTGCGATCTTCACAATGTCATCAGTTCATCGGGTGGGGGCGTCCTACGCTTTGTTTTCCTGTCCTTGGTCGCCATTCGAGAACTTTAATTCCCCAACGGTTATCAGTTGTGCGAGCTATATGGCCTGCCCATTGCCTCTTCAACTTGAAATTTTGAGTGCTATGCCGATGAGTTTGGTTCTTCTAAGGATTTTATCGTTGCGGATTTTATCACTTAGTGAAACACCCAACATAGCACGTTGCGCGACTCTAAGCTTGTGTAAGAGGCTAATAGTTAGCAACCAAGTCACGGTTCCATGTGTCATCACTGGCAACATGCACTGATTGCAGACTTTCGTCTTGAGGCTCTGCGGTATCTGTGACGAGATGTGCCGTAATTTCCCAAACGTTGCCCATCCCAGTTGGATTCGTCGGCTGACCTCTTTTTAACCGACTTTATCAAAAAGGAGGAGGTTCTCAATTCGTCGGTTTTTTTTATGTATGTTCACCGTTTACTCGAGAACGGCTGAACCGATTTGAAAAATTCTTTTTTTGTTTGAAAGGGTATACTTCTATATTATAATATACTAAATACATCTACTTTCCACTAAAAATGTATTATAGGCTCAAATTTCATTCAATGAAGTCGGTTTCTTTTTAGTTTTTAAAACGTAATTATAATAACCATAATCCTTACTAATATTATAAATGCGAAAGTAACTCTGTGTGTTTGTCTGTCTGTCTGTCTCGGTTTCACGCCAAAACTACTGAACCGATTCAAATGAAATTTGGTACACAAATAGTCTAAAGCCTGAGAAAGGACATAAGCTACTTTTTAATTGGAAAAAATATTTGTAAAGGGTTGAAAAGGGGGATGAAAGGTTGTATGAAAGTATTGTCAATTTCAGAACTAGAACCATAACATTCTAGGCTGTTGATCCCTACTTATATTATAAATGTTAAAGTAACTCTGTTTGTCTGTCTGTCTGTTACGTTTTCACTTCTAAAACGTTGAACTGATTTTGATGAATTTTGGTATAGAGATAGATGGGTCCTTGGAGAAGGACATAGGCTATTTTTTATTTAGGTACCACGCGCGCGAAGCCACGTGCAGCACCTAGTCTTTAATAATTACCATAATATTTTGTATTTTCATATTATTTTGTATCAGTATATTAAGTAACTTTTTGTACACCATCGTCGTTCTGTTTTTGTTTATCCTATCCATCCAAAGGTTGCCTGGAAAGAGATTCATAATTCGAATTCATAATATTAGAAACTAGCTGCTGCCCGCGGCTTTGCACGCGTGGTACCTACATAATACATAATAAATTCATCAAAATCGGTTCTGCGGTTTAGGCGTGAAAACGTAACAAACAGACAGACGACAAAGTTACTTTCGCATTTATAATATTATAATATAGATGCACATTTGGTAGTAACAAATTGATCCTTATATCAAATAATAATTACTTTTATCGCTTCTGGTATTTAAAGTTTATTAACTTTGTCCAAGAGTCTCTCGATATACAGTCATAAACTATGAAAATACCGAATATTGGTCAACGAAAAGAATAAGGACAAACTTATCCATGTAGTTGAAAATATATTGTCTCACACATTTTCTTAATGCTATACAAAAAAAGTTTGTTTGCAGACGTAAAAAAATATATTTCATGTAATACCTACAAATTAACGGCTTTCGGATTGTTTCCTTTGTGCTATGAGACCTTGCTTCTTGCCAAATTCGTGATTCTAGGTCTACTTAATATTTGATTACTAGCGAGTATCAAAATATGCGCCATAAATTGTCGTAATTAGGCCGTTTTTTTTACGTTGACTGAGATGTATGATTTATTTACAGCTTCAAGGCATCGTGGACCTAGTACCCATTTGATATTCACTTCAATTTGATTCCTCCACGCCTTCCTGAGAGAAATTGTCTTGACAGACAGACATATGGACCACAAAATAGTTCAATCTCAGTAGATTCATTGCCCAGATCCATAATGGATCTAGTGTGATATTTTTTTGTCTGTGGATCGGTTTGGATCTGATGAGAATTGTTATTGCAAACCACTTGGTTAGTTTATGTTAGAGTATAGAAAACAACGCGCAAGGCGAGCGAGCAAAGCGAGCCAGCCGCCGAACCGCCGAAGCGCCAGTAGAATATACTTAGTTCGTCTATCATACCTCTGTCCAGTTGCTAACCTGTCCAGATTTATCGTTATAATCATTAGATTCAATAAATTTTACCATTATTTTAAAATAGATCTATTAACAATAAAAAATCTCATCAGATCCAAATTATTGGGAATCCGATCTACAGAGATAGAAGGCACAAAATGATCCCATAATACTTACTACTATAGTAGTACAATACTACAATACTACTACTATAATAATAATTAGGGTTTATTTTTCCGTTTCATGCACGGTACCTTAGAATAGATTTATGTAAGTATAGTGAGTTTACAAAGAAGTGATAGAAGGATCAGATCCTATCACGTCTTCATTTCGATAGAAATTACGGTTGACTGATCACAGACGTGGGGGCTTTCCCAAGTAGGTAACCTTCGCAGTATTGTGGTAGCAAAATAAACGTATTTTATTCTTATTTATTAAACGTTAGAAGATAGTAGTTACCTCTACATATTAACTAATCTAATAAATATATAATTACGTTTTAAAAACTAAAAAGAAACAGACTTCATTGAATGAAATTTGAGTCTATAATACGTTTTTAGTGGAAAGTAGATGTATTGTGTATATATAAATTATATGGGTAGGCCAAATAAACGCACTGCTCCAATGAGACAGCGAGGTATCGAAGTACATGAAAACATCATCGATGTATAAAATTTTTAGATTTTCGTTGATTTTTCAGTTTGATTGATTTTGATAAAATTTATATGGGACCACCTGTGAAGTATACCCTTTCAAACAAAAAAAGAATTTTCCAAATCGGTCCAGCCGTTTTCGAGTAATCGGTGAACATACATAACAAAAAAAAGATTCCGACGAATTGAGAACCTCCTCCTTTTTGAGAAAGTCGGTTAAAAATGAATTGCCTTCTAAGTTTACTAATAAAATGTACGTTTACGCAAAACTTATCAGTTGTCAAAAAAAAAAAGAACTTATAAAAAAATCACACGTTTCGTGGTTATCAAATACCTTTAAACGAGCAATTCTTATATATATTTATATATATAATCTGAATCTCGGAAACGGCTTTAAAGATTTTCATGAAATTTAGTATGCAGGGGGTTTCGGGGGCGATATATCGTTCTAAACCTAGCTGGTTTCATTTTTAGAAAACGTCGTTTTACACGTGTTTTATATCGAACAAAGCTCGCTCATCCGGGTACTTGTTATTAAATCTTCTAACAATTTTTAGTGCTAATTATGAAACAGCAATCAAGAAGATATAAGTAAGGTATACGAAATTAAATATATTCTTGGGTGTATAGTTGAAATCCAACCCCTTCGATCGACAAAACTTATCCCACAGTGTAAGAGATGTCAGGTATACGGGCATACACAGAAATACTGCGCCAAAGAGCCTAGATGTATTAAATGTACAGGTAAGCACCTAACCAAAGACTGTAAAAAACCAGCAGAAGAAAAACCAAAATGTGTTCACTGCGGAGAAGCTCACCCGGCCAACTATAGAGGCTGTCTGATAGCCAAGGAAATGCAGAAAATTAGAAACAAAGCTGTCAAGAAGCCATTGGTCGGGCGGCAACACCAGGTATCTGAAACATTGGTAAGTGAGAAATTGCCTTTAACTAACCAGCATATAACTAGTGCGAGGCCTATAAGCGCTATTAACAGTAAAGTGTCCTATGCTCAAGCGGCTGCCAAAGATTTAACAGTAATTCAACGCAACAAACAACCAAACCACTCAAATGGCAATAAGTTAGACGAAATCCTAAAACTTAAACTTAACTTAAACTTAAACTTAAACTTGTCGTTGTTTGATGAGCGATTGAAAAAAATAGAACATAGCACTAAAACTGCTATACCTAAGGCCAAAAAATGATTGGAAAAATTAAAATAATGGCATGGAACTGTAATGGGCTACAAAAACATCAAAATGAGTTG
The DNA here is from genome assembly GCA_948098915.1 of Lampropteryx suffumata. Classification (NCBI taxonomy): domain Eukaryota; kingdom Metazoa; phylum Arthropoda; class Insecta; order Lepidoptera; family Geometridae; genus Lampropteryx; species Lampropteryx suffumata. The sequence goes on from OX402553.1 coordinate 11,701,510, forward strand.
CAAGTAGTCTTAGATGTAGAAAATGTAGATGTGTGCCTCGTAATTGAAACACATTTTACTAAACAATCACACACCAAATTTAAAGGATATAAAGTTTACCATGCACTACACCCAGCTAATAAAGGAAGGGGTGGCAGTGCTGTTATTGTAAAGGACAACATCAAACATCACGAAAAATTTAAATATGAAGAGCCAGATATCCAATCAGTGGCCATTTGTCTCAACACCAAGCTATATCCGCTTACGGTAGCTGCCATATACTGCCCACCGCGATATACAATTCGAAAAGACACTTACCTGAGTCTCTTACACCCACTTGGACAAAGGTTTATTCTAGGTGGTGACTTTAATGCCAAAAACAAGTATTGGGGTTCGAGACTAACGAACACAAAAGGAAAACAGCTCTTAACAGCTATAAAAGAAGTAAAATCCGATGATGCATCAACCAGATCACCAACTTATTGGCCAGATCCACTAAAAGTACCCGATCTAATAGATCTAATAGAAAAATTAAAATAATGGCATGGAACTGTAATGGGCTACAAAAACATCAAAATGAGTTGCAAGTAGTCTTAGATGTAGAAAATGTAGATGTGTGCCTCGTAATTGAAACACATTTTACTAAACAATCACACACCAAATTTAAAGGATATAAAGTTTACCATGCACTACACCCAGCTAATAAAGGAAGGGGTGGCAGTGCTGTTATTGTAAAGGACAACATCAAACATCACGAAAAATTTAAATATGAAGAGCCAGATATCCAATCAGTGGCCATTTGTCTCAACACCAAGCTATATCCGCTTACGGTAGCTGCCATATACTGCCCACCGCGATATACAATTCGAAAAGACACTTACCTGAGTCTCTTACACCCACTTGGACAAAGGTTTATTCTAGGTGGTGACTTTAATGCCAAAAACAAGTATTGGGGTTCGAGACTAACGAACACAAAAGGAAAACAGCTCTTAACAGCTATAAAAGAAGTAAAATCCGATGATGCATCAACCAGATCACCAACTTATTGGCCAGATCCACTAAAAGTACCCGATCTAATAGACTTTTTTATATATATAAAAACATATCACCTAATTATCTAAAAACAGAACAGAGCTACGATATGAACTCTGACCATTCTGCAATATATCTAGAAAATAGAGAGACAGTAGCACTTAAGGAAACTTTGACCCTTGTAAATAAATACACAGACTGGGAACTGTTTTAAAATAGACTTAGATATAAATATAAACCTCAGGGTGCCATTAAAAACTCCAGAGCAGCTGAACATAGAAGTAGAAACATTTATAAAACTTATACAACAGACCGCTTGGACAAACACACCCCGCATCAAAAAAAAGGATCTCCAGAAATAATTACCCTGAAGAGATTACACTGCTCATAGCTAAAAAAAGAAAACAAAGGAAACATTGGCATTTAACTAGGTCACCGGATGATAAAAAAACGCTTAACAACCTTACAAAACGGTTGAAAAGACAAATACAATCATTTAACGATAGCCAAACTAACTCATACCTTCAAAACGTCACCAACAGTCGCAATACTAACTACTCTCTATGGAAGGCTACTAAAAGCATGAAACAGCCCATGACTCAGATTCCTCCGCTAAAAGAGGATAATGGGAAATGGGTTGTCAGTAATGAACAAAAAGCTAAAATGTTTGCAGAGCATTTAGAATACACTTTCAAACCAAATGAAGGTCACATAAACATAGAACCCGCGACCGATCATGATCATATTTCAGACGAAGAATTTAGCATACCATCTGTCACACCCAGAGAAGTTTTAAAAGAAATCCACAAAAACATAAATCCTAAGAAATCACCAGGATTTTACCTTATTTCCGGTGAAATATTACATAACTTACCAAGAAAAGCCTTGGTTAAGCTAACTAATCTTATCAACGCTGCTTTAAGACTGAAATATGTGCGAGACCTATGGAATGTAGCCGAGGTAATAATGATAGCAAAACCAGGGAAACCACCTCATGACGTAACGTCGTACAAATCTATTTCCCTGCTACCAATCATGTCAAAACTATTTGAAAAAATATTATTAAAAAGACTTAAACCTATAATAGAAGCCAAGAACATAATATCAGGACATCAGTTTGGATTTAGAGAAAAACACTTAACTATTAACCAGGTGCACAGAATCTCAACAATAATCGAGAAAACATTAGAAGATAACAAAGTTTGCTCTACCATATTCTTAGATGTTGTGCAGGCTTTTGATAAAGTTTGGCACAGAGGCCTTTTACTGAAACTCAAAAAAATGCTACCTCAACCCTATACAGACATCTTAGAATCCTACATAACGGATAGAGCTTTCAGAATTAGACAGGATGATGCCTATTCTGATATCAAAGAAATAAAAGCAGGGGTACCACAGGGAAGTGTATTAGGACCAGTCCTGTACCTTTTATACACCAGTGACATACCCCATTTAGATGATAACACAATCGCGACCTTTGCTGACGACACAGCCATAATGGCTGTTGGAAGCACTATTGCAGAAGCAGCAGAAAAGGTTTTAGTGGCTGTTAACCAAATCCATGACTGGACCCAAAAATGGAGAATAAAGCTTAATGAATCAAAATCCATTCATATAAACTTTACAAACAAAAAGCAGCAGTACCACCCAGTATATAGCAACAATAAGCGCATAGGTACCATGTGAAAATACGGCCAAGTATCTGGGAATGACGCTTGACGCAAAGCTACGCTGGAAGGCTCACGTCAAGCAGAAAAAAGATGAATTAGAGCTCCGCTATAAACAGATGTACTGGTTGGTTGGAAAACAAGCAGCCTTGTCGGTATATAACAAAATAACAATCTACAAACATGTCTTGAAGCCAGTATGGACTTATGGTATTCAGCTGTGGGGCTGCACCAAAAAAAGTAACATCCAAAAAATACAACGGTTTCAAAACAAAGTACTAAGGAACATCGTGAATGCACCCTGGTACGAAAGAAACGAAGACCTCCATCGAGACCTTGGCATAGACTTCGTCGACATAGTTATTACAAAGTACGCAGAAGCTCATGAGGAAAGACTTCATCATCATGTGAACGTCGAGGCAATCCAGCTCCTCGACAACACGGAGATAGTGAGAAAACTCAAACGAACCAAGCCGTTTGAGTTAGTGTAGTGTAACAGAGATAGAAAGTGAAAATGACAATACAATATATTCATAAAGAACACATTAACAAAGTGTCTCCCCTTAACTAGAGACTATAAGAAAAGTGCTATTGGACACATTCTTAGGCATAGTTTACGTTATAAAAATAAGTCATAGTTAAATTACTCATTGGCCTACTTGGCTAGATTGTAATAATATTAGAGTATAATTTTTATGAATGGTACACTAATTGAAAAAAAAAAAATGAAACAAATATATAATATAATCTGGTAATAGTTTTTAGTAGGTACTCATTATTGCACAAATTTATTATCTTGGGATATAGGAGGCTAGACGCTTGTAATGCTCAACTAAAGCTTAAGTCTCTTAATGCTTGTACAATAGTTTAATAATAAAATATTTCATGTACCCACTTACAAACCTAGTAAATACTCTTAAATACTTTTTACTCTTTAAATACTTTTTTTTCTACTTTTTTTTAATAAAACATAAAAAAACATAAAGGGAAATTAATAATTATAACCTACTTCAATTAAATTGTATCAGTCATCCAGGTACTATTAAATAACGTAAGTCTAGTTCTAGCACAGTGTAGTAAACCTAAAAAACAACAATCTTATACTGTACTGTTTTTCTTCTTATCGTGTCACTAGTTATCTAGAACAAGTGTGGAAAGGATTGAAATGCGCCTCCTTTCGTTCACCTGTTACATGTCTTCGAACTTGAACTACATAAGACCTCTGTGGCGCAATGGGCTAAGGTCCGATTGAGACGCAGAAGTTTGATTCCCGCCGCTGGACAAATGTTTGTATGATATGCTAGTGTTTGTCTCGGGCTTGGTTGTTTCTATGTATAATATGTATGTATTTACAAAAAAAAAGTACCTATATAAGTAGTATATCAGTCATGTGGTACCCATAACATAACACAAGCTCTGCTTACTTTGGGGCCAGATGATACTGTGTGAAATGTCCGGGATTATTATTATTATATTTATATTTTAATGTTGACTGTGACAAAATATTGTAGTTAAACAAGTGTAGCAAGCACATCAGTTGTAAAAAACTCTAGAGCCAATCAATAGTTTGTTAGTTTAAACATTATCAAGCCGGAACGACCGCGACTTGCCCGCTCATCTGTACTAAAGCCAAAGCCTAGGTATGTTTTTACACAGAAATTCTAAACACATTGAAGTGACGATTAGTAAAAGCCACACACCACCATCTTACTGTTAACTATAACACAATACCTGTATACATCGCCCTATTTTAGTATTTTATTTTATGGCTTCTACAAGGTTTGATGAGGCAAACCTATGATACCTACCTCAAGAAGAATACATTTTGTTAACCCTGAACCATCAACAGGATCGCAGAAAGAATAATGTAACTAATGTCTGCAGTTTCATTTTTGACACTTGAAATGTTTTCTGATTCAGATCTGCCATTTGTACTTAGAAGCCAGTACCTTTATTTCAAAGAATATTTTTGACTAGCGACCCGCGCCGGCTTCGCACGGGTACAATACTGTAGTACATTATTTTGATCTATCCCGTAAGGTTCAGCCAGCGTTTGCAATGTAAGCGCAAAAAATGAGTTTATTTACGACATCACATTAGAAACCTCTAAAATTATTAGTGTTTCTCTAGCATATTATGCATGTATTATACATATAAACCTTCCTCTTGAATCACTCTACCTATTGAAAAAACCGCATCAAAATCCGTTGCTTACTTTTAAAGATCTAAGCATACATAGGGACAGACAGACAGCGGGAAGCGACTTTGTTTTATACTATGTAGTGACAAAGCAAATCCCAGCACGCACTCTAAACTTCCCATACTAACTTAAACACTCATTGATAAAATGATGGCCATTTGTAGGGTTCCGAAGGCCAACAAGAAACACCTTTTGTACCATGTCCAGAAAGTTTTACCATGTCCGTCTTTCTGTCTGTCTGCATCTAATCAGAGTTCTAGCTCGCATATAAAAAAAGTGTGGGTAGGTACCTCCCCTAGATGTAAAGGGGGATTGTTTTTATTTTACTACCCCATCGTGTACATATCGTTGGAAAGGCCTTTAAAAAATATGTCGAGGTTTTTTCAACTGAATAAATTAACCCACTTGGTATTACATGGATCTCACAACTTTTTACGGTAGAAGAACTGAGTTGCGAGATTTGGTTTTTTTACAAGCTATGTTTTTGATGGCATTCATTAATCTCTAATTATAAGAAACTTTGTCCTCACTGAGTCACTGATAGTACGTTTTTTTTAAATACAGATATTCGTTTGATAAATATATCAATGCTTTGAAATCGTAATTTTTGATATGGTCCAGTGACGACACTGGACTACTGCTGTTTGTTTCGAATAGTTTCTAAAATTGAAGGATATATACATTAACATTTCTAACATTTCACATTTCTTAGTACACCCCTACGCACAAAGACAGATATACCCTTGAAATTTCAAGTCTCTACCAGCGATTTATGCTGACTATCAGTGACTCAGTGAGGACAAAGTTTCTTATAATCAGAGATTAATGAATGCCATCAAAAACATAGCTTGTAAAAAAACCAAGTCTCGCAACTCAGTTCTTCTACCGTAAAAAGTTGTGAGATTCATGTAATACCAAGTGGGTTAATTTATTTAGTCCCTACTTAAGGGACCTTCTGTCTTAAGTTATTACGTAATTAGCTAACCTAACATCTTATAGTGACCATATCAATATTAAAAATCTTTTATGTTTTAAGTAAATAGATTGACTTGGCTATCGCACTAAACAAATTTAATATAATATGTATTACTTGTGAGATACATTGTGTTTTCATGCGATGGCCAAGTCAATAATTAGAGATTATATAATTTGATTTGAAATTGGAGAACCATACATGTTAAAGTGCCTATAAACATTCCTAAATACTCCAACGTGGGAAAGCGTTTTGGTAAAACAAGCCAAATGTACCATGTATATGTTTAAAGTTGTGAAATTACAATAGGTACCTATTCCACACCGAACTTTGTTTTCAATCTAAACGGCAGCTGATATAATGCAAAACCGATCGCGATAAAGGTGAAACTTCTAAATGACACGCACATGTTACTGATTACGATTTCACAAACAATTTTAGACAAATGAAAATTCGGCGAGCGTGTATTGGTAGATAATAATATTCGTTCCCTTCACGAAAACTTTGTGACCTGATCATGCACATCACAACGTTAAGTTCATAGATATTTTTATGTCACTTACTTGAGAACTAAATAATAAAAAGTACAGGTAAAAGTCACGTCGTCCGAGTAAGTAGATTTAGATTAACAGCATAAGATGACAGTAATAGGTAATAATTATTATAAGAAGGTAGGATACATTTAGATACATTTTATGTAGGAAAGGTAGTATAGGTAAGGTACAGGGTTACCAAAATATATTCTTCTTAAGGCATAGATAAGGTAGTAAGGTGTACATCCTGCATTCAAATTTAGCAGATTATTTTAATGGCGGCTGTACACACTCGACGAGGGCCTCTCGCCGAGAGCCTCGGCCGAGAACACTCTCGTCGAGAGCATGCCTGTACACACTCGTTCTAACATTTGAACTGAAGACTTACGCGACAATGGACGTAGAAATTGCTGCTGCTATTTGTCTTTGTGCCTTGAGCTATTATAATTTTTTAAACATTTACTATAAAAAGAAAATTAACTCGGCGACAGGGATTTCAATTTGCTCGCTTATTCGCACCCAAGCGTCATGGATACATTGCTTATCCTTGTGTTTCGCATCCTTCGAGTTCCATAAAACAGGTTCTGTTTGATAGCACTCCAAAAAGTGTAATTCTCGTTCGTTAGACCACATAGTGAAACACGTCTGTTCATAAATACTGGAAAGCAACTAAATGAACGAGTGTGTGGATGCTCGCTCTCGTTTACCTCGCGAGAGCCAACGAGTTAAAATAAGTGCGATAGTTAAGATTTAAATTTAGTAAGTGAATTTGTATTTTTTAAAGTTGTGGGTAGTTTATTGTAAGCTGTGCGCCTTCAAAAGTGATCATTTGTTTGCCATTGTTTGTTAGTATCTTCAGAAGAACCAAAAAACTCAGTACAACAACGTATTACCAGCAGTAGACAAAAACTTGTTAAAACTGTTCAAGGCTATATTAGTTCAAAACATTCTCATCAATAAAGATGAGGCCTGCATATTTGAACCTTTTGGAGTCGAGACCCTGGGCCCGTTGGGAGCCCACCGCGTTTTCAAAATTATTTAACGGCGTCTGGTAGAAATATTGCGTTACCCAAGAGCTGGCTCCTATCTGGTCCCGCGTATTAGCATTGCCATTCAACGCAATGCCGCCAGTGTCTTGCGAACACAGGCAGTTATCTAGATAAGTTGAGGTACCTATAGAACATTTTAAACGGTCTTCAACTATTTTTGTAGTGATAACTTCTTATGGGAGGGTAAATAGCTTCGTTACGTAACGCGTTATGGTGCCAGTCTGTCTGGCTTCCCTTTGGATCACGCATACGGCAGCGGTATGCAGGCTCCTCCTCTCTCATTATAACCCACATCGCTAGTTAGATTAGTTTATGTTATCACTTCTGTCGGGCGTCCCGAGGCGCGTTTTTTTTATTATTGTATATTATTCTGTACATTTCTATAATTATTTCTGTAAATGTATAGATAAAGTTCAAAACTATTCCATTCATTTAAAACCTTTGCCGTCCAGATACCCTCGAACCGATAGCATGAATTCTTTGGCAGAATTTCTTAGAACCGTTATGCCGCCGTCCCCACACGAGCATTTGGCAGTTCGAGTAATACGGATTTCAATTTTAGATAACGTTAAAGGAATACTTGTAATTGCCCAAGTTAGTAATGAAACGTGTTTTTCGGTTGGCTGCACTTATATAAGTGGATATGGTTGAAATGATTTTAGAGTTATCTCGTTTAAGTACAATGTTGATTGAATTCTTCATCCTTATTATAATAATTACCACTTAAAATAGTAATAATAATGCCAGACATTTCACACAGCATCATCTGGCTCCAAAGTAAGCAGAGCTTGTGTTATGGGTACCACAAGACTTATATACTTATATACATTTTTTTTGTCAATACATACATCCTTATCCTTACTAATATTATAACCGCGAAATTTGTTATGTATGTTGGTTACTATTTCACGCAAAAACTACTGAATGGATTTTAATGAAACTTTACAATAATATAGCTTATACATCAGAATAACACAAAGGCTATAATTTACAAAGATATTGTGTGAATTGTCCAAAATATAACGATAAGTGTCATGTAAGTAGGAAAAAAATCTGCCATCTGCGAGCTATTCTGGCGTGCGCTGCAAAAACCGTTATAATTACGCGCAGACGAAGTCGCGGGGACCAGCTAGTATTATACATAAAAACACCCAGACTAGAGACAAATACTTGCATATCATATAAACATTTTCCCGCGGCGGGAATTGCACCCGCAACTTTTTGCGTCTCAGCCGGGCCTTAGCCCATTGCGGCACAGAAGTCATCTACTTATACCTCAAAATAGTTGAGCTATTTATAGATCGTTTAAAGCAATCTTTAGATAACTCAACTGTTTACATATCTGTAAGTAAATAAAAGTTTGAATACTAGGTTAGTATCGATTGACAGGGTTGAGTTATGCCTTCTTTATAATCATACCAACCAAACAACACAAAAATTACTTTTCATATGTAAATATAATATACATACATAAAGGTTCAAGTTCAATATTAACATGGGTAGCCTCAAATTCCGCATGTAAACAGTATTTACTTACCCAAATGTAATTATGGTAGGCAGGCACCTTATTTATTCTAGTTATCCCAGTTGGCTGTGAGTTTAATCAAAAAATATAAAAGTTATTAGTTATATATTTAGTTTTAAATTACCTACCTAGATACCCACTAGTTGTTTTTTTAAAGACGTCATACAAGGACAATAGGTATCTAATATACAAACCTATTACATACATAAACGTATTACATTAACTTATTGCTAAAATGTTATACAAACATACTTTTAATTACTACTGGCTCTGTGAGCTGAAGACCTCGCGATCATTTTTCGAAATTACTGAAATATAACTTTTTTTACGTTTTCAACGCCCATATCTCCGCCATTTAAAAAAAAAACAAAAAACTAAATTCTATAAAATTCTATATAGGTACCTAGTTATAGGACCTGCTCACAAAGTTCCACGAAAATCGGTTGAGAAATAAGACCTGTACAGGAGAACATCCGGACAGACGCCGGCCGGACAGAAAGACATACGAAAGCATTTTTGCCTAAACTGAAACGGACACACAAGTGCCCAAACATTATGGGCACTTTTTAGTAATTGGAGTGTCTAGGGCTAACACTGTATCCTGACTAGGAGAATCCGAACTTTCTCGATGTCCTTTTAGCTACGGCAACCAACCAAATTTGCAAATGCAATCTTTCGCACATCATATAATATGGGTTTGGCTTGCACTAGAAACGATTACTAAGTATTTATTACCGTTAAATATCCACTGAAAGGTGACTACGTTGCGTAAACCTGCATATTATTAATGCGCATAATATCGCTACCACACACTCAGCGTCTCGCATTACGACCGGGTACGGTTGCCAAAATTTTGCATTTTACCTCGCAACAATAAATTGCTTACAACACCCTTGCCACCAATAACAAAACCCAAAATAATAGCAAGTGGGATATTAACGTGTTTAAAATTAATGGGTAATTGGCGCAAGTAGGTGATTAAAACAGCTCTAGGTACTTATTGCATCAGAATCGATCGAAATACCCACAAGCAAAACCTTGATGGCGGACATGTATTCATCAATATATAAAATAAATAATTCAGTTAGGTACATTACCCACCTATATATTATTATGTAGATACTTATTTCCAGGAAGCCAAGCAATACACTGGAGTCTGTTCCAATTTTGTGTTAGCCATTTTACCATCACAAAATTGGAACAGACTCTCTTGATTACTTTGAAATAAGCCTGTCGAAAAGGTTACGAGATCCTTTAGTTTCATACATAAAATGTAACGTGAAATTTCGGTGAAAATATATGGACAAGCAGATTATTTCCCACAGGACGTGAGCACATCTTCTCGTATCCACTTAATACGTTTTCAAAAGTATCATGACAGTCGGGATTGGGCACTTCACAATATTACTTACTAACTACGTATGTACCTACATTATTTTGAACCGTATCTACATACATATTTTCTAAATAATAGCCGATATGGGGTTTGGCATTTTACTTGACTTACTTTGTAAAGCAGGAACACGTAGGTTCAAAATCATCATCATCGTCAACTCCTTCAGCTCTTCAGGTCTACTAACCCACAGCCACGTACAGCTACGAGAATCTTCATTCGCAAATCACCGCTCCATCTAACCGGAGGGCGTCCTACACAATGCTAGCCATAACGCGGTCACCACTGTGAAACACATTTACTTCAATTCCGCTTAAGCATGTAAGATATAATTTTGACGTTAGCTAGTTGCTGACTCAATAATAATAACGTTTATTTCAGGATACACTAGTATAGTACATGATGTTAAATACTTACAAACTACGGCCCATATCAAATATATACCATAAAGTCTAACATACATAAGTAATATAATAAACCTAATTACTAGCACGTAGAGTCGGCGACGTGTGACACTCGATGCATACCCTTGTAAGTACAGAATATTCATTAAAATTCAATGTATTGCAACATTTTGCCTGGATTTTAATTTATGCTGGTACGGGAGCGCTGGAGCACCTGCGTACATAAGTTTTCTGTTAACGTAGACTAGAAAGTTGAATATATATTTTGATGACTCGGACACACGGTCCACCGGCAATTCGCTTTCTAACTGGCTGGCGTCGGCAGATTGTTTAAATTTCAATTCATGCGCTGAATTGTGAGAACAGAAAGGTGAGGCAATTACAGTTTGGTTGTTTGATTCATGTAGGCACTTAGGTTCTATAACTTAGGTAGAAGTAGCAAGAAATATAATGGGAGTATAGATTTTTACAGTATATCAAAATATTGGAATCTTTTGAAGGCCTCTTTCGTGCATTTGGCACATTTTATCCATGCTTTATCGTTGGTACAGTAGTAGTAGTAGTAGGAAGTAGCTTTACCTTCTGCGCTGTAAGTTGAGAGTTGGATTCCCTCCTAGGATAAACATTTGTGTTATGAAAACAGCTGTTTGTATTCTGTATTATAAAATATTATAAGTACGTATTAAAATATATATAAGTATTCTATCAGTCATCTGGTCACCATAATACAAGCTAGGGGTAGTTTACCACCAATATTAAAAAACACTTTATGTGGGATCGGCATAAAATATTCTTCTCTTCCATTCTTTTCTATCAGCTGCAGTATTCAGTCCTTTGTTACAGATGTTTTTTTCACACAATTCTTTCACCTTTTGTTTGATCTCCCTTCCTTTATATTCCTCCACATTAATACTTAACATTTTTCTCGATACATGTCATTCAACCCTCCTCATGACATTTACGTTTTGAAGACAGCTAACATTTATACATAGTCCATTAAAATGTTACATTTTTTAGGCCTTAGTGTGCATTTGTCAGAGGACGCAATTTTATTTTTTTAATGTGTAGGGGGGGTCAGTAGAAGCTTAAGTTCAAGTTTGTGGGGTCGGCACCCTTGTCCCCCGGCCGCCATCTTGGAAAAGGGGGTGCAAAGGGTTTTCGCGCTGTATCTCGTAAACTAGTTACCTTACAGAAAATTTAATCAAACATAAAATGTAGCAAATTAAATTTCCTACAATTTTATTTCTATTACTTTTTATCGTCAAGTGACCAACAAAAAAGTTATAAACAAAAATAAATGAAAATTTTGTTTGTTTGTTCTAGGTTTTACAGCGCTCCAAACTTAAACGGATTCTCGAATGCTCATAGGGATGCAATAAAAACTAAAAATTAGGCTTACTTTTCTATCTATATTTTTTTTATTCATACAATTTATTATGATCTTAACATTCCTATGCTATTATTGAACTATGTTTGACCCTTTTACCCACCACCTATGAGGTATAACATGGGCAAAGTCAAATTTATAAAAATTTTGCAGAAGCATCCAGAGTTAGCAAGTGGAACTAAATTATTTATGAGTGAGAAAGTCGAGTCATCGTTACTCAGTGTTGTTGGCGAACGTTTTTTCGTCTTTTTATATGGCGGAAATAAAGACGATACTCTAGACACTCTGCGATACAAACGATTTGCTAAGACAGTGACAAAAAATGCATTAAAAAATGCATTAAATTTTTATAAATTTGACTTTGCCCATGTTATACCTCATAGGTGGTGGGTAAAAGGGTCAAACATAGTTCAATAATAGCATAGGAATGTTAAGATCATAATAAATTGTATGAATAAAAAAAATATAGATAGAAAAGTAAGCCTAATTTTTAGTTTTTATTGCATCCCTATGAGCATTCGAGAATCCGTTTAAGTTTGGAGCGCTGTAAAACCTAGAACAAACAAACAAAATTTTCATTTATTTTTGTTTATAACTTTTTTGTTGGTCACTTGACGATAAAAAGTAATAGAAATAAAATTGTAGGAAATTTAATTTGCTACATTTTATGTTTGATTAAATTTTCTGTAAGGTAACTAGTTTACGAGATACAGCGCGAAAACCCTTTGCACCCCCTTTTCCAAGATGGCGGCCGGGGGACAAGGGTGCCGACCCCACAAACTTGAACTTAAGCTTCTACTGACCCCCCCTACACATTAAAAAAATAAAATTGCGTCCTCTGACAAATGCATACCCAAATGTAACTTTTCAATGGACTAACAGCCTTACTTATAAACGCCACTGAACTTGAACACAGCCTATAATAACTTCTTAGTATCCATCTTGTCACTTTTTTGTCACTATCTTACAAAAAGGTTTGGTTTAAACACTGGTTAACTTTTGACAGGGTTATGTTTCGATTAGATTAGACGATTAGATTAGACGATTTAGGCTTGACTTTTCGGAAAACCTTTAAAAAATATTGAATAGTTAGATGAATATCTAGTTACTATCCCGCCAATATGTTCTAATGAGTTTAGACTCAAAAGAAATTTGACACGTGATTTGTGCCTCCACGAGGCAATATTCCTGAGGACATTTGACTCTCTACGAGGTAAATTCTAGTGCGAAGCGAGTCAATTGTTCCTCGTGGAGAGGCGAAATACCGTGTCAAATTAGTTTTGTGTCTCATTAAAATAAAATTAATATAGATTTGCCTGATAGTACTAGATATTGGTCTACCTACTCAATACCTAATCTGCTTTCAATGGCGGTAAACGATTGCAACTATGTGGATAGAATAACATAAACTTTCAGCCCGCACATACATTGTACGATTCCAGTGGGTAAACGAAGGATGTGTACAAACTATGAACAGAATTTCACTCACGCGGAACTAGTGGTCGAACAATGTGCGAGACACGATACGGCGCCGGTTTTGCAGGAAACGAGCGCCACTCGGCGGTAACTGCGACTGCTACATGCAGTGATAATGATAACACGACATGCGACCACAGAAGCAAAGGTATTATAATAACTAGTCGTCGCCCACTGGTCGAAATTCGACCATTATTAATTAATCATTAATGTATTTTTTATACATAATTTAAATAAAATACTAGGTTTCTGCACTCCTTCTCTATATAACCTATAAGTGTGCGAAATTTCATTCTCCGCCGTCCGCGCAATTTTCGTAAAAAGGGGTACAAAGTTTTTGTTTTACGTATATAGATAATAAAATGTTTGACGTCTTGCGAAGGGTTAAGTAAAGAACAGGCACAATAGTCCAACAATATCTAATATATTTTTACAAAAAACTGAAAACCTGTGACATCATAGTAACCAATACCAATTCCAACTCTAATTGCGATACATGAAAATTATATCATCGATGCGTTCCGTGCGTACCTTTATGGTCAAGATCAAGCCCATGGTCTGATTAACTGACAAAGTCCTTCTAAGCTGATGTTTGTGAACACCAATGTAATGCCTTAATGGCAATACGTTAGCTGCTTGTCGTTAAGAATTCCACAGGGCATCTTCAAAGCCCAATGTCTGATCAACTGACAAATTATTGCCTGAGATCTGAGTTGTTTATCATTGAATAGGTCTGTAGGTCTATTGAAGAGGTTTGTATCCTCAAACTCCAATGTCAAGCCAATTGACCACTAATAAGTACATCATGCTGGTTAACAGGTATTTCCTTACAATATTTACCAAAGTAATCACTAATTGTGATATATTTATTCTAATTTATTCTCGGATATTTATCATGTTTTCCATCATTACATCCTCAACAAACTTATATGGAACCATTTCGGAGGTAAACCCTATAGGATAAAAAAGAATTATGAAAAGCGGCTAATAACTGGCGGAGATACGAGGTACTCGTAACATACAAACTCGTACAAAAAAAAGTACAGCCGAATTGAGAACCACCGTCTAACAAAAAAATCTTGTATCGCAATTCTTCTTCTTTTCGTGTCACTAGTTATTTTGAACCAGGGTGGTGATAGGATTGAAGTGCGCCTCAGAGGCTCCTGTAATATATCACAATTAGAGTTGGAAATTACAGACTTCTATTAATTTTGGTAGTACATAACTTTGTAAACAATAATGTAAATAACAATGGGTAACCTATTCCGAAAGTTGAAATTCGGAATTTTGAACTACCGAAAACTTATGACAGGTGTTTGGTTACATTTATTTTCTTACCTGTATTTCTTATTGATCTCGATGTATGTATAGCTATATATAAATCTATTGCCGTCTCGCAAAAACTCAAAAATGGCTTAAACAATTTTTTTTTTAAGTGATAACTTCTATAGCATTGTTGTGATTTGAAAGTCGGTGAAACGAAAAAGCGACAGTAAAAAGAGACAGACATATAAATTCATAAGATTTAACGTGGGAGAAAATGAGATAGGAAGCATTATACAGTGTTTCTTATATTCGTGGTTCTAAAATTTTTTAAGGTTTCACTTCTTCACGTGTGAATTGCAAACATGTTTTTTTTTATATGTAACATCTTTCCTCACGCTTGCGTGCATTCTGTGGGAGTGATTTCGTGAAAAGGGACGGAAGTGTGTCCAGGAAGCTATTTGATTTGACCGATGAGCGCGTGCGGTTGCTTATCTATTACCAAAGTGAGATGTTAGATGTTACTGGACATCAAAGTGGACTGTACAGATTTTTGTATTTTTATAATTATTTATCGACACGATAACGTAGTGTGTGACGTGTATGGTGCAAAGAAATTTCCAACTCGTCCTACGCTTTCAACATGGGAGTCAGACATTGTAAGGTTCAGTAGGTTCTGGCACAATCTAGATATACCCTTTCCCTACGTCAATTACTTACGAACGGTGTCCAAACCCTTGAGCACATCAGTCTATCCCTTTGCTTCCTTACACACACACGACAGGATGAAAATATCACACACAGATTGACAAGAATTACTGTGTTCTTTTAATACGACAAATTATAAACGAAAATCGATAGCGTTTAAAAAAAACGAGATGTTTCGCGCCCGATAGTTGATGCACGAATATAATGTGCCTTTTACAAGGTCACAGTTAGGGCTCTTATATTTAAGATCTTATATTAATTAAAATTTGAATGTTTATTCATAAAAGTAACTAGTCATTGAACTGTCCATTCGTTCAGTTGAAAGGTGACAGCTGGCAAATCGCACGAACGATATTGCTTATGCCAAAACCCGAACACATCATATGCGACTACGGTCAAGCTAACCCGTTTTTAGGGTTCCGTAGCCAAATGTCTGTCTGTCTGTCTGTCCGTCCGTATGTCACAGCCACTTTTTTCCGAAACTATAAAAACTATACTGTTGAAACTTGGTAAGTAGATGTATTCTGTGAACTGCATTAAGATTTTCACACAAAAATAGAAAAAAACAATAAATTTTGGGGGTACCCCATACTTAGAACTGAAACTTAAATTTTTTTTTTTATCAAACCCTTGCGTGTGGGGTCTTCAAAAATGATATTGAGGTTACTAATATATTTTTTTTCTAAACTGATTAGTTTGTGCGAGAGACACTTTCAAAGTGGTAAAATGTGCCCCCCCCCCTGTTACTTCTAAAATAAGAGAATGATAAAACTAAAAAAAATATATGATGTATATGTGTGATGTATGATGCACCAACTTCCACCGAAAATTGGTTTGAACGAGATCTAGTAAGTAGTTTTTTTTAGTAAGTCATAAATCGTAAATATCAATAATTTAATTAAAAAAATACACTATTATAAAACATCGATCAAAGATATAACGAACTACAAGAACTTTTATATTATGTTACTTGCTGCTACGGAACCCTTCATGGGCGAGTCCGACTCGCACTTGGCTGCTTTTTTTTGTTTAGTCACCTCAATACTGTTGTAGTTTGCAATCAAATTAATTTTAGGTAATACGAAGTTCACCGGGTCATCGGGTCAGTTTTGTAATAATTATTTGAGAATCCTTGTTCCATTATATTCAAAATCCAGATAACTACTATTATTTGTTAGGTACATAAGTAACCGCAATATTGTCGCCTATTTGATCAGACCTGGGGCATAACTTACTTTGTCAGTGACTAGCGGTTTGTTGACACGACCGCTACGAATAGGGCGTTTGGATTAATGTCCTTGAAGCCATTTACTATGTAGTAGAGCATGGATACAGATTGATATTTTGCTCTTGTTATGAATATGGCTTTCAGACTTGTAGAATAATATTCGGTACCTTCGTTTCTACTTATAAGTAATATGTTTTCTAATGCAAGGAACCTGAAACCTCTGAGTGATATTAAGTTTTAAGACCTCTATTTTAAGTATAAGTACCTGGATGACCGAGCTTTGCTCGGTATAAAACTCGGAAAAACGATGTATTCTTAAAATGAAACCTAAATAGATCGATTTATCGCCCCCAAAACCCCCTGCATAGTAAATTTCATGAAAATCGTTGGAGCCGTTTTCGAGTTTCAGATTATATATATATGTACATATATACAAGAATTGTTCGTTGAAAGCCATTAGATATATATATTAGCCAGGTAGATAACCTTAGTTATGTATCGGTACTATAAAACTTATTCTACAAAATAATAAGCTGTTTGAAAAATACAAAGTTCTAACTGTTCTTTCTTACAAATTCATTTTTCGCTAAAATACACAAGGAAGGTAAAACAAACCCGTTTGAAACCACAACACCTTAATCATAAAATAGTGAAGCTCACTTTATCTCAGTAAAACATAAGACTTAAGTATTTTATATCGATGTAGCGTAGAATACGAAGCCATTAGAGAGACAAACGAGCAACACAAACTGGAAATAAAAATTTGTTTTATTTGAAACTTTATTTCAGGCGATAAAATTCTATCCGCAACAAAACAGCATATTGTGAAATAAGTCCTTGTTTATCTCTGATCTAGTAGTGTGTTATTCAAGGCCATTTTGGGGAAAAGGATTTTACGATCGAAAAAGAGTACGTGGGCAGCATAGTGAAGAACAGAGATCTGTAATGTAACCCTCACTATTACGCCGGCGGCGGCCTACGGCCGTGATAAGACTACGTTCTAACTGAACATACAATAAAACGATCGTCACTTCGTCCTACCAATAAGAGAGTTTACGAGAGAGAGGAACGGTCGACGCACCGAGAGCTATCCCAACCTGCAGCAGCGGTCTAGTGGTAAGAGAGCGCTGGTGGTCGAGTTGTAGTAGCCACACCATCCGATTCTAAAGTCCAAATCCATTGGTACACGACCGGATTCGACATCGGTTCGAATCCGGTCGTGTACCAATGGATTTTACTGTTCGAATATTTTATGTGCACTATACCAGTACTCTCGAACGGTGAAGAAAAACATTGTGAGGAAACCGGCATGAACCCAAAAAGTTCGAAGACATGCGCCAAGTGCACGAAAGAAGCCTTTAAGGCGTCTTTTGATACTTTCACCACTTGGGTTCGAAATAATCAGTGACAAGATAAGAACAAGACGAAGCGGCCTTTTGGCAGAAACTATAGTTTCAGACGAAGAACTGCTTGACAGCTGCCACTCTAACACTCGACGGCGAGTATGGCTGTCCGAGTATGGCAGCATAAGCTGTCCTTCTTCTTCCGAAGCTCACAGACTCGTCCAGTAAGTATGTCCCCACTTACGCCCTCTTGGGCACTAGCTTCAGTTTTTATAAATAAACCTACGTAATAGGTGTATTTTTTATTAACCCAGTTAATAAAAAATACACCGAAATAGAATTCCCAGCTAATACAATCAACAACCCCAACTCAATTTGATCAAACGAAACAATATTTTGAAAGCAAATCATAACTTCCTCCTACACTTTAATCTCAATTTAAATGTTTCATCTCGGGGGTCTACCGTGACAGTGAATAAGGCAATTAGAACCGGCTATTTGCAAACAGAAAACGATATACTTACAAATTTATTTTCAAGCTTTAGGTTTTAAATATATAAAACTATCTATAGAGTAAAGTATGAGCATCAACCGTCATAAATGAAAATAATGTGATTTATTTTGACACGCATCCACACACAGTTATATAAATAACAGCATATCAATTACATAATCAACGTGACAATTACGTAAATTAAAAAAAAGTTTTTAAAGATCTGCTTAGACACATACCCCACGTGTACATACCCTGCACAAATCCAGTCTGTGTTTGCCAAAAAGGCCTAATCTAAGTATCTCAGTATCTCAGTCATGCATGACTAGGTTGTTTTATATACTGTGGTTGGTCATAATTCGTAATTAATTTATTGTGGAACATAGGTGAATTAAAAATTTTATTTATTTGCTAAGTTCGCTATGCTAACATTTGTAAAATGGTGTACAATATTTTGTAATCCACTGCGACATGTAGGTATATAAAAAAAGCGACATAACATTTTTATAATACAATAATAATTCAATATAAACGTCAGTGTGGAATCTAAGTCAAAGTCAAAAGATATTTTATTCAATACGATCACAAGGATCACTTTGAAACATATAACATACAAGGTGAATTAAGGTGCCAATTCCTCCTAACACATGCCCGATAAGAATTGGCAAGAAACTCGTCCTGGTCCTAGCGCTTTTTTACATGATCCATCTTATAACTACCTTAATAACCAACATTTTAATACAAGAGAGTTTATACATTTCAAATGTGTCGGATAACTGTCTGAGGGCAGAGCAACATGAGGGCATGCATTCTTGTCAATAATACAGTCATTTACTTATATTATAAATATAAATATTAATTTTAATGATTTTTTATTTTTTTATATTTACCTATAATTTCCCACTGCTGCTGCAAAGGTCTCCCCCAATTCCTTCCATTTGTCCCTGTCCCCCGCCACTTCCCACCAGCCTTCTCGAAGGCCTCGAGATCGTCACGCCAACGCTTCTTTGGCCTGCCCCGGCTACGTCGTTCATCTAGAAGCACCTATTGTATGACGACCTCTGCCCACTTGTTTTCACTCATATGGATGACGTGCCCCGCTCAACTCCATTTTAATTTGGCAGTCTTATCTCCGACGTCTAATCCCAGTCTTTGCGCGCAATGTTATATTGCGGACTCTGTCCGTCCTCTTCACCCCTAGCACACTACGCTCCAAGCTCGTTGGCAGTTCTTGAGTTTGGACGTCTGAGATTCGGTTGAAGACCATGTTTGTGCACCATAGGTACGAACGGGTAAAATACACATATCAATGAGTTTTCGCTTTAGAAACAGAGGAAGGTTCCCCTTCATTAGCGATATATATAACAAAATTAAGGAATATTAATTAATTAAATTTATGTAATTTTATTAATTCAGATATATTACATTATTAGCTTGGTCTATCTTAGAATCATACATTAGCTAAAGTGTTCTATAGATCTCTTGCAAACTTTGGCACCATCTTGTTCAACTGTTCAACAAATGAACAGTACTGGTAATCTAGTGGCCCTGCTTTCTTATTTTAGAATCTGAAAGATTTGAAGAACGACCTTAAGGTAGTGGGTTCTAATCCAGCCGCGTACTAATGGACTTTTCTGATCGAAAAATGTATGTGCACTATACCAGTATACACAAACGGTAAGGAAAACATCGTGAACCAGCATGTCGTAGAACCTATAAAGTTCGAATCCATGTGCCAAGTGCAAGAAAGGAGCCTCAGATTCAAAATAACTAGTGACACGATAAGGTGAAGAAGTTGCCATCTTTATTCAATGACATTAGAATGACAAGGACAGACTATTCTTTAAAGCAACGTTATCTAATTATGTGATGTGATGGGGATATTTTTAAGCATTCATGATGTCTTGCTGCTTTATTTCACACAAAAAACTTGTTGAACAAAATGCGATGCTCTGCTACGGAGAACCTGAAACGTTTGACTTTGGGTTCCACAGGCAAAAATGTAGAATTTGTAGTTCTTCTAGGTATAATATCTAATAAGGTATCTAAAATAATAGTAAACGAGATAGGAACAATATAACGTGAAAACCCTCAACTTTATCACGAGGCAGGCAAAACTATGAAACAAAAGTTAAGTGATATTGCTTTCAATATATGTATATAACTGGCCTGTCAACTCAGTTGGTAGTAGCTCTGCCTTCTGCGCTGTAGGTTGAGGGTTCGATTCCCTCCCAGGATAAACATTTGTGTGATAAACACAGGTGTTTGTCCTGTGTCTGGGTGTTATATAGTATCATATGTATGTATTTTAAAATAAATAAGTATTCTATCTGTCATCTGGTCACCATAATACAAGCTATGCTTAGTTTGGGGCTAGATGATGTTTTGTGCATTACTTACCAATATTTATATACATATTAATATACTACCATTCCAATCCTATCGTTGAATTTATCTTGTTGTTAAAAGGTTAAAAGTAGATCGTATTTTCGTGTTTAGTTAACGAGTAGGTACTGCTCGGGACCTAATTGCCAGATTTACGAACACATGCACGCATTAATTTGCGTTACACGTTCCGTTCAGCGACGCGACGTCGAAAGCATAAGTTCATATTACCAAAACACGGTATTCTAAACCAAGTTAGGTACTTACCTGCATACTTATGCATAATAACATCAGCGAGAGGTGAGATCACAAGAGGATTTTACAAAGATTGTTGGATTAAAGTAGGGATTAATTTCAGTAAGGAAAGTTTCACACGAGACACGGGGAAGTTCTTGACTTCGGGCCCACAGATAATAGTTGAGTAGCGAGTTTAATTACTTCCTGGTTTGAGGAGCGACCGCTGACGTCTTGCTTGCCTCATGATACGCCGCCGGCGCTGGCGGTGGGCGGTGCGGGTCGGGCTATGCGGGCCCGAACAACTATAACACTGCATCCTGCAATATGCGGTGTTAATAATGTTTTGTGGAGATGAGCTACAACTGCACAACAACATTTTTAAA
The DNA here is from genome assembly GCA_948098915.1 of Lampropteryx suffumata. Classification (NCBI taxonomy): domain Eukaryota; kingdom Metazoa; phylum Arthropoda; class Insecta; order Lepidoptera; family Geometridae; genus Lampropteryx; species Lampropteryx suffumata. The sequence goes on from OX402553.1 coordinate 11,723,168, forward strand.
AACAAAGTAATATTGTCTTTAGTTTTACCTTCAGGATTACCCATATTTTCTTTTCTGAGTAGTCACTCACTCTGAGTGAGTACCTCCAATTATTGACGTTGTGTGCATAGTCCACCAATATTTATTTACTAGCTGTCCCGTTCGCGAATTCGTCCGTGCGGTTTAAAATGAAAAATATATCACATTTATTCCAATAATTGTTGGCATCCTATAGTTTGTGAATAATTGGTATTTTGGTACAGCTGGGTACAGCGATCGCGCCTACTGTCAAATGACTGACAGTTATGTCAAACGCCATAAGGTTACATTAGAAAAGTAAATATCGCTGTTATTTTTCTTCCACAACTTTCTTAATTTTTTCTTTCATAAGAACCTTCTCCTGACAAAATAACAAAAATCTGATTGTAAATCTAAACCATTCTCGAATCCACTTGAACACACCCAAAAATAATCATTAAAATCGGTCCAGCCGTTTAGGAGTTTAATTACAAACACATGCACAGAAGATTTATATATATAAAGATATAGATAGAAAATAGAACTTAGAACAAACACCTATGTTCATTATACAAACGTTTGTCCTGGGAAGAAATCTAACCCCTAACTTACAGCACCGAAGGTAGAGCAACTACCAATTGAGCTGACATGCCAGTCCTTTTGCCGAGGCCAGACAGAAGTCGAGACATGCTACGCTTACCACATATTCCGTTTTGTTGCTAGTTTTATTAATTTGTTTAGGTGTTATATTTACCCATCAACAGCTAAGTAACCTACTAAAGAAATAATATAGGTTCTTCGGAAACCAGATCAGCTAATTTCAACAAAATGAATCTCACGGGTTAATGAGTCAATTGATATTCAAATGTTGTTTTGCAACGGACTAATTGTGCCGCCCAATCTACGAGTGCGGCAAATTTATTACAAATAGTAACATCAATTTGTTCGTTACTGGTTTGCCATTTTTTTGCGATCCTTAGCTACCTACTGCACATGTCTTTGGTGACAGATTTTATATCGGATGTCTTTGGTAGCTTAATTATGTATATTTCCTTCTATGATACTAAAATTAGTGGTAAAACTTCTAGTAGGTTTTAAATTATTCAAATACCGAAATCATTACCAAATGCATCGCGGCATGTAAGTACGAGTATGATTGCTTACTCGTCTGTCACAAACATGTAAGTTAAACACTCAACTACTTGAATTCCAGAGTCGCATCGGGACATGGAATACATAAATTCGAAACTTCCCACCTGCGCTAACAGATTTATCTGCGGGAACTCGAGCGTGCATAGTTTGACGGATGTTATGCTCGATACAAATATGAAACTCAGTTATGCTTAACTTGTCGAATCGCTGCGGACGGCCTTCCGGCAACATGCTGTGCCAAGTTCTAACATATTCAATGGACATTGGTATTTTAATATAAAACATAGAACATAACTGCAAAACTTCGGTAAAAGGATTGGTTAAATAACTCGTGGTTAAACCAACAATAAAATTGAGACTAGTGAGTGGTTGTAAGTAATGTCAACTGTAATATATAATGACAAATGTCAACTGTCCCCATACCATAAGAGTTATTACAGTTTTTTAGGTATCATTATACCAAGTTGTAGTACCTACCCACACAAACATGTTTGTATAACAAACGTGCAGTGCTAGGAAAACATCGGTTATGAACCATTTCAACCGAAAAATCAAAGGCAAGAACTTGCTTTGAGCTATAAACGAAACAATAACCCGCTCGACGTGCTCTGCCATTGCTCAGTAAAAAAAGAATTAACTCCCGAACGCTTACTTGAACACAGCAGATAGCGGCCTGATTTCAATGTTGTTTTATGCAAATGATTCAATTGAGATTGTGAATTTACGTAGAAAACAGATTTTTGCCGTTTTAGATCCATGTCTACAAGCATCATCATACTGTCACTGCCCTTATCGCACGCCAAGTGGGGTCGGCTCAACATGTTTCATTCTTCTATTTCCCTCCAGCAGCAGTCATCTCAGTGCTCATACCTTTCTTACACACGTTGTCTTTCACACAATCTAACCATCTTTTCTTTTCTTTTCTCTGCTTTTGTGTTCATACACATTCATATCTAAGACTCTTCTCGTCACATTCATGTTATGAATGATACCCTCTTCATAACATGCCCATAACACGCAGTCCTATTATTTCTTAACGTATCAGTCCACCTCTTCTAGAATTTCTCTAATATATTTATTCCTTATTTTATTTATTCTCGTACACACATATGTTACTTGTTATGCTGCAGGTATTACATCTCGAAGGCTAACTGCATTTCTTGCACACACCTGGATTAATGGGACACCTATGTAAATTTCACTTTCAAAACTTTCGTGAGTTGTACTATACATTTTGATAAACACGGGCTTTACTCGCGTATTATTTTGTCGATGGAGGCACCGATACTGTTTGTGTGCGAACCGTGAACTCGAGTGGCAACGAGCGAACCGCGGATCAAACTCAACCTGATGAAGATTCTCTAGATGAATCTAAACGGTATCGGTTCCTCCATCGACAAAATAATACGTGAGTAAAGCCTGTGTTTATCAAAACCTTTGTTGTATTGTTTGTTTGTATTTACCTACTTAAATTCCTTCTTTTTCTTTTGTTATTTTACGTATGTGTGTGATAGTAGCTATTACGAATAAATTCCTTTATCTATTTATTTATCTACTCCACACATATATATATACATTCGCATCTACTTCGCATGCAACACTCAGATCCATACAGTACAGTGTTCATACATGTAAAGCGTCATGCTCATATTATTGTACACCTAAAGTCTCGTAGATCCGAGTGCCGGTAAGGGTCGAAAAGGGTCGCAGGCAACCGGCTTTTAATGTGAATGTAAGTAACTTACAGAAAAATTTAATACGCTAAGCGAATAAGTAAGAATGAAGTCTGTGCGTCCAATTGGTAAGCATATTTAAATAGCGTCTGGCATCGAGCCACTGTCGACGACACGCCTTAATGTTTTCCTGTTTCACCCTAATGTGCCTACTTAACGAACTAAACTTTCTTATCGAACAAACCAACAACTCTCGCTGAGTTTCAAAGTAATATCGTAAAATAACTACGACCTTTGTTACCTATTTCGCGTAAAAACTCAAAGTTTAAACAGGCTTCGCATGATTTCTTTATAATTTGTTGAATCTGCAGCTGATTGTATCTTCTTGAAAAAACAAAATAACGGATACTTTTAAGGTTGTTCAATGCAATGATATAGCGTTTTTACAAAAGAAATGAGTATCCTGATTTTATTAAAGGATAATAAGGTATCGAATTCATTACAACCATAGCATCTCCTATAATAAAAAATCCATCTATACTTACTTATACCGTCAAACGACCCCGTCTATACAACAAGACAGCTTGATGGATGTGTTCGCGATGTTTTGTAGGATTCCGACAAACCTAACGACCAAAGACGCAATTTTATTTATTAAACGGTAAACCTTATTTATAACTTGGCTTAGGAAAAGCCTAGATAATTACTTGTTTGTATAATCAGAGTAAGTTTGTATCTATAACTATATATATCTAGTCCACCCTCACAATTCTTATTCTCAAGCAAGCGGATCGCGGATTAAACTCACCCTGATGAAGATTATCCAGGTAAATCGAAACAGTGTTGGTGTCTTCATAAACAAAACACGTGAGTATAAGCCCATGTTTCTCAAATTGTACAGTATAACTCACGAAAGGTTTGAAAGTAAAATATAGCTCTATTTTGTATAGTATCTTTTAATACGTCAATTTCATTTCATCATTTAAATGTTCTATGGTGTTGGCATTTTGGTAATATTGTACCGATTCGTTCAAAATTAACCGATGATATTGCCGCTGTTGCTGATATATTTGAGTGCTATCTAGCAACGCCGTTTTGCAAACAGAATGAATTAGCCAAAGTTGTATAAAAGTGCATAAAACAAACGAGTTATGAACAAGTGCGATGCTTATCACGGCTACATTGTGCCAGGCCATTTTCTGAGCGGCTTATATCACCCAGTTACGAGTGTGTTATTCGGTAATATATGACTTTCATTTGGTTAAAAGCTTTATACATTTGCTGTTCCAAACGCATTTTCAGTTGCCTTGGCGCCACCATTAAAATTATCATGCCACGCAGCCAATAAAAATTTATCAATAAAATCGAGTTCGAATGGAGCCGATTAATAGATATCAGAATCACTTTATTATATTAAAACAAGCGGATGGCTTGAACATATCCCTTTATTACAATCAGTCTTCATCACCGATCTATTTTTGCTTTGTTTTTCAATGTTGCACTATTTCACCAACATTGAAATCACTTATTGCAATCAAGGATAGATCAGTGAATGCTTCACTGGCCCAATGCGCGTTAGCTGTGTTTATTTGGAAACTCATTAGTATCACGAAATGTGTCGTTTAAAAGTATGATTGATAAGTGGAAAGTTAATATTTTAAACGGACTCAATTTCCGAACAGAAACTGATGCTAAGGGTTCAGTGCATCACTAATGAGCTTCAGATTAATTAGGGTAATTTATACCTATGTAGTACTTTTTATATTTATTCAATATAATATTATATTCTATGAATTCCAGTTTAAATATCTTAGTTCATAACCAAATAGACGTACTCTACCTTTGTCACAGCAAGAGAAATATCAGATGATATTATAATACGCCATTTAAATATTTCAGCGATCTCTCTGCGACAATTTTGAGTGTGTCGCCCACATCTGTCGCGTGATTGACGCGTGCCTCACGCTCACGCGCTCTCAACGCAAAAATATTGAATATCGCCAATAATTTACTTCAAAGTACCCGTTCAATAAACCGACGATATTATCACTCCAATAGCTAAACTGAATAGGAGTTTAACGGGCTAAGAACCTGCAGTTAACGGGGTGCGATAGATTTTAAGAAAGTCTCATGAAAAGTGTTTTAATGGGAGGAAATACCCATTACTTAATATTTTATTTTGAAAATGTATGCAAACCTTTATTGATCAATATTTCGTAGAACAATGTAGCGAAGTAGTGAAACTTTAATTGATGATTAGTAATGTCGATTCTGTTTTTGGATATTTTTTTTTTGTTAAAAACGTAAAAAAGTTGTATTTCAGTCATTTCGAAAAATGTTCGCCAGGTCTATAGCTCACAAAGCCACTAGTTATAATTTTAGGTGTAAGTACATTCTATTAATATCTAAAATGTAAAAGTTTCTGTGGATGTTTAATGTTTGTTCGTGTAAATCATGTCTTAACGGCTACACGAATTTGGATGAAACTTGGTAAATATGAAGATATAGTCTAGCTAGACTGATATGTATATATCTACAAAGATATAGTCCTGAAACCTCTGACCTGAAACGGCATAAAGACATATTTTTATCTATGTACCTCGTGGGTAGGAGGTTATAATTATTATGAAAAAAAAAAACATTTACAGAAATGTACAAAATATGATATCAGTTGACGTATCTAAGGGGCGTTTAATATGATATATAAATAGCTCAATTGATGCAGTTCCACATATGTTGTTATTATAAGTTCAGAGGCCCTAAACAATATCCACTGTCTGTTGGCGTTCACTCCTGCAGAGATATCTAATTGTATGGATATGACACTAGCTTTTGATAAGTCGCGATACTGAATCGTGAGTGCTGCAGTCATTTCCATACAATAGCATCTTTCCCCAAAGGCGTTAGCGTGAAGGAACACTAAGAGTGACGAGTTTGTCTAGAGTCTCAGGTGTTCTTATTTTCGATGTAAATGCAAGTTTTCGAAGAAACTACCAATTTAATTCAAATCAACATTACAACCTCTACCAACGTTATAAAAGGCAATTTGAAGAGTATCTACATTGGTAGGTACATAATGCATAGCTCTGCAGAACTGCAAATCCAATTCCCATTCAGGGTGCCAGGGAATCGAATCTAGACGCCGATTGCGGCCAGGTAAGAGCGAGTTAAATCGGATTTTCACTTTGCCTACATTCTTCTTGGACGATAAATTAAGTTAACCTAAGTACAATTTATTCTTGCTAACTAATACTAAGTAGTTTACACCCCTACTTAAAATGCAAGATCACGGTAGATTTAGATTTAGAGCAGTAATTTGGAACACGAAGGAAATAAACGAATGCTAGATTCAATAACATTAAGATGGATCACATTCGAGTGTTATCCATGTATAATGCAACGCGATCCCCACCCCAAGGCCTCTAATCCTTCGAAACGATTCTTTAATAAGCTTCAAAGAAGTTTCTCTCTTAAAAGGTCGTTCGTTAAATGAATCTGACTTTCTTTGTGGCAAGAAAAGGGAATCCCAAAAAAGTTGCTAACGGTTGGTTTACTCGGGGGAGTTAAAAAGTTACCTCTTCGTCCCAAAACCTTAGGCGAAAACACGAAAAAATAGTCCGATTTGATTTGTAGGTATAACGTTGGCTCTCAAAAGTAGTTGGCTGCTATTGAACCGCTTCGAACTAGTTATATAAATTAGGTACTGATGTTGGTTCCGGGGGAGCTTTATTATAGGTACTTACAGAAAATGCATATGCATTTGATGTAGATAAATACAAGTACAGAAACAAAAAAAGTATGTAGACAATTTCGAGAAGATGTACGAAACCTTAAAAACTGCGAGCTACAAGATCTTATTCTCTTTGGAGCGCTGATAAATGGTACAATCCTATTCAGGTTTAGCTCAGCAAGAAATGTGTCTAATTTTACGAGAAAGCCGTTACAAGGATTGCCTGTTTCGTACTTTAGCCGTGAATACGGGAGAATAACTATAAGAAAAGATTTAGTAGGAAGCTCCATTTCATCGCACACTTTTACACTGGAGGCTGATATTCCATATCCGAGGAATTTTTCATGAGATGATTTGGATGCGACCTTAATTAATTGAACCTTACGACAAGGATTATACTAACATAAGGATTAGGTATGTAATTTACTCGTCATGCTTCTCAACAATATTATGTGACATTTACAAGTAGGTACATAGTTACTCAAGTATTATTATTTATGCGAAAACTCGTAGGTAAATTCCTCAAGCCTAGACGCCTTAACGAAAAACTATGAGAATAGGTAATAGACCTACCCTAAATAGGAGTATAAAATAAAACCCAATTCTGAGGGTAAAACTATTAATCATAAAGTGAGCCATATTATAAGCGTGAGGAATGTAATCCATTCATACCTGATACTATTATGATTGATATAACGTCATACATTTATGTTTGAGATGAAAGAAAGCGTTCGTGAATATTCTTCGATAAGCTCTGCTACAGATACGAGAGCTCTTTGAAATAAGCCAAAGATTATCATAAACTTTCTTTCAAAGTTGAGGCTTTAGCTTACTATGAAGCCGCACTTTGTCAATGACATAATGTGATGACATACTGTGAACGCGCACAAAAGTGAACTTTTGGGTGGTCTTATACTGATTATTTTAAAAGAATGTGCGGCTAGCTAATCAACTTCTATCCTTTTAAATCATAGTTCTGAAGTAGTAGTCTTCTGCAGAAGAAATAAGTTTTTTATAAGTTTCCATACGAGGTGGTTAAACCAGTTGGCAATAACAGAGTAGAGTGTAAGGCGACGGAAAAGTTTAATCAAAGGGACTGCTCCTACGACCAGCAAAAAGTAGAAGTAGTAAACATTTTCTTTCTTTTTAACCGACTTCAAAAAAGGAGTTTCTCAATTTAGTTGTATTTTTTTTGTGTTTTTTACCTCAGAGCTCCGTCATTTATGAACCGATTTGCGAAATGATTTGATTTGATTAAGAATTATACTTCCTGTTAAAAAATAGCTCTACGGGTGAAAAATAGGGAAAAATATATATTAGACTTTTAATTGAGTAATGCATATATCAGGAATTAAATATATAAATAAAAACAATTGAAAATAGAATTGCATCCCTAAGGGTGGTAAAACAAAGATGCACAATTTTTTATGGGTAGTTGGTTACTCTCCAATATTGCGTCGCAAAATAGTAGTGCCTGGAAAAAAGTATTGCTCTACTTTACTATTCTCTTTGCCAGAGGAAACGGTAAAATATTTAAGCTTTTGCAACATGCCTTGCACTGTAAGGAGCTATGTGTCTATCGAATTGAATAATTTAGTGGCAGTTCTTTCCCACAAGAATATTTTTGCGTGCTAGATAGACAGAAAATATTTTGAATTTAAAATAATTACTTACTTACAAGTGCCATTAAGACCCGCGCCTTGAGGTTTCCGTTTCATAATTCAGGCCTGACTTGAATATGCCGTAATTCAAAGCAACAGAATTATGTAGCATTTTGTACAGACATTACAATGCAAAAATCGAAATATAAGAGCGTCTTTATACTGCTGGAAATAAGTCTATCGAAATATCGAAATAAGTCTGAATACCAAAACCATCCACAACCCATTATGACAATGATCGCACGGACAGGTATTTTAATCCCATTTCAAAAACATAGGTGTAAAATATTGATCGTCAAAGTCTAGGTCCACTCTCGCAGCTTTGCGAGAGAACGGTCTAGAGTCTATTATTGTGTATCCTATTTCGATGAAGCTTAATGAACCAATCCATTATCTACATAGTATCTCGTATATAGTACGAGTAATAGAGCTCGTGACATATATCATAGATGTGTAAGAAACCCTGAGAGCATTGTTCTTTCAAGAGTGCCTAGAACTGCCTTATATATAAAAAAGTTCTTTTGCAATGTGTGGACAAATATTTAATAAAATTCCTGCCGAAATAAAGGACTTGACAATAAGGCTTTTTGTAAAAAAAAAATTGTGGCTTTATGACAGAACTTTTTATACTGTTAATGAATTTCTTGGAAACTAATGAATATAATTGATTAATGCTAAAATAGAATACTATAATTTAATGTAATGTTATATAGTTTAATTTAATGTTTTGAAAACATAAAAATTTGCATGCCAATGTTCTTTGGTGAAATATGAGAACTTACTGTATGACTCAATATCTGTTACCTACCATATTTCTTGCAAATAAATTATTTCTATTTCTATTTCTATAACTACAACAAATTGATCCTAAAATGATACTTCCTATGTGTTAGGTAGTCAAGATTAAGAAATTAATAAAGAAATTGTAGCGATGCTTTCTGGAATTTTATGAGATTTCAAAATAGTTTTCACACTGAAATTATCAAAAACCCTTAATAGTAGTAGTAGGAGGAATAATCTACAAACCCATAAAGCCTAGAGCACATTGCGGATCAATCGGGGGGTGTTTTTATACCACTTATAATTTTTTATACCACCGTGGAACATGGAATCAGATGTATCTAGGCGCACGTAATAGTGATAAAAACCGCATAGAAAACTAAATACTTCAGAATATAATTCAGAATAGCATGATTTAAACCGCTCGGATTTATTCGCTAGTGTCTGCTAAGCTTAAAAACATTATGACTTTAAACTTGAACTCCCTTCGATCGCTGACTATATGAAATCTAATTCCGCAATTTCGCACGGCACATTTCAAATGAAACTATACACAATGTTCATTCCGTAACCAATACAAATACACTTGCTTGAATGAAAATGTGAGACATTCAGAACATTTTATGGATACAAAATATGCATTGTTTGATACTAATCATTTGATGTCCACTCAGATAAAGTTTCATAGATACACACAAACTACATATATAGAACGTGACGTGGCACTCGAAACACGACAATGACACCATACGCTCCGTTCTCAATGTTTCGGCGGATAATTTGCCCATCCCATCGATAAGGTTTAATGGTTCTTGCAGTACGCATAAGCACATTGCCTTATTGGATTGCCACCCTGAATTCGTTATATCCAGAAGGGCCGATAGAACTTGTGAAAATCTTGCCACATATCCACAAACGTGAGAATTCCTTTGCGCATTCGTTGAATCTTTCTGACAGAGACGTTTTATGTTCAATCGGTGGGAATGTGTTTGAAGCAAACGTAAACCGATGCATAAACAGCTATAAAACTGGATATCCAATCGTGTATAAAGTGTGTTTAATAAAATAAATAGGTAAGTAGGTACTAACATTTAAAAGATTTTTCAAAAGAAATCCCTATTTTTATACCTTAATTAATTTACTGTGATTTGGTGATTGCATTAGGTATGTTCTAGGAATTCAAAGTAATATGGTGTGCTTCACTAACATGCTTAAGAGAAAAGGGGCTAACCAGGGCTTAAATTTTGATCGTTTTAAAATTCAATCAATTATATTAAAACAAAAACACACGTTAACCTGATAAATACTTTGATATCGAGGAACTGATGATCTGCAAGTGAGATCTCACCCGAAAATAGATGAGTTCGGGTGAGATGATGACGTAATCATGCGTGAGAGATATTTATCTCTCTTTCTTACCATCAGCTCCGAGTAATTAATCACCGCACTCGATAATTTGGAGTCGTTCACGAGTGGCTGCTGTTATGTTTGTTGATGAAATTGAGTTTTTCGCTAAATAAAATCTGTTCGTGTATTAATTAACTTAGGCACTTGGACAAACATCGAGCACGCCACATACCCTCGGGTGTATTATTCCGCGAAATTGGCTTCATTTTTTTACAGCTCTTTGCTTTTATGACGGGTCCTTGTCGATGACATTCTCGTTACTTACCGGTGAATATAAACAATACACATTTATTTGAACTGTGAACATTTATATGTTTATTTTTTACTTTCAGGATAAAAATAATAGTGTAGGTGCTTAGGTCATGATTATCTTTGACGACCTCTGTGGCGCAGTGGGCGAAGGTCTGCCTGAGACGCAGAAGGTTGAGGGTTGGATTCCCGCCGCGGGACAAATTTTTGTATGATCTGCAACTATTTGTATCGATTCTGGGTGTTTCTATGTATAATATGTATGTATTTACAAAAAAAAGTATTTAAGTAGTATAATTATCAGTCATGTGGTACCCATAACACAAGCTCTGCTTACTTTGGGGTCAGATTATGTTGTGTAAAATGTCCGGCATTATTTATTATTTATTTATTTATCTGCTAGTAAACCAGGGTTAAGTTTATATTTATCTTACAAAAAGAAAAATGACCATTAAAGTAAATTCAACTAAGTCAGTTTACTTAGGTAGGTAAAAGAATAAAATGTTTAAATATTTCAATGTTTTTTCCATAACTTAAAGAAAGAAGCTTTAAGAAAAATATCCAATCTCAGCGAGGATGTCTTGTCAAAAACCACGGAACAAAGATATCGGTACATGTAGCAATTACGCTGACGCATCGCGGCAATAAAGGCATCGAAGATTTATCGATAATTGATAGGAACGAACGTGTCGAGTCACACGCGTTGTACCTACCCGTAATACAGTCCTATTATGCTCATACATATTTGTATGTCCCGAGTTCTAGAAGTAGGTTATAACACGGTATTTTTTGTAAGTAATAAAAAACCAGAGAGGTAGAATTTCTTTGATTTTCTATCCGATGATCCAGGGAAATCAAATGTCTACTTAGCTGGATGTAATTATTTGAAATCCGGATCGGAACAACCAAATCATGCAACTTCGTGCAGATTCGTGCAGTTCGTCTATCTCATCATCATCCAATGTCTTACAGAAGCCGATTTTAGCCACTGCTGATCCTACGCCACTTTTCTATATCCACTTCACAGGCATTATGTATCTACTAGATACATTTTGCCTTTCACCCTGACGTCCGCCTTAAAGTATATTTACTAAACCCCAACAACTGCAAATCAAATTGGGTTTTCGTTTAAAGAACGGTTTGTCTTAGTCAAGTATTTCATTGCAAAAATAAACGTTATTTCCCGGCTCGTGTAAAACTGTGGCCCTAACAAATGTTAAGTGAAGTTTTAGCTGGTTTGTATCAAGTTTATTTGTCAAAAGTCAGTTTCCTGATGTAACTATGGCCAGAATATAACGATAGCGCTGTTCTAGGGCTGCTGTCTATGAAGACACGTGTGGGATAGATTCTTCTTGCAGAACGCATGTTTTGAAGTGATAACTTCTTATGGGAGGGTAAACCGCTTCGTTACGTACCGCGTTACGGCGCCAGTCTATCTCGCTTCCTTTTCTGTCACGCATACGCAGCGGTAGGCAGGCGCCTCCACTCTCACTTTAACGCACAGCGCTAGTTAGATTAGTTTAAGTTATCACTTCTGTCGGGCGTCCCGAGACGCACACGTTTTTATTTATTCAGAGGTTTGCTTTGGAGTTTGTAATTAATGATGACCGTTACCATCACGGTTGATACTTTATTAGAAATTCATATACTCGATAAAAGTTTGTTATATTACCTCTTTTAACATGGCCCGTTAACTCTTTTGTTTCCTTCTGTTTGAAGGGTTTAGGTAAGTTGTTTTTATTAATAAAACAATCAGTTTTTTATATTATTCAAACATGGATGTTATAATAATGCTTGTTGTTTACAACCAAGCTTACGAGTATCTCCTCTTATTAAATTAGATACTTACTAAGTAGGTCTCTACGCCTCTGCATGCTATAACATTTTCTACTGTCATTGTGCGATAAAATAATCGTAAACTTCTAATTTTCTCTTATCACTCGAATGCCCAGAATTATATAGTCTTTGACAACAATGAAACAAGAATGTTTATCTTTTGAAGTCTTTGTTTGTGTTACACACAGAACTTACAAGTTCATCCATGTTCATCCATGTATTTTTAATACAAACTTATTTAAGGAAAGCCTCAGGGTTCGTAGACTTCTTGAACATGTAGCCCAACAGGTGCCTAAGTAAAACAAAAACTGTCATCTCCGTGTTGATGCTTTAATTCCTGCTTCCATAGCATCGTATTGGTAAGCCCCTCGAGCTTCAGCACGTCAATATTAGCCTCCCAACAACGGATGTCTTATAAAACGGTTTTGAAGCTTCATCGCCTTATGCTGTCACGTCTTGCACCGCATGCTCTTGACGTGGCAGTTAAAATTTGCTTACTTATTGTAATGTTTTTAACCTACCATAGAGTTTACGAGCAAAGCAGTTCTGTTTTGCAATTCGAAAGTGGAATGCCAATTTAATATAGCCGCTTACCTACTTAGGTACTAAATGGAACTGTTGTATAGAAGATATTTGCTTGTTTATGTAGGTAAGGTTGATGCAAAAGTTGATAATGCTGCGGAACTTTGATATAGAAACTCAAATCAAATAAATCTAAGTACATAGTAATGCCACGATTTCAATATACCTAAAAAGTTCGATGATGCGAAGCGCGCGGAAGCACTTTAATCCTTTCACCACACTTGTCAAAATATCTAGTGACACGATAAAAAGAAGGAGTATATGTCCAACAGTCGACGTCAGATTTACGACATGTACACTTCGACAATACCAATCTACATATTATATATATTAATACATGAAGCAAAAACTTTATACTTACCCCTTTTTAAGAAAATTGCGCGTACGTAGGAGTATGAAAATTCCCACACTTATAGTTTATATAGAAAAGGAGTGCAGAATGTAATTTTTCTTTTTAAGTTTTTTTTTTAATTTAAATTAATTATGGTCTAATTTCGACCAGTGGGGCGACCACTAGTAATAATAATACGTCAATATTTTATTTTCGTTCTGTACACAAATAGGCGATACCACCACCGAAGCCTAATATTAAACCTATTAATGTATATTTTGTGTACCGTACATACTGTTAGGATTTAACCTCGCCAACTTAATTTCCCGCTCAGCTAATCTTGCGTCCCTCATTTCCCTTCTCAACTTTTAATCATTAAAATTGTTCAATAAACACCCTTCGCTGGGATGGGCCTTGGATAATTGATCACGTCTTAATGCGGAGGGCACGTGCTGAGGGACAAATTAAATTGATCTGTTATTTTAAATCTGTTACCCACGGCTTTGCCCGCGTTATAACGTATATAAAAAGGAAAAACCTTTGTTATTAGTCCAAATTTATATCTATAACAAGTTTCATTCAATTCGATGTAGCCATTACTGCGTCATCGAATAACAAAGAAGCTCACAAATATAGTAGTATTTATATCGGACAGGCTCATCCGTAGTGAAGTGAGTTTGAAATATTTGCAACATTTCAACACTCGTATTTTTTTACGTACCTATGCAATTAGACTGCTTATATTTTTAACCATGTTTTGTTAAGGACTTTACCAATAGCTAATGAATTGATAAAATAGGTTGCTATCTCTATCCATTGTCATTAGAACGACAAAGACAGCATACTTAAGCGCCACGCTACCTAATTATGAGATACAGGATTACCATTATATCTTATAAACACACACTAGCTATTGAATTGAACAAATCTGTTGCCATCTCTATCCATTGACATTAAAATGACAAAGACGGAGCATACTTAAGCGCCACGCTACCTAATTATGAGATACAGGATTACCATTATATCTTATAAACACACACTAGCTATTGAATTGAACAAATCTGTTGCCATCTCTATCCATTGACATTAAAATGACAAAGACAAAGTATACTTAAGCGCCACGCTACCTAATTATGAGATACAGGGTTACCGTATATCTTATAAAAACACACTAGCTATTGAATTGAACAAATCTGTTGCCATCTCTATCCATTGACATTAGAATGACAAAGACAGAGCCTACTTAAGCTTCACGCTAGCCATTTTGTGATTACAAGTTACAGTGTTAGTCTTTAGAAGCCTACTCAAAAGTGCCTATATACTACCTAGGTAGATAAGAAGTTAAGTTGGGACTCTTGAGGTAGATTTCCCCGAAAAAGGAATTTTCGGTTCAGACATCTGTACGTCACTCCATTGCGCGTGAGTTGCGGAAACATTAAATCATTAATTATCCTAGTTAGGGGCGGGTACAGTACAACAATGGACCAAAGTTATGTGGGGTCGAGATTAACCTGAAACCCTTTTTGGGGAAAACAGTTTAGTTGTTAGCTTTATTTTAATTATAAATTAGAGTTACATTTACTTTAAAACGCAAATTACGTAGATTCCTTTCAGATACTTGGTCACCGAAGTGGTAGGTAGCAGTTTAATATTTTCGACCTGTCATAGAATAAGTCGTTTCCAAACATTCGGCCTGAGTTTGATGAGGGTTAAATAGTAGAAATGTTTAGTTTTTAATCCCCGACATAAACAGAAGAGTGTTATAAGTTTAACGTGTGTTTGTGTTCTCATGTCGGCATGATTAAGGTTTTGCGAGATTGACGAACGATTTAGTAATATTTTACGATTAGTACATTGTACATAGTCTAGATTGTAGACATTTTATAATTTTAAATTTAAGTCATTGGACATGTTTATTGATATTATTAATGTACCTATTTTGTTATTTTATTCATTATTCTTGTATATTAGGTTTTATTATTTCATTTAATTAACTTTAAGACATCTTTCATGTTTTTATTACTCTTAGATATTATTATTTTTAAATTGTATTTGTAATTTCACTTTAATTGTCGTTATAATTACTGTAATTGCTTAAAATTAGTGTAATTAGTTAATCCGTTATAATTATTATCTTAAATAAATAAATATATGTGTATCTATGTGTTTGTGTATCAGTGTGTTACATACACACTGATACACATGTAGCGTCGTAATTACTAAACGGATGAACCGATTACGATTTAACTAATGTGTTACTTGATCGTAAGTCTTCTTAGCAATGATTCCAGATAATCTGTTCGTTTGAACAGATTCAAGTTCAGCCATTTGAAGATCATCAGCTCTTTTCTAGTTGATTGAGGGATGTGCAACTTCCACAGGTCTGATCTTCGTAACTTCGATGATATTGCAAGGGCACGATAATCGTAACCTGATGCTATAGCATCGCTTGATATCTGCACCTGGAAATGGAGAATAGTCTATATGGATATAGATTGATAAATTATATCTTTATGTCGGGGCATTGTTAGATTTTTCTATAGGTAGGTAGTTGTATCATTGTATCTAGATGAAGGTAACATAATCGTAAGCTACTAAATAGATAGCCTATGGCTGACGCATATCTCACATTGAAATCAGTTTAAAACTAACTCATTACATTACATTTATATTACGTACTTCCATTTAAATGTATAGGTATGTAATGCGCTAACAAAATTAATGAGTGTATTTCTGTGTTCAAGCCTTTGAAGGAATGAGCCAGCTATTGAGAAACCCGGAAAAACTTGTGCCAAATACCAATCGTAATAAATAATTAAATAAGCGATAGGAAAAAAACCCTAAATATAGCCTGGGGGAAAATGTAGTAGTAGTAGAGTAGGTTACTTGCCTAGTCAATGTATTCTTTTATCCTAGCTAAACGCATCGCTTCAAAATGGGAATTTTGAAAATAACAGCATAGGAAAGAAAAGGCTTATCAAAATTATGTACAAGCTATGCTTAGGTTGGGGCTGGATGGTTTCGTGTCATAACTATTGACCAGTATTACATTTACAGAAATAATTACAGAAATGTACAGAATAATATAAAATAAATTATAAAATACACATGAAACAGTTGAGCTATCTAAGGACCGTTTAAAACGATCTATAGATAACTCAACTGATCCAGATCACTGCCAGAGGGCAGCGTTCCCAAGATACGGCATGGCGGCATTGCCACGTGGAGTGGCAATGCTATTATTATTACATTATATTAGTAGATGGCGCCACTGGAAAATATAGAATGCGCTATCGTTGAGTTTTGGATTTTATATAAATATCCCGCGATACTTAACCTGGATATGAGGTTTATAATATCAGTAGGATAACTGTACTAAACTAGATTCTGCGCACGTCCAAATTATTTCACGGCGTTTGGTAGAAACATCGCTCGACCCAGGGGCTGGCTCATATCTAGCCCAGCTTGTTAGGATTCCCATTTAACCTGGCAATGCCGCCCAGTGTCTTGGAGGTGCTACCCTCTGCCAGTGGTCAGGATCTGTTGATGATATTACAAGTAAAAATACAAAATGTTTATTTGAAAAAAGTTGTACAAAATTATGATAAGAGCTCTGTCTACTATTATTCGGTACATTTCTGTAAAAAAATATTGATCCAACTAAGTATACTTTCCTTTCTGAATTGGGGCCTAGACACAACGATAAATTGTATTTATATCAAAAATATAATAATTGAGAGCGAGTAGAAACTTAAACACAGATTAATGTAAAAATAGTTAACGTGTGCGAGGCTTTATAGTGTACTAAACAAAACAACCTATTCCGCCCAACAATCCCAACAAGCCACGATAATGCCAAACTTACTAATTGCATTCCCTCGTTAATCGATCGGAACTATAAATACCAGAGTGGACCCAAATTCTAACTAATTTAATAAACAAACATATACAATGGAGTTTTAGTCAAGTGTTTGATGTTTTCATTATGTTTGTTTTCACCGCAGTTTATAAAGATACTAGCTGCTGCCCGCGGCTTCGCACGCGTGGTACCTACCTAAAAAATAGTTTATGTCCAAGGTCCCATATGGATGGGACCTTGGAGATACCTCTATACCAAAATTCATCAAAATCGGTTCAGCGGTTTAGGCGTGAAAACGTGACAGACAGGCAGAAAGAGATTCTTTCGCTTTTATAAAATGAGTAGTTATTTTATTCTAGTAAAATAATGTGACTGATATTTAGAGGTTAGGTTTTTGTTTCTAGTAAATTCTAACTAATAAGTATGTCTGATTCTTGTGTTTTAAATTCAACTTTAGGCATAATTTTGTTGCTTATAGCAACATACGAAATTCAGGGAAAAAACAAGGCACATTATGTTACTTTAGAGTTAGATGTTGCTGTGTTAAATGTTTAGCATTATTATTAATAATGTAATTATTAAAATACGTCTGCCTCACTTTCAAAACTTTGATGAGTTGTATTAGGATAAACATAGGTTTTACCCACGTAATATGTTGTATACCGTTGAGTGCGAACCGTGAACGCAAGCGGCAACGGGCGGTCCGCTGATTAAACTCACCCGGACTCTGTATCGAAACAGTGTTGGTACCTCAATCGACAAGATATTACGTGAGTAAAAGCCATTTTTATCAAAAACAATATAATTAATTGCCAACCAAATTTTTCACTACCTATGAAGTATCGTAAACAATCTAAAATAATAATAACATATTGACAAAACAGTCTTATAATGAAAAAACAAAAAGTAGAAAAGATATATTTAAATAAATTCCCCAACGTAATACGTCTTTGGTAGTCGATTTCACACGTCAGCGCTCCTTGGCTGGTAAAAGGAAACCTTATTTCAATTTTATGAAAACTTACAAACAAGTTTCGTCGGGGACAAACAAATTAGGAGACATTTTATGCCGACGACAGTTAAAACACGAGTTTGGGAGTCTGGTAACTTTGGACGGGCATCAGTAAAAAATATTCATAGGAAAGTAAGTTTGTATGTATGTAGATGTTTTATATATAAACATAAAACGGTCAAGAGCGAAATACACGCCTTGTGAGTGAGAGTGTACCTACTTACATTTTTCACAGTCATGGTTATTTTACTATCGGTCCGATCTAAGGCAACTACGCCTTAACAAACTATTAAAGCTGAATATTGCTCTCATAAAAACATAAATTGGATTGAGGGATCATTAACTATGTAGTTGAAAAAAATATTCCGATACACGAAATGAAATATAAGAATTAATTAACCGCTTTCGGATTGTTTCCTTTACTTGTGTTGTGAGACCTTGCTTTTACCATATTTCATCAATATACGTCGTCGGTTATACGGAGTACGTCGCCATATGCGGCGTAAATTACCTTAATCAAATTATATTTTGATTGCGTTGACTTCAAAGCTAGATCTTTTACAACTGAAAAGAAGTTCTTTAGTATTAGATATTAGTCTCAACTTGATATCTCCATGCGCTCCTGAGTAAAGGATTTAGACAGACAGACAACGAAATGATTCTATTTTTTACCTTTGACGTATGAACGTGAAAAGAGACGTAAAGTTACTCGCAAACGCTAATTCGGTTAATTAATAACAAGCACATAAAATATCTGTTATTTCACGAGTTACAAACGAATCGACATTCATTCCGCGGAGCTATTGAAACTGGCTTTCAACGTGCCAGCGAGTTGCGAACGTTGATAAATTTTGCACATCTGTCAAATGGTAAGAATTGCATAAAGGTCTGATCACACAATGAAATTTTAAAATACAAAACCGGTAATAATATGGAACATTGAAATGGCACTGATTTCGCTATGGTATCGGCCAATGTGGAACAATTAGGTACTAGAGTATGTGATTGTCGGTCAAAGTTTAATAAGTAAATGCAAGCGTGAATGAGTCCTAATAGCAACAATGTAAGATCGCGACTCGCGAGCATCTAAAGTACGATACTTAAACCGCTTTTATTACGCTTCTAATTCGTAATATAGATAAATGGTAGATGTACGTCGTCGGTTTATCACACTCATTACCGGGGCTTTATGGTAGCTGCATAGATTTCAACGCTGATTTGGGGCTTATGAAGGGTTCAAAGGACGCCATTTTTAGGTACTTTTACCGCAAAACCTAAAAGCTAATTTAAAAGACACGTTTATTTTTAGAATTTTTTGTTAAATATTTTTGATTCTGTTGGTTTGCTAAAATTTCCTAAAATACGAACAACCTTTGCGTACACCAAAGTCCAAATTAGAGTAAAATTTTGAAATAACCGTTTTACGATGAGTTAATATTGAGATTTGATCCATTAATATTACTTTATTCCTTTAGTGCTTCAGATTATAAATAATACGCTAAATAATATTGCAATCTAGCTAAATTGGCTTATGAGTATTTTTGCTTTGACATAGTTTTATTAAAGAAATTCTTCCTACAAATAGCACTTTTTTTACAGTCTCTCCTTTTTTCTTGTGTTCTTATGTAGTCAATTATCACGTCAATGTTGTTACACTAAACTAACATAAAAGCCTTAGTCCGTCCGAGTCCGAGTTTTCTCACAAAGTTCGTGATGTCAAGGAGCTGGATTGTCTTGATGTTCGCATGGTGATGAAGCCCCTGTTCGTGAGCTTCTGCATACTTTTGTCGACAAACTCTATTCTGAGGTCCCGGTGGAGATCGTCATTTCTTATTTACCAGGGGCATTCACTATTTCTCCTTGCACTTTATTTTGGAATCTTTAGATTATCGGGATATTACTCTTTTTAGTACAACCCCATCGCTGTATTCCATAGATCCATACTGGATCTGGAATTGCTTGCAAAATAATAATTTATTGTGAAATGACCGAGTGGAGTTTCGTCCAAGCAGCCAGTGGACATTTTTGTAGCGTATTTCTAGTTCAACTATTTGTTCCTGAGTTTCGCTTTCCAGAGCTTTTGAGCTTTGCGTCAAGAGTCATTCCTAAATATTTTGCTGTATTTTCGTAAGTTATAACCTTGTTGTTAATGTAATTGTATAGTCCTATATGGTACCTACTGTTCTTTATTATTTGCAAAATTTATATGAACTCGTGTTGTATTTTACTTCAGGAATATCAAAGGTGCATAGTACACGACCGGGCACGTTTCTCTATTATATTCCATCATTAATTTATTTTATATCTGAGTAGGCATCTTCTTGTCTAATGACTCTATTTGTATATATCTAATCGTATATAAACGATTCAACGGTTTCGGTAAACGGTCTCAGTTTTAATGTAAGCCTTTCATTCAACACCTCATCAAAACCCTGTGCATAAAAAGATAGTAGAGCAGACTTACATCTTCAAGGGTTTTTTTCTATCATGTTAGTGATTCTACTTGGTCTACTGTTAAGTGCTTTTCCCGGAAACCTATCATACTCTGGGATAAGATTGTTTTTATAAAAAGTTTGAGGTTCAGTTTACCATCTAATACTGTAACTTTTATTAGTGAAGCACACGGGAGATAACCCTCTGTCGTTGATACTTATGTGAAAGATGATGCTAGATTATTTTATAGTAACAGAGTGTAATCTTTATGTCATTATACAAAAACGCTTGTATGAAAGTTCAGTTTGTAATAACCTTTTTAGTAATCACTTTTCGAATAGTTTGCATAGTCGATAATGATGTTGTGTCATGAGGTAGTTTTTCTGGCTTGGCTATCATGATTACTTCAGCAACTTTCCAAAAATCTGGCTCGAATTTAAGCCTCAAATCGTACCAAAGCCATTCTTTGAAGGTTTTCTTGAGTTTTCTTCTGATGTGTTTCTTCTGATATAACTTTAAATCCACGAGACTGTTTTGGGTTTATATTTCGGGCTGATTTTTAACTCTTTTGGTTCTTTCTACTTCTTTAGGTGTACAACTTAGGCTCGAGTGTTTGTCTTTCGGTTGGTTTGAAAGTATTTTATAGGTGCTCAGCAAACCGTTTGACTTTTTGTTCGTTGCTTGGAGCCCATTTTACGGGCTCAAATTTTATTTGTGGAGTATGTTTATTAGGTTGTTTCATTATTTTTGTAGCTTTCCAGAGTGAGTAGTCTGTACTGCGATTACTGGTTAGTTTTTGTAAATGGTCAATGATAATCATTGTATCATTGTATTGTTGTGTTTGCCATTTCAATTGATTTGTTAGGTGATTTAGCTTGATATTATCTTGCGAGCTTCTGGATTTATGCCATTTATTTATCTGTCTTCTTTTTTAGGATATATTTTAGAGAATAAATACCTTTAGTTGGGTCTTCTGACCAGTAAGGGTCAGAAGAACCAACGGCCAAAAAACATCGGGCGTGTTTTTTTAAGCGGTCTGCTGCATGGGCGTTTTAATGTCTATATCACTATTTAATTATGTTCTAAAACTCCCCCAGCTTATTTATTTTGTTAACTAGGGTCAGAGTTTCCTTAAATTATATAATATAATAAAATAATTCTGAACATTTCATACATCATCATAATAGCTCCAAAGTAAGCAGAGCTTGTGTTTTGGAAATATAATGACTGATGATATGCTACTTATATATTTGTAAATTCATATATACCATGAATTTACAAAAAATATATATTTACTATACATAGAAAATAAATAAATTATAAATAAATAATGCCGGACATTTCACACAGCATCATCTGGCCCCAAAGTAAGCAGAGCTTGTGTTATGGGTACCACATGACTGTTATACCACTTATATACGTTTTTTTTGTAAATACATACATATTATACATAGGAACACCGAGACCCGAGACAAATACTTGCAGATCATACAAACATTTGTCCATAGCTCTGTTCTGTTCTAAGGAAGTTACAAAGCTATGTTTCTAAATATAAAAAATCTATCAAGTCAGGGATTTTAGTCTGGTCTATTGGCCAGTAGGTAAGCGATCTCGTTGATACATATCACAATCGATCACTTTCACAGCACTCATCAGTTCCCTTCCTTTTGTGTTTGTTCGTTTTTTAGAATTTTTAGTATTTGATCCATTATTGAATTGGTTTTTCAAGGATTTAACCAACACCTCTCTAGATGATGACTAAAATGAGCGAAAACACATCAATTAAGTAAATTTAAGAAGTGGCATGTGAAAATGTTACATTAATTCAGAGTATAGACGTGTCAAATCACATGACAATCACATGTTTTAAATGCTCAGGGAACACTTTTTGTCCTGTAGTTAATTGTTGCTTGATTCTTATGTAATTTTGTATTTATTGGTTTATTTAGCGTTTATATTTTGTATTAGTATCGACGTATATATATTTTTCTTTTCCTGCTAATTTGTATGTTATTATTATTTTATTATAAATCACTTATTATTATCACCTCCATTTTTTCAGCTACATTCAGTTCAATTCATCCCAAAGCTGCCTGGCAGAGATCGCTACATAGCGATAAGACCACTCATTGTACTTCCTAGCAAATTCAACTTTCCTAACTTTGTTATCTTTTCTTATAGTCCAATGTATTAATGGCGTGCAATAAAGTATTTTCTTTCTATTTTCTATAGTGCAAGCAAAATAAGATCGTCCGTATTTTACGAAATTCAAGATAGTCTCTTGATCCAACAGAATCAGGGCCAAATGCGCTTTACGCAACATTACATAATATTTCTTTGCAACAAGCACTTTCAACTTACTATATTTGCTTTTACAAACCGCAATCAGCCAGGACTCACTTCCCAACTTGTTCGTATTTAACGTTTTGAAAATCTTCTTCAACAAACTTTCAGAGGGTTCATTTTGCAACTAAGGCGTTGCGCAAACGAAGACACATTTTGTTGCCAACACGGCACATCCGTCCATCACAGGGA
Organism: Lampropteryx suffumata; assembly: GCA_948098915.1. Classification (NCBI taxonomy): domain Eukaryota; kingdom Metazoa; phylum Arthropoda; class Insecta; order Lepidoptera; family Geometridae; genus Lampropteryx; species Lampropteryx suffumata. Next base: position 11,746,405 of record OX402553.1, read on the forward strand.
ATCGTAGTTGCTGTGTCTTGTGGTGGTGATCGGACGCAGTCGCCTGTTGCTACTACTGGCCACTGGTACAATTCATTGCTTGTTTTCCGTCAGTACAATTGTAAGGAAATTTGTTAATATTGCTTGTGTTTTCAACTGACGACTTTTAGTTTCCAGTTGCCGACACCGAACACTTTTTGTTCGTCAATGAGTATGTGTTAAGTGGAAGCAACTGGACCCAAAAAATATTTACGTGTGCGCAGGGAGTGGATGATTTCATACTGGTTCTATAGAAATTAAATATTCATCGGTTGCTTGTATACGACAAAGTGTCCACGTTTGCGCCCTGCCTAAAGGCGTAGTTGATGTAACAGTTAGTGCCGGAGGTAACAACAGTTAACCTACAGGAAAGCTCGCTAATGAAAAAGCACCTGAAGTAGTACTCGGGACTAACAATTTATTGCCAGCACTTAGCAGCCCCTCCACTAACATACGCGTTAAGTCAGACACTAAAGTAGCCACTCGCTTAGAACAACACAATATTATCTTCAGTGCAATCTATGCTTATTTATACGAATACGTTGGATAGTGGAATAAACACTGTTCTTCAGCCAATAAAAGAACATGTTTGATAACGTAAGGTCTACTTTATGGCATATTTTAAGAGGGCATTTAGATGGAAAAAAAAGATGGTAAAGAGCATAACTGGTTTGATGTTCTTGGTTTTAAACAGACTAACCGAGATCTCTTTTGATATTTCTCACTTACGCTTGCATTAACATATGTCAAAACTCAATAAACTTTAGCAAATTGCTTAGTTATGTAAAATGGTATGGTACAAGAATAGTGGTCATGTCCCAAACCAATTCAACACCATATATGTAGTTAGTAAAAAGAAAAAAACGTGTGCGCCTCGGGACACCCGACAGAAGTGATAAATTAAACTAATCTAACTAGCGCTATGGGTTAGAGTGAGAGAGGAGGAGCCTGCCTACCGCTGCCGTATGCGCGAGAGAAAGGGAAGCCAGACAGACTGGCGCCGTAACGTGTTACGTAACGAAGCGGTTTACCCTCCCATAAGAAGTTATCACTTCAAAAATAGTATAGGACTTTTAAAATGCGTTAAAGTTTATAAATAAGGCTGTTGGTGTTACTCAAATCTAGTAAAGCCATATTAGTCGTGATAATTTGCCTTGTAATTTCATTTCACAAATTTAACTATTTTAAAAACATTTAAGTTTTCCCCAATCAGCGGTTTAGCCGGTATTAGGGACACTCACCAAAAGTTCCCACTTCCAAGAATATTTTTTATTAAGCCAATATCTATAATGGAAGAACTAAAATAAAAAAATGTGGGGTATCTCTAGATTTTTTTTTCAATGTTTTTGTTTCATTACTTTGTAGGGGGAACTAATAACTACGTATTTACGAGCAAAATTGTATTACGTTAAAAGAAATAGTCTGTAAGCACGAGTTCTGATTAGAGGCGGACAGACAGACAGACAGACAGATTTAGCGAAACTATAAGGTTTCCTTATGGACTTCGGAACCTTAAAAACTGATTTATTTCCCCGACATGAGTAATGTGTACTTTTAGTGTCGGTAGATACTTAATTCGTCCAGTGCACGCACTTATTGACGAACAATCATTGAATATCCATGCAAATCCAACTCAATCAGCTTCATTCGGCGTTACAAATCATTCTCCTGAATTGGGTTTAAGCTGAGCCTGAGGCATAAAGAAAAAGCTTATCTACAAGTATTCCTTAGAGATTACACGAACGACTGTGAGGAAAAATCCAGTGCGCAAACGTAATCAGTCAACATCGCTATACTCGCTAGCTTACACTCGCTACAGCGGTGATTCACGAATCAATTTACATAATACACGGCGTATACTCAAATTTAAAAATCAGTGGCGCAAGAAGGGTTTGAGGGATAAAGTTATCCCTATCTTTTATTTACCGTTTTGAAAAGCCCCACAAATTGTTATTATTTATTGGCATTATTGTGTATGAAACATGATTGCGTTTAATCCTGCATAAGACCCAGTTGCAATTACGTGTTTTTTTTATAACTGACTAATCAAATTAATCTGAACTACCGATTTTAACTATGCCATAGTTAAAATCGGTAGCATTTAAAAAACTAATAAGTACAACGAATAGGATCAAGATAGATTTATTCATTGATATAAGATTATCTGGATCTACATACCCACATTAATACATACAATGCTACCGAAATATTATTAATAGCTATTTTATCTGCAATATGTGTCAGCTCTATAAAGTTCTACTTCTTCTTCGTCTTTTCATATAAAATAATTATATGGATCATTTTTGCTCCAATCACATTATTAACATCCGCCTAAAAAATTGTGCTTTTTTAAAATAAAATCACAAAAATACCAATTTTAAATAAAGTTTTGAATATAACCCGAGAAAAATAAATGATATAAAAGCGCAATGTTTGCTTCGCAAGACTTTCAAAAATAATATTCTATGAAGTTGGAAAACTCATAGCTGGCACCAAGTCTATGTCTGGCACTGACATAAAATGCACGCGAAGAATCGTGCACAAATATTATGTAGCCAAAAGACAATGCAGCCGGACCGGAAGTAGCGAGGCTTTTAAAACGCAGTTATGGAATAGACAAAGAGCGAATATAAATAAGCTTAATGCAAGCATCGCCAAGGCACAGAATAAAACTTGCCTAGATACTCGTAACTTGCCCCGACGTGCAATTTGTTGACACTTAATTAGCGTAAACTGAATTTGTTTTTTTTTAACCGACTTTATCAAAAAGGACTTTATTCTCAATTCGTCGGAATCTTTTTTTTATTTTTATGTATGTTCACCGATTACTCGAAAACGGCTGAACCGATTTGGAAAATTCTTTTTTGTTTGAATGGGTATACTTCACAGGTCCCATATAAATTTTATCAAAATCGGTCGAGCTGAAAAATTAACGAAAACCTAAAAATTATATACATCGATGATGTTTTCATGTACTTCGATACCTCGCTGTCTCATTGGAGCGGTGCGTTTATTTGGCCTACCTATATTACAAAATTCATCTACTTTCCACCTAAAATGTATTATAGGCTCAAATTTCATTCAATGAAGTCAGTATCTTTTTAGTTTTTAAAACGTAATTATCCAGTTTCCTCTCAGAATAAGTTTTATTTGTTTTGAATAAGTCATGATGATCATTTTATCCATGTCATGGATTCTGCTAACCGATTGATTCAACACTTTAATGGCTTTTCTATGTCGTCGAAAAAATACAGAATGGATAGCCATTATAATTTTGAAACGATTAGTTTAAGTAAGTACAATTATTAGATTTTACCATAGGATTTTTCTTTGCTGCAAAAGTTTTATTATAAACTCGACGCCATTATCATTTTGCAAAGCCAGAATTGGAAGCCAGCCCTTTTCGCACGCTATGGGGGTCGGCACAATATGTTTCTTACATATCCGTCTATCAGCAGTCATCTCAGTGATTTTCACAACATTCTTCACATCTTTTATGCAATTCTCTGTCTGTGCTGTGTTTGTGCTAAAAACAATGTTTATTTCATTACATATAAATCCATCTTTCATTTCTTTGGCATACCTCCTCTATATCTATCCACCTCGAAGTATAGACATTTGAAGGATTGATTGTTCTCGACACAAACATAACATTTCTAATTGTAATAATGATATGAAAACTTATAACTAGGTTCTTATTTCTTTTGATAAGTGCATTATCGATGCAGCTACCTCCAGTCGATTCAACCCAGACATTCAACGCAGAACTCATCAGCAGTTTTAAAACATTCAAGCTCGTGTTAACGTATAAAAAAGAGGCAAGCAAATACAAACCGTAATAAACCGAAATAGAGATCATCTCGCATTGAAACACAATTGTATACCACCTGAACATTTGAACAAGTGAAATAATTCAAGTAGCATTGAAATAACAAGCCTCGTTTATGTTTGTAAGCCATTTGTGGAGAAAACGCAAAACGTTTAAATATACATATGTAGGTATCTACAAGTAACTATAACAGTATCGTAGGAGATAGATAAGTTGTTAGCTTACTATAAGTATCCTACTTATGTACTTATGTTTTTGAAGTGATAACATCTTATGGGAGGGTAAACCGCTTCGTTACGTAACGCGTTACGGTCCCAGTCTGTCTGTCTCCCTTTCTCTCACGCATACGGCAGCGGTAGGCAGGCTCCTCCTCTCGCACTCTAACCCACATCGCTAGTTAGATTAGTTTAAGTTATGACTTCTGTCGGGCGTCCCGAGATGCACACGTTTTTTTTTATTTATGACTGTATTTATAGGCGTTTCGAATAGAATTCATGTCACACTGTAAATATGACAATTATTACAAATTAAATAATGCAAAGATAATGATTTTTATGGACTTCCTGGTTTTGTCTTCCTTCTTGTTTATGGCTATCTACACGTAAAATAATTAAGATCAATTTGTACCATTGTACTTGTTTGGTTTCGATTACTTTTATATTACTCCTACTCTGTGGCGCAGTGGGTGAAGGTTCTGCCTAAGACGCAGAAGGTTACAGCTTCGATTATATATGTCTCTATGTTTTTCCATGTATAATATGTATTTATTTACAAAAAAATAGGTTTATAATTAGTATATCAGTCATGTGGTACCATAACACAATATCTGCTTACTTTGGGGCTAAATGACGCTGTGTACAATGTCCGGCATTATTATTATTATAACTCCCTTTATACCTGATAAGAGTACCAAAGTGCCTTATTTGTTTCAGCTAACAGCAAAAACGGATTTAGAATTAGTTTTGTCTCGAGTCTCGAGCGGCAGGGATGCACACGTACGACACATAATTCCACTTAACCGCTCCTCTCTGTAGCACCGTCGCAATTGGGGAATGCTACTTGGTAAACTGTAATTACAGGTAAAAGCTACGTATTTCTAAGATCCGGTACAGTTAAATCACCTCCGTAGTAGAAACGACGCGGCAGAAGCCAATGTTAAAGATAAAGTACCTGGATGACCGAGCTTTCCTGGGTATAAAACACGGATAAAACGACGATTTCCAAAAAATAAAACTACCTAGATCAATTTATCGCCCCCGAAACCCCCTGCATTCTAAATTTCATGAAAATCGTTGGTGCCGTTTCCAAGATTCAGATTATATATACACATTTATACAAGAATTGCTATTTTAAAGGTAATATAGAAATATTATATTAGATATCAAACTTCAATGCTATATTAACATTTACAATATTAATACATGTTATTAATGTTAATGTTATTAATGTTAATGTTAATAATGTTACCCGGTTTTTATTTTTTTGCTAATGGAAGTAAGAGCTGAGAAAACAACATAACTCAACAACTAACTGAAAGTTACTTTATATAAATTAGTAACATTACTTACTTCCGAACTAATGACCAATCCTAAATAGAAAACCGTTTTTTTTGCAATACGTAAAAATCTGCTGTAATTAGTCAAACCGAAAGCGGCAAATCGCAGAACGAATCACTTCTTCTTCTTCCTGTAATTAAATTATATTATATTAATAATCTTGGTGACAATTTTCAAATGTCAAGTGGTTTTGTTTGCTATAATACCCTTTTAGTCGATCGTCATTTGTCTATTCTAAACGTCATCGCGAATGTCCGTCTAGATTTTTTTTGGATTTATCGTAGTACAATCAAACATCATACACTTAAAATGAAATTATCAACACCTTCATGAATATTTCTATTTTTTTATTACCCAATAAAACATGAAATAACACGAGATAAACTAATTAATAAGAAAACTATATTACTTTGTTCTATGTCAAACGTAGAATCCAGAATGAATATCGTTAGTGACATGTCAATATCGCAAAATTGAGGACGTTATTATTAATTCGTAATCATTTGTCGCAAGTTGTCAGTTTTGCGAGTTTTGCCAATGTGACGTTTGAATTCTATTTAACTTTACTAGTTTGAAAAATTTACAACTGTGGAGCAGAGTTTGATCGTCATCGCTGATGATTCAAGAAGAAAATTACTAATGACTCATAATCAATATTCCCCTGGATCCCGATTTTGTTGGAAAAAGCCGATGAGACTAGAATGCACCATACTATACCAAAAACTGAACATTGTTGTAACATTTCCTCTGACGTTGTCTACATAGCATTTTTGGAAATAAGAAAATCATACTGCCACGTACAAAATAAAGAATATTCAAAGACATTTGCCCTACATTTACCGCGACACACGACTCTTGGTAAATACTTTATCCAGTATTCTGATCGACAACTGTTTTTGTCAATCAAAGCACATAATCATAAAGGAAAACGTTTCAGGAAATAGAATCGACAAATAAGCACGTATCTGCCCCAGCTCGTGAGTTGTGTAGTGACACGAGCCGTCACGTTACGCTCGAAAAGGCCACGATTGGAGTTGTCATGGCTGTCAACGTCCCGTGAGAAATATCGAAACGTTTGGTAACTTGTTAACCACTAAACTTTCGAAATACACTTGAGGTAACTAGAGTAACATTTGTTATTTTGTTCTGTATCTAGCTTGAAAATAGAATAGGTTGTTAGATGAAAGTGACAAGTAGGTGTTTGGAAACCGGGATTTTCATTCTATTCGTACCAATGAAAGATTGAAGTAAACTTTTATGTTCGTGTGCTTCCGTTTCATAGGCCCATGTTATTTGACTGACTTTGTTGAGTTATTTAGACTTTGTTCCTTATGTTTGGAGAAGTGAAATAAATCTGGAAAGACGTCAAAGACGTTTTGTTTGCCTCTGTACTGGGATTATTTACAATTATGATTATAAGTACGAAGTTCTCATCTAGCAAGCAATAAAAACATTATCTCATTGGAAAATAGATCGAAGTTAGTATATAATAGTAATAGTTACCTACATTGAAAATAATGTTTTATTGCAATCCGTTGTTACCGGAGACGGTCGATAGTGTTTCGAATCTATGGCACGTTATCTACCTCGGTTCGCGGTGCAATTTGTTCCAGCCAGTAGTTTTCTTGCCAACTCGTAGCAAATTTTTAAGCTAGAATTTTATGAAAAGTTTCGAATTAGTTAATCTACACTAATATTATAAACAGAAAATATCAGATTTTTGTTTGTTTCATAATCTCAAAAACTACTTTACCGATTTTAAAAATTATTTCATAACATGGGATACATTTTATTTTCAAAAATGTTGGAGTCCCTAATGAAAATTGCAATATACTGGTATATTAAGTAGTATTAAATAAAAAATTAGCATATAAAAGTAATTATTTGGCGTGCACTACTAAAATTATTGGTGATACATAAAATATTGTACTCCATGTTTATAGAACTCATCAATACCCACAAAAAAGTTCGCGAAGCTTTATGTCTATACATATTATTAAGCAAAGTCACAGTAACCGCTTTTTGTTGAAATTAGTCAATCAAAACACGGATAATATCGAAAGTATCTATAATGATATTAACATCCAACAAAATTGTTTTCAAATCAAGGTTGATTATTTACTTGTAAATTACAACACTAAAGTGCTCCCGAGCGAAGCCGGGGCTGGTCGCTAGCAAGTTATAAAGTTCAGAAGATAAAGTCAAAGTCAAAGTCAAAAGATACTTTATTCAATACAATCACAAGGATCACTTTGAAACGTACATACTAGGTGAATTTAGGTGCCAATTCATACTAACCCAAGCCCGAGAAGAACTGGCAAGAAACTCGTCTTGGTCCTAGCGCTTTTTTCCATCTTATAACTCCCTTAACTACAAACTAAACTAAACAAACAGAAAACAGCTACGTTTTAACCACTTTTGTTTACATTTTGAGAAACAGGAGTATTATTCATGTATTTATTATTTTGCCAATGAAGGCACCGAAATTGTTTCGATTCATCTAGAGATTTTTATTATATACCTACTAGCTGACCGGAGCCCACTTCGTTGGGCATTAACAACATAAAAAAATATTTAAAATACCTTCTAATATCGCTAATAAAAAATTGACAGCTATTTAAATTATTGTCATTAACTATGACAATAACAGAGATTAATAAAGTTACGGATAAATATTGATAGATGGCGCTAGCTGCCACCCGCGGTTTCGCCCACCCCTTTGCCATTCCCGTTGTTTTTCCGGGAAAAAAATAGCCTATATCCTAATCCAATCCAATACACACAATATTTAGTAGCACGACATTATTTTATATAGATGTCGGTATCTTCATCGTATAATATATAATATAATACGTGTATAAAAACCCGTGTTTCTCGATATGCATAGTAAAACTCACGTAGGTATGTTTTGTAAGTGTAACTTTTGTTTACGTCAAATATATTTTTTTAATTCGTTTCTTATTGGAGTTACTTTTATTGTACGATTTACACCAATACAACTATTTATAAAAGAAGATCACTTATTCCTTCAGATGGCTAGACCTCACCAAAAGCGGCTAAGTTGGCAACAGATATGTTTCACAACAACATTTTCTTTCCGGTCTCGCAATATACGGGGATAATCCTGGGTTTCAGAAACTCGTATCCTACACTCTTTTTGTCAGACATGGCGTATCGATTACATAGGAATAAAATAGTACAAACAATATCTCACTTGAAAGTTTTCAATATAGATTTATATTGAATATCTGTGAGAATGGAACAGGAAGAAATTGAAAGCACTTAACTTTTTAATAACAAAATAAGTAAGTAGACTTCTTAATAAGTGTCATTAAATAATTCAAACCAGTGTGATGAATGGAATACAGTGCCTCGAGAGACTCCTTTCGTGCATTTGGCACGTCTTCGAACTTTTTATGTTCTTCGACATGCGGGCTTCCTCACGATGCTTTATTTTACTATTTAAAGGTACTGGTACAGCGCACGTACATTTTTATAACAGAGAAATCCATTGGTGCTAAGCGGGTTCGGACCCATGACTTTAGGATCGGATTGCGGGCCAGTATAACTAGACCACTAGTGCTCACTAGTCAAAGTCAAAGTAAAAAGATACTTTATTCAATACAATCACAAGGATAACTTTGAAACGTCTTTAATACTAGGTGAATTTAGGTGCCAGTGCAATTTAGTAACATGTGAATCGTTCAATTATGTTTAAGTAAAGCCCATAGTTTTTGTTTTATTATGTAATAAGTAAATCATTTGGTATAAAAAAATTGATAAAATAAAAAAGCATTTATTTTGACTACCTATTATACTATTATAGCTAATTATAGCCTTTTGGAGTCAAGACCCTGGGCCCGTGGGGAACAGGAGCCCAGCTTTTTCAAAATTATTTCACGGCGTCTGGTAGATATGTTGCATGACCCAAGAGCTGGCTCCTATCTGGCTCAGCGTATTAGCATTGCCATTCAACGTGGTAATGCCACCAGTATCTTGGGAACGCTGCCCTCTGGCAGTGATCTGGATCTGTTGAGCTATCTATAGATCGTTTTAAACGGTCCTTAGATAGCTCAACTGTTTCACGTGTATTTTATATTATTTTGTACATTTCTGTAATTATTTCTGTAAAAAAAAGTTATACTCGTAAATATTTGACACTCGAAACCCGCTGTGTTATTTAGAATTAGAGAAATTTATCGTGAAACATAGTTCAAGTTCACTTCTTAAAGATTTGACAAATTTAGATGTTTTTAGTTGTAAATGCCAAAGTTGGACCACAACATGACTTTAATACTGATAGGATATTTTTTTGGCCGTTTTGCGGAGTAAACATTGTGCTTTTATATTATTTATTTTTCCTTTGATAAGGGTTTTATTTGTAATTGTGGTGATTTTATTCAAATATTAGCTAGAGGTATTGACTCGGGTGTGAGCAATTGGAATGAAAGTTTTGTGTTTCTTTGTGATTCAAGCAAAAATAATCCGTGTAATTATTTTGTAAAGAGACACCAATTTTTATAAAATAACAAACGACGAACTACAACATACGACTTTGTGACGTCTTACTATAAAAAATCTAAACACATTACTTAATGGCATGTGTCGTCATATGACTACAATTTCAGCCCTCTTCTGCAACACAAATATGGTGTTAATATCAGCAGCACTCCCCCACAACAAAATGCCAAAAGACATAATGCTATGAAAATAGCTGAAGTAAACGAGTCTAGCGGTATCTACGTCAGTAAAATTACGGATCTTTTTAACAGCGTATGCCGCAGAGCTGAGTCTCTTCGACAATTTATCTATGTGCGGGCCCCATTGCAGCTTATTATCTAAAGTAATGCCTAAGAACACTGTGGTGTCGACGAGATCTATCTTTTCGTTTTTAATTTTTACATTAGCTTTCACCTGTTTAACGTTGGGCAGTATAAAACGAATACATTTCGTTTTTTTCTCGTTAAGTAATAAGTTGTTTACATTAAACCATGTTACAACTTTAGAGATTGCATTGTTTACATCGTCAAGATTAGTAAGTCGTCGCTTTAATTTAAATAAAAGTGACGTGTCATCAGCAAACAGTACAATCTCGTGATCATCCTTTACAAGTTTAGGTAGATCATTTATATAAATTAAAAACAAGAATGGCCCGAGTATTGATCCTTGTGGTACACCCATTTTTACCATTGACTCCGGAGAACGCTTTCCATTTACATCTACTCGTTGTGTTTGGTCACTTAAGTAGGATGTGAGAAGCTTAAGTGAAACTTCCTTAACACCATAGTGATGTAGTTTGCTGATTAAAGTTACATGGTGAACGCAATCAAAAGCTTTCGACAGATCTCAAAAAATACCTAAGGCATCGTTGATTCCCCCCAGATATCAAAAATATTTGATATTAACTCAACACCGGCATCATTCGTTGAGCGTCCCTTTGTAAATCCGAATTGTTTACTGTCTAGTAAATTGTTGGTATTAAAATGCCGTTGTAATTGGTTTAGTATAAGTTTTTCAAATATTTTACTAAATGTAGGAAGAACTGATATAGGTCTAAAGTTACTAGGATCGGAATGACTACCTGATTTGAATAGAGGTATGATCTTGCTATGTTTCATTAAATCAGAAAATACTCCACTGTCCATACATTGATTAAATATGAAAGCTAGACCTGGTGCAATAATGTCAATTAGTGGTTTTATAACACTGGCAGAAATGCCCCAGAGGTCAGTGGTCTTTTTTACATTAATTATTTTGAATGCCTTGATAATATCGTTTTAGTCCACATGTTCAAAGTAAAATTGTGTGACACATTCAGGTAAACTATCTTTTAACAATTATTCTGCTATTACATGAGAAGAGTTTAAAGACTTTGTAGTGGAGACTGGAATATCAGTAAAAAAAGTTTCAAATGCCTTTGCTACATCTATATCTTGCTTAATGATATTATTGTTGATATTTAAATTTATTACACTATTATGAGTTTTGGATTTTCCGGTCTCACTATTAATTATTTTCCAATCTGCTTTTATTGCTGCTTTTATCTTTACTGTTTTTAATTTTTGAACTTAAATACTGAGATTTAGCAAAGCAACAAACATTTGTAAAGATTTTTGAGTAATTTTTTACTTTTTCTTTAAACTCTTCACTAAAGTTATACCGTTTTTCACTGTACAATGCATACAAGGTACGCCTACTTTTATGAATACCTGCTGTTGCCCACTCACAAAATGTTGAACTGCCAGAGACCACAATAGTTTCGGATGAGAAAATGGAACTGAATAGGTACTTAATTAAATTCAGTGAAAAATATATTGTATAAATCATTTGGATTATCATCATTATACAACAAAAAAGGCAAGTTGGTAGCCAGCTTCAATCTCACTTTCTCTAAACGATCAGTGGTAACTGATATATAAGTTTTTTTTGTACACCTTTATTATTCATTTTAGTTTCTATTTGAACTAGTTGACCGAGATGGTCAGAGTGAATATTACTAATTATGTTTTGGCTTATTATGTTTACATTGGTAAAGATATTATCTATGCATTTGGCCGAAGTGGCAGTTATTCTAGTTGGCTCCATAAATGTAGGTTCAAGACCAAATGAATTAAATAAACTAGTTATTCTGGTACTTAATGAATATTTCTCCAGCAAATTTATATTAAAATCACCGCATACAACAATTTCTTTATTTCATTTTGTAATAGACTTATGCAAAATGTCCTCCATAATTTTCTCAAAAATATCAAATGAGGCGGTTGGTGAGCTATAAGTGCTTATAACAAGGAACCGCTACAACTCTACGCAGGCTACCTCAATGTGTCTTTCTACAGAGTGGGCGACAATGACTTTGCGTTCTTTGAATTTTATTTGTTTATTTATTAATATTAATGATCCACCTCTTATAGAATGTACTCTGGAGAAAGAGCTACCAACTTGGTGATTCTTGAAGTTGAACATGAGCTCATGACTTTTCAGCCAATGTTCTGTTAAGCAGATAATGTCAATATTGTTTGAGGTTATGTACAAATCTAATTCTAATTCTTCGTTACAAATTCCTTGAATATGTTGATGCACCAAGTTAGTAAACTTAAACTTATTTACAGTATATATTTTACAGTTTTTAGTGTTTTTGTTTGATTGACTATTTTTATAACATATATTATTTGACTTGTCAGTGCTAGATACTTCCTCTATTGTCTTTTTATCTAATTTAAATTACTAGGAAAAAATTCCAATGGAATGTCAAGATTAATAGAAGCATTGTGTGTAGCCTAGTTTTTGGCTGTTATACTTAAATAATAAGATAGCGAAACAGCTACTTGTCGTTTGTAATAATTAGGAAAGTAGTATCTACCTTTAGTCAAATAATAATTCTCCCATTCCTCTGTGAGAGCAATTTTGAGCTCACGAAGCGTGATTGGGGAGGGTTTCGTTGTTATACGCATCTCCCTAGCTCGTCCCAAGCATGCTCGATCGGGTTGATATCCGGGCTGCGTGCTGGCCACTCCATACGAGTAATGTTTATCTCTTGAAGGTCCAACCTGTCCAATCCAACCTGTATGATGACCACACCGACAGTCCTGGCTGTATCGCGCTGACTCCGGCCAGTTTCCAGCATTGTGAGAATTCTGGTGCATTCTTCAGGAGTAAGCGACATGATTACAGCTTGAATAATAAATATTGAACACTATCAATATGGTTTATATACCCACTTCAATAACAGATTTGAAACAAAAGCAAAATCAAATGAAGTAATTTCGTAGTTCCATTTTCGAAAGTCACCCTTTTTCAAATTTGTTTTTTTTATGACATAACTTTACAATAACTATGAAGTTTTAATACCTTAGTATTTAAATGTCTATTAAACACAACTTCATTTTATGACATTAAGCTAGCATTCTTAGTTTCCTAAATTTATAGGTTTCTTTAAGTGACCCGGATTCATTGCTCTCGAGTGTATGTACGGCCTTATTTAAAAATGCCTCTCAGCTTGAACACTGCTTAATATTCACGCTGTCACTATCTTTAAAAAGAGATGGCACTTTTTTAAAATGTAATTAACTTTTAACAGAAGTTAGGAGGCGATTGTAAGTAAGGCCACTTGTACATTTTTATATGTATCATCAACCGCAGCGCACGCCAAATAATTACTTTTATAGGCAAATTTTTGATATTTTGTTTGATCGAAAATGTATTGTAAATAATAATAATAATAATCCCAGACATTACACACAGCATCATCTGGCGCCAAAGTAAGCAGAGCTTGTGTTATTGGTACCACATGACTGATATACTACTTATATACTTTTGGGATGTATAATTTTGTTCTGTTCCTAGTATTGATTCTATGAAGATCACTATTTTGCTGAAACTCATATCTATTTTTATAATGTTTTACACATTTTTACATTACATATATGACATTTAACACAGCATCACCTGGCCCCAAAGTAAGCAGAGCTTGTGTTATGGGTACCATATGACTGATATACTACTTAAATACTTTTTTTTGTTTTTTAAATACATACATATTATACACAGAAACACCCAGACCCGAGACAAATACTTGCAGATCATACAAACATTAATCCCGCAGCGGGAATCGAACCCGCAACCTTCTGCGTCTCAGCCGAACCTTAGCACACTGCGCCACAGAGGTCGTCGTCGTCAAATAACACGTGTATTGCAAATAATCGATTTTTTTAATATAATATAGCCCATACTCACTCATAATATAGCTTTCTATGGGTGAAATAATGTTTAAAATCTATTAAGTAATTTTTGAGTTTATCTATTTCAAACAATCATTTAATATATATAATCTTTTCTCTTGATAATATTTATTTAGAACGTCTGGTTTCGGCAAAAAACGCCTAATCAGCGTAAGTCTCCTCAGAATCCTACCGTCTCTCTCGTGGTTTTCTTATCCAATCCGGTTTACATGTCAAGGTGAAAGTGTCTCGCCATCTCTTTCTCGGTTTTCCAGGCATCCATTCATTCCGTTACTATATTTGTCCATCTAAAGTTTTTCATTGTACAAACAAAAACCATTTTGTATACTTATAAGTATATATTTTATCCTATATATTTAGTAAGTATGTAACATTATTACCAACACAAACGAATTGGTTAAAGCTAAATCGATTGGTTCTCCAATTGTTCAAGTAAAACTGCACGCAATTATTAAAACAAAGGATTGTTTCTTAATTATAAATGCTAGTATATATACAGTGAGGTCCTGCATATAGGTGAGGTCCACCTCTGAAGGATTGTCAACAACAATTTTGAACAATTTTTAAGACTATTCTATAATGGAATAAATATTTATTTGGTACATATACACACACGGAAATTGGTAATACAATAGAAACAAGCAGTTAGGAAGCTTATTAGAACAATTAGGTAAGAAGGTATGTAAAGAAACAAAAAAAGAAAACACAAATAGTACAATACAGTACAGTAAAATAACATAGTACAATAGTACACTAACTGTGGTTCAAACATATTCAGTCCTTTCCCTGTGTGTGGTATACAGGTAGGTCCAAACAGGTGAAAGTAGCGCTGGTTTTCGGACTAGATCTTGATCGGCGTGACTTCACGGGCGATATGTCTCGGGTCTGGGTGCTTCTATGTATAATCTGTATATATTTACAAAATAAAAATAAAGTACATAAGTAGTATATCAGTAGTACCACAAGCTCTGCTTCTTTTAGGGTTAGATAATGCGGTGTGAAATGTCCGACATTATTATAGTGTATAGGAACATTGATAAGATTATATATTAAGTTGTGAAAATCTTATGTTACCACGAACATTACAATGGGATACCTAGCAAAATGTAACGAGAGCTAAGTTGTTTCAATAGGTAGGTATATCACCCCCATCTCTTACGTGAAAGAACTATAAAAAGCAAGCCTGCATGTGACACTGAAGTTGCAACTGCAGTGAATACGCCAGTCTTGTGATGCCTTGCTGCATAAGAAAAGAGCATTTTTATATCTCCAGCAGAAATATCACAGAAATGTGTTTACTGAAGAATACTTTTTTCTGTACTAGCTTCTGCCCGCCACATTGCTCGCGTGGTGTATAGATCAAAGGTAGCCTATAATATTATATTATAATCCCTACTAATATTAATAATGCGAAAGTAACTCTGTCTGCCTGTCATGTTTTCACGCCAAAACCGCTGTATCGATTTTGATGAATTTTGGTATAGAGATAGATGGGAACTTGGAGAAGGACATAGGCTACTTTTTTGTAGGTACCACGCGTGCAAAGTCGCGTGCCTGCTGCCTGTATTAGTAGTATTATGATATATGTAAATAATATTATAATTATTATAGGTCCCAATCCATACCTATACCAAGTTACATTCAAATTAGTTCAGCTGTTATTGCGTTTTTGAAAAACAAACAAACATCAAATTAAATTATTTAATTCTTTATAGTACGTATTGAAACAAATCAAACGAGCGGGCTTTATATTAGTCGCATATGATGTGTAACATCTGACATTTCATGATAATAAGCAACATTAACATTACAATCCTGAATTCTTTTATATAACATAACACTTTATACACAACACAGCTGAGTCTCTTTTTTCGTTTATCTTTCACGGCACACACACGCACAAACTGTTGACTGACAGTACCAAGCACTCGGAAAATAGGTTAGTACCATCTGACGGCCAACTCCATCACCGCGTGCGCTCATTGGTCAAATCAAATAGCGCGAGCTTCACCAGTTTCCTGTTACACACTTCCGTCCTTTTTCACAAAATCACTCCCACAGATTGCAAGAAAGCGAGGGAAAAGATGTTTCGCATCAAAAAAAACATGTACACAGGTTTCCAACATAATGCAAAACATAATTTTATCTGAATGTTCAAAATGTTTAAATTATTGTATTGTGTCGATATGTATAAATAGGCGTATTTATACTTACTTTAACCTACACTTACTAAATAGGATACTATTCTAAAGGGTTTCTCCATAATAACTAACAGTAAACGTAAAAAAAATTACGTGTCGCGGGACATGCGTTTGGAACGAAATTCCTTTCGTATGCAGGGTTGGCATAATTAATCATTAACGTGCCAGGCTCTCATTCTCTCTCTACCCTCCTCTCACTTTAATTTTGATTATTGATGCAATAAATAACTATATTCATAAATATATACGTATATGTATATGTGGGAGACTAGTTATCGGTCTCCTTCATTCTCTCTTTTACGGTTTTTCGTAACGTAACGCGTTACATTTTTTCCCGGTCCCCTCGCCAATCCGCGATAAGGACCTTCGTTCCAAAAATATAATCAATACTCGTATTGTCGTATGAAACGAACTCATTTTGCGATAAAAAATATACACTACGTACATACAAAATATGGCACACAGAAAAACGTACTTGAGATCTACATAAGACCTAAAAACATACAAAATACATTATGCAAATAATAACCCACAATTTATTTACCGTTATTGTTATGCAACGTTATATATATATGCATTTTCATTGTAATAAACAAAGTAATTTATTTATAAAATATGTCTTTCATTTTCCTAAAACAATTTCTCTGAAATAGTGGCTGTGGGCCGAGATCCACTGACTTTGCGTAGAATTTTAAGCTTCGTTTGTTCGTTATGAATTTTATGAATTCCGTTTTGAAGTGCACGGAGACGGGTGAAATAACTATCGACTCGAGCCGTATTTTCCTAAAAAGTGGGGCCATATTTCAGTTACAAATGCCAATAGTCACCAATTCAAAGTATATATTATATATTAGTTTGGATACTGTTTTAGTAGTTAATAGGTATTATTCATATTTAATTTATTTCCATTTACTACTAGAACTACTCTGGCAGTAATCTGGATCAGTTGAGCTATATATACAGGGTGTCCCGGAACTAGTATGTTATCCTGAGAGGGGACAATTCTCGACACTTGGGAACAACAAATGTTCTACGAATTTTACGAATTCATAAATTTTCATTGAAGAAATGTGCAGCAAAGTTTGCTTTAAAATTGGTAGAAGTATGTATCCATGCCTACCTATCATAGTATACCAATAAATTTGTACTTGCACAAACTGATTTAGGTAGGTAACGTGCTTGGTAACACTGTAAACAAAGGAGGGTTGTCAATATTAATAATTGGAATAAACTTAAAAGTATATGTATGGAAATTTGAAAATAAGAATTTAAATAAAAATCACCCCCATATCTGTTTATTTACATGGTCGGAATCACCTCGTTCAGGCTTAAAATACTAGTTCCGGGACACCCTGTAGATCGTTTTTATTGGTCCTTAGATAGCTCAATAGTTTCACGTGTATTCTTTATTACTTTTTTATTCTTTACATTTCTGTAAGTAAATTTCTTTACTACTAAAATTGTATTACGAAACTTCAAACCATTTTATAATTTTAGTATAGACACTTGATAGGGTTTGATAGGGTACCCTATAACTTACTATTGATATTTCTAAAAATTGTTCTGTACGGTAATAATAAGATTGCTTACAAAAAACTCTTTTTTAATAATACGTAACCCTAATTACTTAAAAGCGAACTAATGCAATTTTACGCTTGTTAAATATAAAGATCCAACTAAAAAACCAATGTACTGGATAGCTATTAGTAGTACTACGCGTGTCATCATGAAGCTTTATCTGACTTTGTTCATTGTCGCTGTTATTACTTTTGTAGCCTTCGCATATGACAAGGGTAAAGGTAAGATGGCATTTTCAAAAATTATAAACAAACTAGAACGAATAAACGAATTAGATGTAGGCGAGCACTATCTTAATAAAACAGCGTTGAAAATTAGAATAGAGGTCAGAATAGCGCGGCTTAAACTATGCTTGAAAACGCGAGCGTATTAATATTCGCTGGTGCGTGCTAGGCTTTAATATGGGCTTTTTACTACATATGTATACATCTGTATATTTTTTCCTAGATCGATGTTATGCTATGTTAATGTTTTCCATGATTATAGTTATTTATGGTTACCTAATTAAGTCGCTTCTTATTGTATTTTGACATTTGACATTTAGATTTGACAAAGAAAATCTATACTCAGGAGTGACTTAAGTAGGTACCCCATTAATGACTCTGAGTGTGACAAAGTCTGCAAAGTCTTTGCATCTTTTTATCATAAAGCACTAAATCGATCTCTTGACAACTGCAGGAGCTAAGTGGACAGAAACCCGCTTATAAACCTATCTAGAAAATGAGAGAATAAAGGAAAGCTTGATTAATTGTTTTCAAGACACCAGTAAAAGTACCTGAAAAAAATAGTTTTTATTTAAAACCTTGGACTAATGATGCTGAACTGTTTTCTTTTTCAGTTTTACAATGTGACCCAGGTTGCGGATATTTGTGTCCAGGGTGCCAATAATGTACTAGTAATGTCAAAATATTTGTGATTAGTGTTTAAATAAAAAAATAACACGTTTTGAATTTAAATAAATATATATTTAAGAAACTGTCTGTTCATGAGACTTATTTTACTCTTGCGAGTATGAAAGTATGAAATTGTCGTTTTATACTTAAAAATTGAAGCATTTCTCATTCTAAGATTTGGTATATTTATTAAATGAATGAGAGAGTAATAACATTATATTACAAAGATTAATTAGGTACAGAAATGTAATATTGTTCTGCATACAATAACACAAAATACACGTAAAACAGTTAAGTTATCTGAGTACCGTTTAAAACGATCTATAGATAGCTCAACTGATCCAGATCACTGAAAGGACAGCGTTCCCAAAAACTAGCGTCATTGCCACGTTAAATGTCAATGTTAATACACTGAGCCAGATAGGAGCTAGCTCCTGGATCACACGATGTTTCTACCAGCCGCCGTATAATAATTGGAATCATTTTCATAGTAGGTATCCATAACAAAAGTTCTGCTTACTTTGGGGCTAGATGATGCTGTGTGAAATGTCCGGCATTATTTATTTAATTTTGTCGAGACTTTGATTTCGAAAAGCTCAAATATGTAGGCCTTATCGAGACTATATTTGCGGGTTTTAACGTCCTCGGCACAATCAGACGCACCAGCTCTAACAGAAGTCCCCGACAGATGATCCCAAGAAAGAGGATGATGCAAGAAGCATCCCATACCAATGGTTTAACCATCTCCCTAGGGACAAAAGTCATATCATCAGGCCTCTTACCATCATCACGTATGAGACAGTTTAATTAAAGTAGGTATTTACGCTCATTATCTATACATTTCAGCCATGTCATAGAAATATCATTTAATTCTTTACGATAGAACTCTGGAGAACTGGACTCAGCAATCTGTGTAAAATTCGGGAAGAACATTTTCGAAGTATCCATCTTTAATTTGAAAGCGTAATATGAGTAAAAGACACTTAAAATAGGATGTAGGTAATTTTGAAACGGTCCTTAGATAGCTCAAATGTTTCAAATTATATATTACTAGTTCTCCCCGACTTCGGACGGGTGCAATTTAGGGTTGTAATTCACAAGTACATAATCAACCTTGATTAATAAACAATTCAGTTGAGTAAGGATTAATATCATACGTAAGTAATTTTTTTCTACTCGTTATTGACTAATATAAAAATAACATAAAGCTAAACTATCAAATGACTTCAACAATATTGTTTTTAAATTTAGAATATTAGAACTATCGTGTAAAAAAAGGTTCATTCCAAAATCCCATACCATGCAGGCTTCATTTATTCAATTCAATTCAATTCAATTCAATTCAAAGTATCAGGACATTTGGACAATTTTATATTTAAACACCTATTTTAAACGTTAAAATGCGTATTTATCTCCTACTTTACCTAGCCACGCTCGCACTTCTAGCTTGTATAAAAAACGAAGTTCTAATTTAAAACCACAAACTGTATTAAAAGTCTACAGATGGACTAAAATGGATATTGAATATTGAATTGAATGGGTATTGAATCCGGTTCGTTGAGATAAGTTTACAGAAATATTTACAGAAATGTACAAAATAATATACAATAATATAAAATACACGTGAAACAGTTGAGCTATCTAAGGACCGTTTAAAACGATCTATAGATAGCTCAACTGATCCAGATCACTACAAGAGGGCAGCGTTCCAAAGATACTGGCGGCATTACCACGTTGAATGGCAATGCTAATACGCTGAGCCAGATAGGACCCAGCTCTTGGGTCATGCAACGTATCTACTAGACGCCGTGAAATAATTTTGAATACGCGGTGGGCTCCTGTTCCCCACGGGCCCAGGGTCTCGACTCCAAAAGGCTCAAATATGTAGGCCTTATCCAAACCAGCATATTTGCGGTTTTTGAGGTCCTCAGCACATTCAGCCGCCGCACCAGCCCTAACGGAAGTCCCCGACTGATGGGATGCGGCCAGGGTATCTACGAAAGTAGCATCCCAAGCTATATTTTTATTTTATAAGTACAAAAAAAACAAAAAACCTTTGGAAGTAAGAATACTTGTGCCAAGTGCATAAAATTTGCTACTCATGCGCACTTTAATCCTTTCACTACACTGATTTGAAATAACCACTGAGACGATTAGAATAACAACAAAAAATGGTTGTCTGTAAAGTCGGTTTACGCGCGATAATTTTACATGCTAACGTCATAAGAAAACGTCGTGCCTCTCTATCGCTTGTTCCGTAACACTTTTTCGTGCGTGCAGCCGCGCCGTTCATCGATTTATAAGACGTTATCACGTCAAAAAACATTTTATATTTATTTATGTTCATTTATTTATTGAACTAACTCACTTTTTCAGTACTGGATGAGCTGTTGATGCTGTTTCTTGATTACTGTCTGGTAGCGTATTCTATGCGACATAAATAAGAGGTAGCGTTATGCTGGTGCTGGGCTTCGCCTGAAGTTTCATGGGTCGTAGTTTCGTTTGTTTATGTATTCCGTTTTTGCAGTACACGAAACGCAGCTTTACATTTTCCTGCTTTTAAAATATTGCCAAGCATTTAGGTGTAATATGAGTTAAAGACACTTAAAATATGACGTAGGTAATTTTGAAACGGTCCTTAGATAGCTCAAATGTTTCACATTATATATTACTAGTGACCCGCCCCGGCTTCGGACTAGTGCAATTTAGGGTTGTAATTTACGTGAGCATAATCAACCTCGATTTTGAAACAATTTAGTTGGGTACAGATTAACACCATACGTCACCACGTAGTTAAGTTAGTTATAAGATCATGTAAAAAAGCTCTAGGACCAAGACGAGTTTCTTGCCAGTTCTTCTCGGGCTTGGGTTAGGATTCATCCTAACCCAAGCCCAATTCATTGGCAATTCATTGGCACCTAAATTCACCTAGTATGTAAGACGTTTCCTAGTGATCCTTGTGATTGTATTGAATAAAGTATCTTTTGAATTTGACTTTGACCAATTTTCGATTCTACTCGTGTTTTGAATAACTATTTTGAACTTAAAGCGGCTATGGCTTACTTTTAATAATTAGACATATACGGCTTTACTTATAAACGCCTCTTAACTTGAACACACTGGTTAAGATTCGTCCTGTCGCTATTCGTCACTCAAAATCTTCTTAAAATCTATTTGTCATCTTACAAAAAGCGATAGCAATATTTTAAACAGTGATTAACTTTTGACAGAAGCTGAGAGACATTATGAGTAAGAGCAACTACCTCGCGGACTTTTTTGTGGAAACTATAAACATGTAGTACATTGTTTTATGTATCATCAATAATTTACGCAAAGCACGAAAAATTATTATGAAAATATATGAATAGGCCATTTATTGGTACCTTGTGTTACATTAAAGATTTTTTTGTAAGCATCAATATTTTTATGCAAATGAAATGCCATATTACATGTCCATCTTACTTACTAACTCTCGCGAGCTAAAACGGCGGGTACGAGGAAGATATCCAGATCCAGCGTTGATAGAAGACCAGAAAACTGCCTTAGTCGAGAAGTGGCGGTAAATCTCACAGGATTCCATCAGGAAACTCATTAGGTCAATGAAAAACCGTTTTCAAGCGGTATTTAGGGCCATTTAACCCGTTCGCTATTTGAAGGTACAATTTGACCAGAAGTACGACCGCCCTAGACTCGCAACTGACCCAAAAGTGCCAGCGCGCAAAATGTTACACATAAAGTAGTTTGTTCAAAACAGTTGATTTTCTGAAAATACATCTTATGCCGCCATTTTACCGCCACCGCCACTTAACGCCATATTTACAAGTCTAGATTTATGTTCCCCACTCAAGAGGTTCCACAAAATATTTAGGTAGGAAATTTAATTAATATTAAATATTTTTGATATCTCTTAAAAGCTAACAAAATACCACAATCCCTACTATTTGCAAAAAAAAATTGTCTTGGTCAACTCGCGATGAAACGATTTCAGTTTAAAGCTCGCATGTGTATAATAATGTAGGTTTCTATAGGTAAACAAATTAAAAAAAACTAATATGTAATTTATAAGTTTTTCCATTACAAACAAACATACAAAAATATATGTAAATATATATGTATTATTGTACATTATTCTGAACATTTCTGTTAATTAAATTTTTGCATTTATTTTATTACATTTTACACATGCTTGTCTCTTGGTTAGAAAGTAATCAAAAAGGTGAATAACGCAGTGTGTTTATGTTGTTTATTCTGCTAAGTTAAATCCGTGCCTTATTAAGTTTATAACATAAATTCAGATTTATAATTAAAGACGCGGTTTGCTGTGCCTATTCGCAATTTAAGTTTTACGTTGATTTAGGTTTATCCATCTGGGTTCATAAAGTACGATTTACTAGGTAGATAAACAGAAGTTGGAGCTCTTCCCACTGCCTTCAAAGTTGCTTTGAAGTTGTTTACTACACACTCATAAACACGGGTAATGAGTTCTAGTCTATTTTAATTATTCTTGATATATGCTGTTATAATATGTATGTTTAAGTTATGTGGATATGGAAACAACTGTTTATTGGTAGACAATAACGCTCAGCAAAAACCCTCGCATCCTCCGTCACTACGAGGATTAAGATAAATCGTTAATACTATACAGTACCCTATCATTTATCAAAGTCCATTTATTCCGATTAGGACCTACGTTGACAAAACGAATTTTATAGAGTGGCAATGTTTTAGATACTATTCAAAAAAACGAACGTCTTTATTGGAAAAACTGTTAAATCTACAGTCACTGAAATCGTTGTTATTATTTAACCGTTTCGTATATTCGTTTCGAATATTCGTATTGGAATCGTACTTTATGAATGACGACCTCTGTGAACTAAGGACCGACTGAGACGCAGAAGGTTACGGGTTCGATTCCCGCCGCCGGGACAAATGTTTGTTAGAATTTGTCTCGGGTCTGGGTGTTTCTATGTATAATATGTATGTATATACAAAAAAAAGTAAGTAAGTATGTTAGTATATCAGTCATGTGGTACTCATAACACAAGTTCTGCTTACTTTGGGACCAGTAGGGCGATTATGGAACTCTAATTACAATCAATGTCTATCAGTAATGATTGAAATTACTCCGAAAACTGATAGACATTGATTGTAATTAGAGTTCTATAATCGCCCTACAGATGATGGTAAGTGAAATGTCCGGTATTATTTATGTATATTAAACCGGTAAGCTGTTACCAGCCAACGCATTACGATATTGATCTTAAATTCAACCATTCAATTAAAAGTTTTACTCTGGTACTTATATTATATGTAGGGTAGGTGTAACGTTGCGCGGGTGATAAGTTTGCGCATACGTCATTACTCAACACTGGTGTGAAACATCCAGGAAACTTTAGGCGTGTTTTGAATGCTACCTGTGCTGGTATGCGCTGCCGAAAATTATTGAGAATACTGTAAAAATGGCGAGTCCAAGTAAGTTCAAAGTTTTTATAGCCTTTTGATCTAATATTTTGACATTTTGCAATTATGATTGGCAAAAACCCTCAAGGAATTACAATGTTTTGCTTTCGTTTTACTTGTGTTTGCCATCCATAAAACGATTAATAAGAAAGTATTTCAGTAACCTTCCAAGAGATGGCAGTTCTGTTGCTGTATTTACGCAAGGTGCAAATGTGTAAGTTTGCGCATTACGGGGATGGATAGTGTTGCGCGCGCAATCTTACACGCCACTGTGTATTTATCGTCAAAACGACAGTATCATCTCACTGCAGTCATAAAATGCAACCCCTTGATCAGAGTTTCCACAGTGCTCTTAAGAAATACTATGCCAATGAATGTGAAAAATTTGAAAAATGCCTCGGAAATGGGTTCAAGGAAGAGGAATAACGACGTTCCAGATTACTTCAATCTGCGTACCTGCATCTTACAAAGCTGCAACAAAGCTGCAAACTTTCCGTTCCACAGAACGGAAAGTTTCAGATCAACTGGAATATGGCTCTGGAATCCAGATGTTTTCATAGATGCTGATTTTGTGGCATGCACTGTCACTGATCAGAACAACCCAGAAAATAGCACCATAATTGAAATTGAACATGATGACGTTCCGGCAGAGACCGCAGAGGATACAGCAAAAGCTGTGGAAAACTATTCTGCTCCGTTTTACGAAAATAAACCATTGATTGCATTTCAGAAGCCCCAGAAACCTCTTCTGTGGTGTCTGTTACAGCTTCAGCTTCAGCTGCAGCTCTCTTCTGTGGTGTCTCATCTATCTAATCCGGTCTCTTCATTGAAAACCGTGGCTGGCTGTTTCGAAATACATCAGCCATCGTCACCTTTACAAAGCTCTGGAATTAAAATAAACGTAAGCGTCCATATGATTCATTTGCTCATGCATATATTATTCCAATCCCTAAATCTGAATTCAAGAGGGCTACAAATCGGATGCATGAACAAACTGACATCATAAGTAGTTCACCCAAGAAGAATCAGATAGAACGAGGAAAAGAATGCTTATCCATAAGAAAATCCAAAACAAGCGATTTAAAAAACCATTAACTTCAACTAAAAAGGAATTATGGCGGTGTGGAGGCTGCACTGAAGTATTTAGGAAGCCTATCAATGAAAACTGGATAGAGTGCATAGCCTGCCAGGTGTGGTGGTACGAAAAATGCACAAACTACCTTCGTTTCGGAATATTCAAATGCGATTTGTGCAAATAATTTACCGCACGGATCACTGCGCAATCTTATCGCCCTGTGTGCGCAATTTTACACACCGGTGTGTATAAGATTGCGCAAATCCCGAATTGTGGTTTATTGTAAATAACCAAAAAGTTATTATATTATATTTACAGAAATTACTAGCTTTAAAACTTGTAGCCAGATTACTAATGTATTAGTAAAAATAAAGAAACGTGATTAATCCATCTGTTTTTTTTATGACTGATTGATTTCAAATTGCGCAAACTTACACCAACCTACCCTACAGCTATCTGATGAGCGAAGCGAGCCCCGAACATCCACTCAATAGATCCGACTAAAAGAGTTGCCTCCCCAAAAGTTAGTAGCGCGTGAAGGGAGCCGCTATTTTTTCCAATTAGCAAACGAAATGAGCCTTACCATACGTACCTACAACATAATGTATTCAACATGTGAATGTATGGTTCTTGTACTGATAAATACAGTATCAGAACGGAATATAATATTTTTAACAAGAATATTTTACACGGCCAGCGACTGTGACGTGTGATATCCGTCGTGACCACCTTTTGAAAAACCAGGACCGACATCTTAACAAGCCTGCCCACGAAAGCGCTCAAATGAAATGCGGTCAAATGAATGAAATGAAAGGCTGCTTAACTTCATTGATCTGTTAGGAACGATTTAGTCAGTAGTTTGCTTACCTTTGTTCGTTTGTTAGGAACTAAATAGTTAGCTGTACGAGTTTATGGGTTATTAAAAACCCTAAAATAAAACAAACACGCACATTGTAATAAATTATTATGATTTTTATTTTAACCAAACATAAAACCAAACCAAACATGGCAGCGGTAGAGTACCTAGATGATGTAGATCTTTCACCTTGATTGGCGGCTTATGTGATGCTTAGGGCTTATTCTACTCTATTAGCAACTTAACAAGAGCTTTGGGCCATGGTTAATCCTATAATGGTTTTATTAAGGTTCAGCCTTCGCGTGCATGTAGCCTAGTTTCGTACAAAACTGGAGATTCCATGGTCTAAAAAGTAAATAGGATTTTTTATTCACAGGTCATTCACAAATTGGTCATTCTGGCCCCAAAGTAAGCAGATCTTTTATTATTCGTCCCACATGACTGATATACTACTTATATATACTTTTTATTTTGTAAATACTTGCATATTATACATAGAAACACACAGACCCCTGACAAATACTTGCAGATCATACAAACATTTGCCCGCGGCGAGAATTGAACCCGATACCTTCTGCGCCCACTGCGACTTGAGGTCGTCAAAAATTGTATAGATTTTTTATGTTCGGCTTTTACAGGAACTCACCTTTCACAGGACTCTCTCAGAAGTCTCTATGGGCTTTTGATGTAAAAAGTTGTAATCTAGAAAACTTCTCACATTCCATGGATCTTTTTTCTTCTATGAACAAAGGTATTGTTCAATGCCATTCCACACCCTGAAATCCGAAAATCGAAGATGCCCGACGCTATTTACGCGAATCATCTTGCACACTACTTTTATATTTTCAGAACCCTCTTGGGATATACATATAGGTAGGACACGTATTGAATCCCTTTGCCTTGCATTGGATATTTCGGGAGTTATTTATACGTCGAGGCTACTAAAGCCTCTTCCAGCCTCTTGGCCACTGAGTGTGTATGGGTATTGGTATGCCAATACCGCTGCCGGTTTGGTTCTGGGTACCTATTGTCTGTGTGTTAGACGTAACTCTCCTATACCTTATCCTTGAGCCAGCACGTCAATTAAATCCAAGGGTCCTCTAGAAGAAATCGCTCTCTTAGCGATAAGACTTAGCCCTTATCAGATTGTACAAAATTGTTCATAAGTATGTTTAGTTGTCATTGTTATATTAGTTTTTTTATTCATTTAATGAACAAATGTTTACAGTAAACAATGACAGTCATAATGTTTAAAAGCTCAAAAGGTTTTATTTGTTAATTCTATATGTCCTTCTTTATTTTAAGGTACTTATTCTGGGATAAAAAGTAGCCTATATGTTATGCCAGGGTATAATATAAATTTCAACCGGATCCTTTTAGTCGTTTAGGCTTTACAAACAAAAATCCAAACATCGAAACATCTACAAAATGTTTTGCATTTTTAAACAAAACTGGTAAACACTTAAGATCGTATGTAAAACGTTTGTAGGTGACTTATTATATCTTTATATTTATCATGTAGTTTATTTATATATTTATGTAGGTACACTTTACAAAACATTAATTCATATTATATTTCATATATATTTACAATACTACATCCATTACTCACATACATCATCATTCACAAATTCACCACACAAAATAATTAATATTATATTCACAAGCAAACCCACGCTATGCGCGTTGTTAAGCCAGCCCATTGTATCCGAGCCGAGCGATGCGCTAGCGCCGGCCGCTCGGCCGGTGCCAACAAATCGAACCTACCGCCACTAGTCGATATCTATGACGCGACGCGATGCGAGCTTGCGCTAAAACGGTGTGATTCCTAAAAAGACTTTTGTATTGTTAATGCTCGTTTACTTCTATTCTTTGTATCTATTGCGTCTGTGTTATTTCCTTCTGTTTTAATTGTATGGTGTTGTGGCGTAATAAACCTTGAACGTTAACTATCGAACCAAGTGAACTTTTGTGTTAAACATACCTACCTACCATATATTAGGATAGGATACCACGCCCCAACCACCTATAACTGGTGACCCCTAAGAAGAACATCAATAGCTATGCCAAAAACCGGCATATCAAGCGACTCGGACACAGAAAATTCGCAGGGACATGTTGACACGCGCCCCCGTCGATCACACACCAAGATGGCGACTCCTGCGGGTTTGGCCGCGAAATCAAGCACGTCATCATCGATGCCACCACAGGCCTCACACGTCAGAATTCCACCATTCTGGCCAGAGAAACCGGCGATATGGTTCGCGCAGGTCGAAGGCCAATTTGCTATAATGCAAGTGACAGATGACATGGCCAAGTTTTATCACATTTTGGCCACTCTCGATCGCCAGTACGCCGCAGAAATCGAAGATGTCCTCACCGGTCCTCCCGACTACCAACGGTTAAAAGACGAGTTGATCAAGCGTCTCTCAGCATCCAGGGAAAATAAGGTGAAGCAGCTGTTGACACATGAACAGCTTGGCACACGTAAACCGTCTCAGTTCCTGCGGCATTTACAGCACCTTGCCGGACCTGACATTCCACCGGACTTCGTACGGACCATTTGGCTCAGCCGGCTACCTACCTCGCTACAGCCGATTGTCGCGTCACAACCGACATTGCCCCTTGACGCACTTGCTGAGCTCGCTGACCGCGTCCACGACATTGCGCCCCCAGCACACCAAGTAGCAGCGACATCATCATCATCATCAGCAGTAGTGTCGCCTATTGATGAATTAACGCGCCAGGTAGCCGAACTGACACGACAAGTGAGCGCCCTAACTGCGCAGTCGCAGCACCACTCACGATCCACCGAGCGCCGCCGAGGAGGAGAACAAAGCAGCCGTTCCGCGTCACGTCGTTCTGCATCAAACTACCGCAGGTTCCCGATCTGCTGGTACCACTCGAGGCACGGGACAAAGGCAGTCCGGTGCACCAAGCCCTGTGACTATAAGCAGGGAAACGCGTCGGGCAGTCATTGATGGCGACAAACGACTGCCACAGCTCCAGCACAGGTCGCCTCTTCATCAAGGATCGTGGTACACATACACAGTTTTTAATAGACACTGGTAGTGACATTTGTGTATATCCTATCTCAGCACTTCGTGAACGTAGATGTAAGAGTAGTTATCAGCTCAGTGCAGCCAATGGTTCAGTTATTGACACGTACGGTTATATTCAGCTTAACTTGAATATAGGCCTACGCCGCAATTTGCCGTGGCGTTTTGTGGTCGCCGACGTCACGAAAGCTATCATAGGCGTAGATTTTTTAACACACTACCGCCTCATCGTTGACGTCAGCCAACAGAAACTTATCGATAGCCTGACCAATGTTAGCACTGTAGCTTGTTTAGATTTAAGTAATTCACTAGTACTAAGCGTCAAAGTAGCGACTGGTGGTGACGGTAGGTACCATAAAATTTTGTCCGAATACCCAGACATAACACGTCCCGCTGGTACTCCGGGCATCGCAAAACACAACACCAAACACTACATTCGCACTACACCTGGTCCACCTGTATCATGTTCCCCTCGTCGTCTCGCTCCTGATAAATTGAAAATAGCGAAGCATGAATTCGATACAATGCTTTCTACCGGTACTGCGCGTCCGTCTGACAGTCCCTGGGCATCGCCTCTCCATCTTGTTTCTAAAAAAGATAACGGTTGGCGTCCCTGTGGCGACTATAGGCAATTAAACGCGCGAACAATTCCCGACCAATATCCAATTCGCCATATACAAGATTTTTCACACAGTCTGTCTGGTTGTACGGTATTTTCAGTTATCGATTTGGTTAAGGCCTATAATCAAATTCCTGTTGCGGAGGTGGACATTCCTAAAACAGCCATTACCACTCCGTTCGGCCTATTTGAGTTTCCTCACATGACTTTCGGACTTAGGAATGCTGGACAAACCTTCCAGAGGTTTGTTGACGAATTGACTCGCGGCCTCGACTTTTGTTATCCATACTTAGATGATTTTTTAGTTTTCAGCAAAACACCTAATGAACATGAAGACCACTTACGCCAGCTCTTCGAACGTATGCGCGATTATGGTGTTCTGGTCAACACTTCCAAGTGTATCTTCGCCATGTCCGAGGTCACGTTTCTCGGATACCAGGTCTCTGAAAAGGGCACTAAACCACTGGAAAGCAAGGTACAGGCGATCACTCAGTTCCCATTACCGAAAACCGTGAGAGAACTACGTCGATTTCTAGGAATGGTGAATTTTTACAGGCGATTCTTGCCAAACGCCGCGCAAATCCAAGCGCCGCTTAACGCTTTGCTGACTGGGTCGGTAAAAGCTTCCCACCCCGTCATCATCGAAGGAAATGCTCTTAACGCATTCGAATGTTGTAAAAAGAGCCTCTGCGATGCAGCTCTTCTAGCTCATCCTGATCCAACAGCCAAATTAGGACTGGTTACTGACGCTTCTGATATAGCGATAGGTGGAGTCCTACAGCAGCTGAGAGACGGAGACTGGCAGCCGCTAGCATTTTTTTCCCGCAAGTTGAGTCCATCGCAGAACAAGTACTCTCCGTACGATCGCGAACTCCTTGCCATTTACGAGAGCATAAAATATTTTCGCCACATGCTAGAGGCCCATCACTTTACAGTCTATACTGACCATAAGCCGCTATGTTACGCTTTCCACGAGCGGAAAAGTAACTGTTCACCACGTCAGTATAGACACCTCGACTTCATCTCGCAGTTCACCAGCGACATCGTTTTTATCGCCGGCAAGGACAACTTGGTCGCCGATACATTGTCGCGCGTAGATGAGCTGCAGATACCTGTCGATCCTGAAGTTATGGCCGAGCTCCAATCCACGGACACAGACCTTGCAGACCACCTCCGAGCCAACACTTCACTTCGCCTCACGAAGATCAGAATACCTGGATGTCGTTCCACATTGTACTGTGACGTCAGTACACCGACGCCCAGGCCATTCGTACCAAAACAGTTACGACGGCAGGTTTTCGACAGCCTGCACTCGCTCACTCACCCTGGTGCCAACGCTACAGCCAAACTGGTTGCTCAACGCTTCATTTGGCCACTGTTGCGAAAAAACTGCCGTGAATGGGCTAAGGCGTGTTTGAGCTGCCAGCGCTCGAAGGTAACTAGACACGTTGTCTCACCATTAGGTTCGCATGATTTACCTTCAGCGCGTTTCAAACACGTCCACATAGATCTGATCGGCCCTCTGCCCCCGGCTGGTGATTATCGGTATTGCCTCACAGCAGTGGATCGCTTTACACGATGGCCGGAAGCTGTGCCTATTACCAACATCACTGCCGAAACAGTGGCGAAAGCGTTTGTCTCCTGTTGGGTAGCTCGATTCGGTTGTCCTACCGAGATTGTTACCGATCAAGGCAGACAATTTCAATCGGCACTTTTTGATCAACTCTCAAAATCCATCGGTTTCGATCACCGTAGGACGACAGCGTATCACCCACAGTGCAACGGTTTGGTGGAGCGATTTCACCGACAGCTGAAGGCAGCGATTACCTGCCACGCAGACGTTAACTGGACTGAGTCGTTGTCACTCGTACTTCTTGGTATCAGGAGTGCCTTCAAAGAAGACCTCCAGACTTCATCGGCTGATCTGGTTTACGGTGAGCCTCTTCGTCTGCCAGGTGATTTTTTCGGCCACGACATCCCATCTTATACTTCCGACATTATTGACTTCTCAGCTAGAATGAAATCATTCGCCGAGCGCTTAAGGCCTGTCCTACCTCAGCACCACTCCAACACTCGCAAAACCTTTGTATTTAAGGATTTAGCTAGCTGTAGTCACGTATTCCTTAGGGAAGAAGTGCTACGTGGCTCATTCCAGCCCGCTTACACTGGCCCATACAAGGTGCTTAAAAGAAGTGGTAAAACCTTCAAAATACGCGTAGGGAACAAGGACGTCAATGTATCTATAGACCGCCTAAAGCCGGCTTATATATTGGACGCCAACACATCCTTACCACAAGATGTCGCCTTACCAACAGACCCAGACCCTCCATCAACACTGCCACAGGACGCCCCTGTTAAGACAACTCGATCAGGTCGGAGAGTACGCTTCCCTGATTTTTATCGCCCTTAGCCGGTCTTTGGAGGGGAGTGATGTAGGTGACTTATTATATCTTTATATTTATCATGTAGTTTATTTATATATTTATGTAGGTACACTTTACAAAACATTAATTCATATTATATTTCATATATATTTACAATACTACATCCATTACTCACATACATCATCATTCACAAATTCACCACACAAAATAATTAATATTATATTCACAAGCAAACCCACGCTATGCGCGTTGTTAAGCCAGCCCATTGTATCCGAGCCGAGCGATGCGCTAGCGCCGGCCGCTCGGCCGGTGCCAACAAATCGAACCTACCGCCACTAGTCGATATCTATGACGCGACGCGATGCGAGCTTGCGCTAAAACGGTGTGATTCCTAAAAAGACTTTTGTATTGTTAATGCTCGTTTACTTCTATTCTTTGTATCTATTGCGTCTGTGTTATTTCCTTCTGTTTTAATTGTATGGTGTTGTGGCGTAATAAACCTTGAACGTTAACTATCGAACCAAGTGAACTTTTGTGTTAAACATACCTACCTACCATATATTAGGATAGGATACCACGCCCCAACCACCTATAACGTTCTTAAAAATCAATAAAAATATCTAATAATATCAATATGTTGTATTGTACTTAATATACCATACAAGATACATTAATCCCTACGATCTGTAACAACAATCTAAACTTTGAAACAATAGTTGCAGAGTCTGTTCAATTCTAGTATAGAATCGTGAATCATAGCATTTTGTGTCTTATTGTCATGGACATACGCGGCACGCGCGTCTTTACGGACTAAATATTTCACTTCACCTTGAGTAATACAATTCGATGCATCTATAGACAATATAAAATATTATATTATGTTCGAATATGATTCATTTAGTTGAAACTCCATAGAAAATGACTTACGATCACGGTCCATTTGTCAGGGGCCATTACTTTTGCGCTATTGAGCCCGAACATTATTTTCTCATTAAATACAGAGGGATTAGTTTCGGAAGATGGTGGATGGACTCATTTGTCAGATACGACGCTCGGGTGTAGCAGGAATTCTAATTAAACTTACACAACATTTAGACCAACTTATATAGTCTGGCGCGATGAGCCTGCGAACTTTGACCGGGGTTAGGATATCCACTAGCTCAGCTAGCCATTAGCTACATACATAGTTGGTAATAGCAATCGCATATCTAGGTCAAACACGAGTGCTATTAACAAACTTCTATATCAAAAATATAATTAATTGTTGGCCTCTCAGTTCATTTCGTAATAGCTCTGACTTCTGCACTATTGAGGTACGATTTTCTGCCAGGACAATCATTGTGTGATGAATATAGATGCTTGTTCGGCATCTGGGTGTTATAAAGTATCATAAGTATGTATTTAAAAATATAAAAGCACTAGCTGCTGCCCGCGGCTTCACACGCGAGGTATAAAAAGTAGCCTATGTCCTTCTCCAAGGTTCCATCTGTCTCTATTCCAAAATTTATCAAAATCGGATCAGCGGTTTAGGCGTGAAAACGTAACAAACAGACAGACAGAGTTACTTTTGCATTTATTATATTAGTATGGATTCTATCAGTCATCTGGTCACCATAATACAAGCTATGCTTAGTTCGGAGCGAGATGGTGTTGTATGCATTGTTCACCTGTTTTTTATATTTAGATTTCTAATAATTGTTTAGATTGATTTTAATAAATGTAATTCGTTTACCCGTGTTAGTTAAAGTATAATAAATAAATCAGTCATCATAATACAAGCTTTGCTTAATTAGGGGCTAGATGATATGGTGTGCCTTGTCCAGCAATACAAATTTTATATTAATAAGGAGATAGAAATAAATTATACAGACAGAGTAAGCAGATTAATAACGTTTTAATAACAAAGATATTAAAAAAATCTATGGTATTCCTTCCTTAACATATTAAAATCTATCTATCTGTTACTATGTCCGCTTGTGGAACGCGTGTCTGTAGATATCAGAAAGGCCAAGTCTCATCCTAAATTCAAAAACCTTGTCATAATTAATTGTTTGTCGTGTTGCTATATCTAATTGTTGTTGATACTTTATGTAATACCTATTCTATGTGTTATGATTGTACTCGTATATGTTTATTATTATACCTATTGAGTATGTTATATCAGTTATATTATGATGATCTGTAAGTATTTGTCTCGTGTCTGGGTGTTTCTATGTACAATATGTATGTATTAACAAAAAAGTTTATAAGATGTATAAAAGTCATGTGGTACTCATAACACAAGCTCTGCTTACTTTAGGGCCAGATGATGTTGTGTAATATTTAAGTTTAAATATCACCAAACGGTGTTTTTATAAAAAAAAGACCTCAGACGACCGCCGGACAACGAAATATTTGCCTTTTTTAAATATTGCCACAAAAACATGCCTTTTCTCTAGTTACTTATAGTCCAGTCCATCCGAAGGTTGCCTGGCAGAGATCGCAGTTAGTGATAATGCCGCCCATTGTGTTGCCCTTAACTGTAAAATAATTGTTTTTGTTATTTTCCATGTCGTAGTCAATAAGGATTTATCTAATTCCTATTATTTTATGACGATATATCAACGTGCAGAAAAACTACTACGAATCTACTCCCATTTCTATTTGCGATAAAATTAAATTCTCTTTTTCCCGTTAAAAAATCCTTCCATGAATAAAGCTGCGTATCCCGCGGGACTGCCATCGGATTCGGTGGCTAAATTGGATCGTTGTTTCCTCAGTCCAGCCTAATACTTTAGTCTGCAGGTAGGACCGTAAGTGGTGTGATAATGATTCATCACATCATGCCAGGTTATGCATATTATGCAATATAGGTTGTGTGTTCGTTTACCTCCCAGGTACCACGTTTGTGCGACGAACACGTTGGTGTTTTTCATTCGTAAATTGAAATTACGAATTTCAATTTTTGTTACATAAATATATAATGCCGGACAATTAATAATATAATGGTTACTTTAGGTTATAGATTTTGGAACCCAAAAAGAAGCTTCTGTATTTTTGATAAATATTTGTCATTGCGTGACCCAAGAGCTATCTATCATCTGGCTCAGCGTATTAGCATTGCCATTTCACGTGCCGCCAGTGTCTTGGGAGTGCTTTGGCAGTGATCTGGATCAGTTTAACTATATATAGATCGTTTTAAACAATCCTTAGATATCTCAACTGTTTCACATGTATTTTATATTATTGTACATTATTCTGTACATTTTTGTAACTTTGGAAACTTTTTACCTACAATTTTATATTACATTATTAAAAATATTTGCTGATTTATATAAGTGTGTTATACCTTTATGACATTTTATTATCTAATACCAGCCGTTCAATTTTCTTTTGGTATAAGCACAACCGTACAAACTATTGTGCGGGT
Organism: Lampropteryx suffumata; assembly: GCA_948098915.1. Classification (NCBI taxonomy): domain Eukaryota; kingdom Metazoa; phylum Arthropoda; class Insecta; order Lepidoptera; family Geometridae; genus Lampropteryx; species Lampropteryx suffumata. The sequence continues at coordinate 11,782,080 of OX402553.1, forward strand.
AATACATTCGTTTATAACGGAAGCAAATCTAATAGAGAAGGAAGACTCTTTATTTATCTCGTCTATTTATTTGTTGCAAGTAGGTAAGGACTTGCTTTGTTTCATTTCCGAAAAAAGAGCGCGCGTTTGGAATAGAGGAAACAAATGAAAATGCTAAGGAATATTCCGTGCACGTGGTTTTGTGTACCATGAAGGTGACTAAGAATGTAGAATTAGATAAGGTTATATAGATAAGTTACACCTAAATCATGATGTTTTTTTACAAAAATAAATTTTATTTTATGTTTTTCACTTTTACCATCCACTCCATAACAATCACCTGAGGATCATTAAAATGGCTCAGCACCCGCATCTGACTGTAAAAACGGGTTAGTAATTTTCGCTGAACTATATAACACTTCGAGTGAGTTCTACGTGGAAATGATCATATATGAGTGCTGCTTGGAGACTGATGATGGAGACGACAGCAATAGTCTTCAAATTTTTGGGGGTTAGTCTGCTATTAGAAGAGCTGACTATTAGAAGAGCTGGCAATAAAGAAGGAAAACTTGAAACAAGCCTGGCTCGGTGCCAGCCGTTATGCACCTGCAACCGAAACGACACCGCATGTACTGATTCGTCTTTTCTGCGGGTCTTGTTGGCAAGGTCGAGAGGTTAGTGTGAGTACCTGGAAAGGCCTGCGCTATCAAACAGAATCCCAGGCAGAGTGACTTCAGTGGAGAGGAAACTTCACAGACCTCAGCTGGAGTGGATCCATGAACGAAAGTTTTCAATTACCATTAACTGCTCTGTAACTTTACTGCCAACTAAGTCATCTTCAACAAATGAACGAAGGCCAATGATGATGATGACACCTAAATCACTATTATTCGTTTTTTTTGTACAATGCGCACAACACTATCTATCCCTATACGTATACGTATATCTATATACGCCTTTGGATTAATAACAGTGGAGTTTTTGAAGTGAAAGCTTCTTTCGCGTTGAGCACTTTTTAGGTGAACAAAAATCATGGAACTCGCGTCATCTTCACCGAACGCTTGAGCTATGGATGAATGTTGATTTTTCTGAAGTGTAATCTTTATATGTAAAATAATTGCAATAATTGTGTACAATAGCGCAATAAATTAAAATTGTATAAGACCATATGCATGATAGTACTATCTACTGATAAATAAAACATACTTGGGGACTGCCGATAGAAGAGAAAAATAAGTAACATGTGAATGGTATCGTCGAGCTATTAGATTATTTTTGGTTTATAAAGTAATGTTTATGATCAAGGATTAAGTTGGTATAAGTTTAAATTGGTATAATAATCTAATAGCTCGACGATACAATTCACAAGATAATTAGTTTTCACTTCTATCAGCAGTCCCCAAAGACTGCCCCGAATTTTTATTATATTACATATTATACCTCTATTATTACATAATTAGCTAACGTGGTGTTTAATTGTGCTGTTCTTGTCATTCTACTGTTAATGAATAACTACATTGTCATGTCATTCTACTGTTAATAAAATCAACAGATTTACGCAACTTATTAGATAGTGTGTGATTATATATAGACTCTTTAATGGCGTTTCTAAACCCCGGTCCAACTATATCTTGTATCAATAATTGCTAATGCTAATAACGCTGTCCCGTTTGCAACTTCGTCCGCGCGTTTAAAAAAGGTAAAATAATAATAATAACAATGCCCGGCATTTCACACAGCATCATCTAGCCCCAAATTAAGCAGAGCTTGTGCTATGGGTACATGACTGATATACTACTAATATACTTTTTTTTGTGTAAATACATAACATATTATTCATAGAAACACCCAGCGAACCCGCAACTTTCTGCGTCTGAACCGGACCTTAGTCTACCGCGCCACAGAGGTCGTCAATATAATATATAATATTTCAGAATAACACATTTTGCTTGACTTTGCTTCTATATGATACAATTGTTCATGCGCGCACAATGGCAACTGTCATAACCTAACAAACCGAATATTGACGTTGTATCAAACTGGACTCACCACTTTAAATCTTTACTTATTTTTATTTACAAATTTAAAATTTTTTGATGATTATTCGAGGCAAATCCAACAAATTAAAAATCATGAATATCGGGCCAGCCGCTCTCGAATTATAATTGATGTAACTAACAAGACTTTGTTTTATATATATAGATGATTCATTTAGATAATATCTAAGGTGTTTTAGCGATTTCAGTAAAGATTTCTGTGAATCGTTTATTAAAGTAGTATTAGTAAAGTCATATTCAGCTAAGACCTGTAATGACACATTCATTTATTTTAGCAACCATTTATCTGCTATTATAATGACAAACATGAACATAATCAGTTTCGCAAAACTAATTTTAACTCCCATATAAGTTTGTATGCCGCGACTATAACGCAATCATAAGATGGCTCAACTAACAAGAAGCAAAACTCTAGTTAATAGCGTGACCCAATAATAACAGTAAAAGGTCTCGTAGCTTATCTAGATGGCATGTTTGGAGAATATCCAAGCCATTTGCCACAACGCGAGAGAAATAGCACTTTAGACCCAAAAGCAAATGACGTGAAAATATAGATTTATATAAGTAGAATAAGGCGATGGACTCATGAGTCTCATGATAGGTGATTTCTGATTTATGATAATAGTTTTAAATTATCATGGAGCAAACTTCTAAAATAACTGGCCATTGACCTAACGCAAATATAAATGAATCAGAAAATAAATATAGTTAATAATCTAGAAAATACTATGAGAGGAGGCATCTAAGCGCTCGCTGGCGTTACCTTCAAAGGTTAATTGGATGCTTAAAACCTACAACATTAGCATATTAAAATTGAACCAAGAGCGATATTGTCAATAAAGGTGAAAATAGACTGCGGAGAACGTTATGTTATTAGAAAAAAGACATTAATATTGCTGTTTTAATACCGGCTGTACCATGTTTCATTGCGTAAGGGGTTAATTTTAGTTACGTTGCTTTCATCAGCAAGCCATAAAATTACAGTACACTAAGACTACACTAGACTTACCGCACAATTACTCTAGCAAGAATTTTACGCAAAACAGTAAAGTATACTAGATGCAGCATCTAATATATTAAAAATAAAGTATCTATTCGTTTGTTAGGTATGATGCCAGTTACCAAAATACTACTGAATATTTTAATACTAAAATAGTTTTACGTCCTGTCGCATGCTGGATGAGCTGTGAGCCAAAATCTTCACTCGGTGTAGCCCCGAGCACGACGGCAAGATGATATCGAAACCTTTGACAAAACTTCGGTCTACTCAGCAAAATGATAAACGATATAATCGCAACAATAATCGTGTAAAACCAACTCGAAGTTACATCGTTCGACTAATGTTTGAACGATGGAACAACCGATATTACTTTTGACAACCGATTGGCTCCCATTGACTCAAAACCGAGATGACTGGAAAGATCAGTAAGATGCCTTTGCATAGCAGTGGGACACAAGGGGCTAATCGTAATCTTATGTACACACATAATGAGAAAAGTATGTTTGGTATCTGATATTTTATATTATGCGTTCGCGAACGCACGCGTCTATGACTTTTATGCGATAATACGCAAGAGAACGTCGTCCCTGATGCGTCGCGTGAGGGGCAGCTCCAACAACTACTTATAGCAGGAAGACTGGACACGTACTGCATTTTCATGAAGCACTGTACAGAGGTGCACCATTCGCACCGTTGATGTAATGATGTGGTTCATGCAGTCTGTATTTTAATTTCTTTGTTTTATTTATATTCTGTGTGTTTATAATTATTATGATAAATATATAATTTATATATATACTTATGAAGGCTAAAATAAATGAAAAAAAAAAGCAACGAGCTATTTAATTACCTCACTGAAATAATTAAGTAGCTAAATAAGAGTTTTATTTCCTAAAGGGTTCGCGGGTGCACTTTACTCGGAAGGGATGGATCAGGTCGAGCCCTCACTCGGTAACACCCATTCATTCGCCGTGGAGGGTAGGTGAACAAAATTGCAGATGCTCCCTACACTACATTTACACTGATTGAATGAAGCACTTAAAGGGGGAAGACTCGCGCACTGATTTCTTAAACGTTACCAACGTTTAGGTACCTGCACAGCTTTTTCCTCGTTTTATCTATATGTAAAAGGATTTTCTTTTACCTACGTCTTGTTATAATAATGTCTTAGTGAACATTGCATTAGTAGTATCTTTTGAAACGAATTTGTTTTGTGTTATTTACATAATACATATGCCTATATTATATTATACAAGTGTACATCTATACGAGTTGGGTTATTTCATCACCTTTGAGAGTCAAGTGTGTACTTTCCTGATAAAACACACACTGCACCTTTAATAAGAAAGTTTTCAACAGGTTAAAGTTGTAAGAACAGACGAGTTTCTTATTAAATAGTTCTTTCAAAAGAAGCTATTAGAACAAGTTGTTTGACAAACAAAATTACAAATTACGAGTAGTAGGAGCAGTTGAAAACTGTGAATTAAGAATCTATGTAAGAACCTCGATAACAGACCTAGCTATAAACGATCTAATCATATAATAAATTATAAATATTCGTGGACAATGCACACAACACCATCTTGCCTCAAACTAAGCATAGCTTGTATTATGGTGACTAGATAACTGATAGAATACTTATATATTTTTAAATACATGCTTATGATACTTTATAACACCCTGACACAACAAACAACTGTGTTCATCACACGAATGTTTATCCTTGGAGGGAATCGAACCCTCAACCTACAGCGCAGAAGGCAAAGCTACTGAGCTGACAGGCCAGTCAATAGTTTTATAATAGTCATCCAATCTGCTCAAATTAAAAAAAACAAATACTTTTTGGGAACAAAAGTACAATCTGTCCACCCATAGTTGAACAGGTAGTGAAACATTAGAAATAATGGTTAAGCGCATATGAAGGCTTCCGAAGTCCGCAAGGGTAAGATTAATTAGTGAGGTACAGATCCCTAAAAAAGTATTTCTATCAACGTCCGTCCCTTATTATAAACTTCATACTCAAGCAGTAGACTCTTTGATGATGGTGATATGGATGAGTTCTCACTCGATCTTGTTTGTGTTGGCCTAGACCTAGACCGTAGCGTTGCTCGTAGCAACTCGTAACATCGCGTAGCGCTCATTATTCGTAGCACTAGTAGCGATTGGTAGCGTAAAACAACCATGATTTTTTTCCAGCTTTTAGAATTAACTAGTGGTCAGTTCCTGGTCATGGACCATGTAATAAGCAAAATAAAAGAATTTGGTATAGAGCTATCATGTTTTTAAAGATATTTATATTAGGCTGTTACTCATAGTCTAGTTAAGCCTTACTAGCCGTGATATTTTTTCTTATAATTAAGCATATATGCTACAACTTTTAAAACTTTTAAGGTACCCCAAACAGCGGTTAAGCCGGGAGATATTGGACTCTTAATAATAGCATATATATTTAAATAATTATTTCAGAAAATTAATTTTAAAATTAAAATTAATGATAGCTATAGACACTTTTTTGCAGATCACAAAATTCTAACACTTCTGTCCCTCTACATATTAGAAGTAGCTCTTTTTGTAAAAACCTGTTTCTCTGATTTTGTAATATGTAATGTCCCAAAGCAGACGGGATAATACTAGGTTAAAATTATACCCGGTAAAAACAGCACTATGCAAAAAAGTGTTGTTGGTGTTGCTCCTAAATTTTATAACAAACTACCTACACTGCATAGAAACCTGAATGCCCAAATGTTTAAACTAAAATTTAAAAAATTGTTAATTGCACAGTGTTATTATAATCTTGACGATTTGTTTTGTGATCAATATTTTTTTTATATATTTTAATCTTGCATGCCATCTCTCTACCTAATTTGCATACCAAAAACTGGTCAAGCATGTTGTTTCACACTGTTACATTTTTGTCATCTTCTGTACACATGTTTTCTGGCAAATAAAAATATCTTTGAATCTTTGACAACATTAAAAATAAAAATTTTAGGTTCATAGTATGTTAGTATTTGTCTTACTCCATATTAGTAAAAACAATAACAAAAATTACAAAAACTATAATCGAATAATGATAAAATAATTTATCATTACTCGATTACAGTGCTTAAGGAAATGTTTATCAAACGAATATCTGTATAGAAAACTGTTTAAAAACCTCGAATCATCTTTGAAAGACCTATTCAACGATTTGCACACGATAGGTTAGTCATTCTTTTTTAAAAGAAAGCTACTCGATTTTACATGCTTATTTTACATGTCCCACTTTTTTTTTCAATCACTAATACGTATTTACCGTGCATGTTTTTATAAAGATAAGGCTGCGAGCTAAAGCTCTGATTAGCGGACAGACAGGCAGTCAGACAGATAGACGCAGCTAAACTTTATAAGTGTTGCATGTTAGTTTTTGGTACCCTAAAAACGATGATAAATTAACCATGTTGGTGAAAACGAAAGTTAGATTTTTCTCAAATTCGTAATTAGGCTTAAATGACCGTAATTACGCTTATCTCTTTTGATTTTTTACAGCTCCAAGGGACCGTAGACCTAAGTATTTGATATTAGTAATACACACACTTACATGAATACACACACGTCGTTAAAAATGAAAAGTAACACCTCTTTACTAGTACATCTGTGTATTATAATATGTAATTTTACATGAAGTAATAGCCTAACCTAACCTAATCTAACAACATCTTAGATTGTTTAGTGCGATTGCCGAGTCAATCTATTTATTTAAAACTTAAAAGATTTTTGATATCGATATGGCCACTATAATATGTTGTTAGGTAAGCTAATTGCGTAATAACTTAAGATAGAAGGTCCCTTAAGTAGGCACTGAATAAATTAACCTACTAGGTATTACACGGATCTCACAACTTTTTACGGTAGAAGAACTGAGTTGCGAGACTTGGTTTTTTACTTATTTCTGCGAGTACAGAAGTGCACATGAGAGTGCATCTCTCTTTCTATTGCGTGACTCTATCTAGTCTGGCGCAGAGCTTCTCTATGAACGTGCCCAATTGGTTGTCTGGAAGATATCGCCATATGCGATAAGACCGCCGTTTGCAGGACATATTACATTGTAGCCGTTGCATTAATTTGGTTTGTACGTACCTCGTTATGTTCTCAATTAAGTTAATTATTATTATTATTATAGGTTGGGTGCGCCAATGTACTTGTTACTTCGTACCAAAAGTTCCGTGTACGCCGAGTACGCCTGTTTTTGTAAGCTAATTCACATAAAAAATACTTTACCTAGGTAGCCAACACCAATATAACTTGTTAGTTAACTAGCTCGTAAGACAACTTCGACACTAATTGGTCTCTCCTAAGTTTTCAGGATATGCAAATTGGCCATTAGCAGGGCTAATATGATGTTAACCCGTTGGTGCGTTCCTTACAGGGCTGCACATTGTTTTCATATATTTACAGTGATGTTGTTAGTGAGTCTATAAAATATTAGATAAGAATGTTTAGTCCAAATTAAAATAAACTTACATACCTAAGGGTATCTGTAGTATTTGTGCTTTTATTACTTCAGGATAAGTGTGATTCGACGGATGAAAGTATACAACAGTATATAAAATGAAATAAAATTATTTATTTTCGTGAAATGTTGTACATACGAATAGAGAACTTAAATACTTAATTAAATCAACTGATTTATCTAGGAAACTATCAGGTCTATATTTATTCAAATATCAACGACTAGTAAGTAATAGATATAAGGGCAATTTCAATCAACTGCAGAGGTTTATATAAATATGGTTACTACTGTTTTTAAGTCACTAGTATCGATGCATACTAATGCATGCTTGTTAGCGTTGCAGTACATGCCTCCATTACGGTGAAGCGGCCGATCTGAAGCGGTGATTATGAGGCGTGTGCACCGAACCTGTGCTTTTTAAAGTATGGGACTAATATGTTTGCTCATTAGAGTAATATGCTTTGCAGAGTGGTCTGCACGGTAGCGGTAACTTATAAAATAGCTCTATTTTATCAAGCTGATGTTTATTGCATATATTCATTTAGACTATCATCCGAATTAGTTTAGTTACAACCGTTGAAAACATTTCTCCCGTATTTTCAGGTTTATTTATACACCTGAAACAAAATATGTAATTGCTACAAATATTTCATAGTACTTTTATAGAAATATATACATAAAATATGCACAGTGAGAACGGATCATGTATTGCAATAAAATGTTTTATTTATGTTGGTCTGTTCATAATGAACATACAAGAGCTGCTCAAAAAGCGTGCTGGCTGGGGTCAGCTTACCTCGTTTTAATTTTCTCGTTATATTCCAACATTATTTTTCAAGTATTCATTTCAATTTTATTTTTTTCTCTGAAATAGAGATATTTTGGATGAGTGCGTGAAAACTTTTGCTTAACAATTATATTTCTGGAATAAAGGCCCATCAACAATATTTCACGAAATAATACATTGAAAGCTAAATGAGCTGGAACTTTTTAATAAGAAAAAAAGAATACCTTGTGTTTTGGTCTAGCATTTTTTTGCTCATCACATTTAGGGCAAAGCCATTTTCCTTCAGGTGGCGAGACTACACCGACACACCCGAAGTGATACCACTGTAACGCGCAGTTAGGCCCATCGCAGCCTATCATGGGTGAATCTTCAATGTATTTTCCACAAAAACAATAGTCACTTTTCCTCTCAGTATAATATTGGAAATCGGAGTTTGAGTCGTCCTCTTCCACGAACTCGGCATCATTTATCGGCAGCACGTGGCACACGTGGGCCGCATACCGCCAGAGCTTTAGGCCGCATCGCTCGCACCAAGAACTCTCAGTGCCGTGCCGCCAGTAGAGATGCTCCAACAAATGTTTATAGTCGCTGTATAACATGGCGCAGCGGCCACACGTAAAGCCTGACTCGACGGGTTTTACAAGGGAACTTTTACAAGTTTTCATTTCGCTCAAGTTCTTGACTTTGTTTAAGATGAAACTTTGGTTTGGCAAAACATGTAGGTACTTAATTTTCGCGTAAAATTTAAGACTTATTAATATCGTTACGTTGTTACGTAGAAAACTCAATGTTACCTTACAAAGCTGGCAATCAACTGATTTGAAAAATAAAAATTCCTTATTTATGAAGAAATTCACAAGTAAAAAGCTAAATTCGCACTAACTAATGAGGCATCATTAAGATAACGAATTCTAAATTAGCCTACTACATTATATTTATAATTAAACTATTGGTGCTGGTGACGAAAAATATCTCCTAATTAGTAAGCATGTTATTATTATCACTTCATTGTACAGAATCACAAATGATGGCTATTTTTATGACAAGCTGGTAAGGGTACCCTTATAATTCGATTGAAATTGGATTGAGTGAAATCCCTGCACCTACTTACATAAAGTATGCAATTAAAATAATTATTCCCTTAAACGTTAGAGTGCTTCTCGTATTTGTATTAACTCGTTAATTAGTCCTCTCTTATGTTATTCGTCTTGTTAGTGATAGCAATGGAACCGGAAATCATTATTATTACACACTTGAATGTAGCTAGGTACTCGTACTATAAAATGTACTTCAAAGTACAGTAAGGCAAAATAATATAGGTAGCTTGTGCTCCATGTTGTTTCTTTTAAATATTGTGGTTTGTCGTTATAAAACAGTTTCAGCAGTTGTGAGAGAAAAGCTTTGAAGGAAATGTATTTCATAGCATAAAGTAGATACTTCTACATTATAAATAGAAGTTAATGCTGAACTGAAGTAACGATCAATTTGTATCCTCAAACAAGAAATATTAGCTTTTACTTATTAATAACATCGATCAAGTTTATTGAAGTAGAGTAAATACATAATGAAGTTGTTTAGTAATTTAGTTTGTGTGTGCTCAGAACACAATAAAACTGGGAAAATAAGTATTATATTTTATTTATAGTAAGTATTTATACATTTTCGTAAAAAGTAAAGCCAGGCATACACTCGACATGGTACAAGATCTGGATTACAGCCAAACGGATCACGTCTTGAGCTTCCGCACAGGAAACTTACTTCGGTTGAATTCAGCTCGACATGGCTTAGCTGTGACAGTATTTTTCTACGGAATAATATAAGTTAATATTAAAGTTAGGTTAGGGTGCCATTTTGTTGAAATTTTCTAATGCGTTGCAAACAATTATTTCTTGATTAGTACGTTACTCGTGATGATCATAGCATCATGGCAGGCATAAGAAATATATCAACCGGTTACAATTATCAATGGTTAGATGCGGGCGGAAGGGTTTTGACTGGCTTGTCAGCTCAGTTGCTAGTAGCTCTGCCTTCTGCACTGTAGGTTAGGGTTTCTCGATTCCCTCCCAGGACAAACATTTGTGTTATGAACAAACGTATTTGCTCTGTGCCTGGGTGTTATAAAAGTATCATAAAGTATGTATTTAAAAATATCTAGGTATTCTATCAGTCACCTGGTCACCATAATACAAGACATGCTTAGTTTGGTATGGTACAATTGTCCACCAATATATATTAATATTTTTCTGTTTTGATAAATTGAAAATGGTTAAAAAAGAAAGTGACTTGTTTATAATTCTAGAAGGTTGTCTGGCAGGTAATGTTTAAAACACCATCTCATATCATACCAGTAAGACCTACTTACTTACATCATTCTGCTTGAAATATTTGATAAAATAAAATGATACCTAGAGGCATCGGTCGTACGGTCGTACATGACACACGGTTCCCCGTGCTTGTGGAATACTGAGTACAAGTTTATGACAAAACTAGAAATTTTGCATTATCCACCCACCTACACTAATTTTTTTTTTCTCACCCGTCTACGTTCTATATAATAGTACCTGGGTGACTGAGCTTTGATCGGTATAAAAAACGTATACAACGACGTTTTCTAAAAATGAAACCCAACTTGATCGATTTATCGCCCCCGAAACCCCGTGCATACTAAATTTCATGAAAATTGTTGGGGTCGTTTCCGAGATTCAGATTATACTATATATATATATATATATATATATATATATATATATATATATATACATTATAAACAAGAATTGCTCGTTTAACGGTATGAGATAAGTTTTTTGTGGTTGTTATAAAATTTTGCGAATATGTTTTTAGATGTGAAAGCTTAGTGATCACAAAGAACACAGAACTTTCTGTTTCTAAAAACATGTCATGTGTTCAAAAAAATTGGATGCAAAAAGCTATTTCACCAACAACAACACACTGTGCGTTTCATGACTCGTTCGAAAACAAAATGAAACATATCTCGCATAGTTTTTACGGGCCGTTGGGCTGGTAGGCGAAAAATCGTGAATATTAGCAAAATATATGTAGTGACAGCAATCCTATCTGGGCCCCTAAACCAGTCATAACTTTATCGTGTTTGCATTATTTTCCACATGACTGATCGACAGGATTTGCGTGAAAATGCGACATGAATATTTCATCGTTAAATAAACAAATTCAATCACTTTCGTCACCCATCGTTATATTATTTAGATAAATTACCTTTAGCTCTATGACACAACAAAGCTTTTCTAAAACTTATATTATGTGTATCTGCTGTAAACCTAGGGCCGTATTCCATAACAAAACAAAATTCACATCGAGAACTGAGCATATATTTTCTGCCAGAATTTAATTCAGAACTGTCAGAAAATCTGTGCATCTCTCTTAAATCTCCCTGTACTAGATTTGTTTAAAGATGCAGGCAGTAATGAACGTAGGCATTCTTACATAGATTTAAATACCTATATCACGTCAATAACTTCTTCAATGCCCATGTGTATTGGTAGAGCTGATCACACCACAAAATTATAGAATAGAATAATGGTTTCACTTTCAAAACTTTCGTGAATTTTTCTATATATTTTGATGATCTTCAAGTTTGATTCGATCCGTTTAATCAAATTCCTAATTTGAGTGCGAAACGTGAACAGATTAAGTTTCTCTAGATGAATCGAAATGTTGGTGTTGGTTTCCATCGACAAAATAATACGTGAGTAAACAATAATGGTTTATTTGACACACAACTCGAAAAAAGTTACAGACAAAGAGAAAAAAACATATACCTATAATTATTAACTTGTAAGCAGACCAAATTATACATGTTTATATTTTGTGGTTATATTATTTTGTGCCTTGTGGTGTCAAAAAGGTCAAATTTCAGCTTTAATAGCTATCTGTTATCTTGATAACAGTTAACCGAGATAATGAAACATGTTGACACTCAGTGCAATTTCCAGGCGAGAAGATATAGGTACTTGTACGAAGCGCTGGATGAGCAACGAGAGACGCAGACATCAACAATAGGTAATGAACTGCAGCGACAAGATGAGGTATCACTATAAGGTAGTAATTTCAGATACCTACACCATTTTTATTTATAGCTGTGTATAAAATAGAAATTAATTTAGTTACAGAGCTTCTAATTTCATTATTACAACCTATTATTTGTTTAATTTATAAAAGATTAGATATTCCACACTGATTTGCCACTAGAAAATACCCTCATAAGTACGATACCTCTTTGGCTATTATAGGTTTTGGTATCGTTGGTTGAAACGGCCTGAAAACAATGCTTTTGTTGCAACATTTTTCATTTAATCATTCGCTTTATGTTGTCTACTTTGCATTCCATACAAAGAAATAATAACGTTACTGTGAACGAACTACTGCTTTGTATTCGTTAAAAGACCAATAAATGCAATGAAAATAATAATTTTCACCATCCCATATATTTATTTTAGTATACGTGCAAATTTACATTTTAACAGTTTATACCATGGTGACACAAGATATTGAAAAAATGCGAAGATACCTACAAATCATTCTAGTTGTACAGATAATGCAAACATTTGTCTCGTGGCAGGAATCAAACTCGAAGCTCGCGTCTCAGCAGTGCAAGCTTCTGCCACCAAGGTTATACAACTATTAAAAGACTTATATGGTTCTATTAGTGAGGGAGGATAGTTAACGAAGAGTAGGAGCTACCTCTTAACTTGTCTGTGGCTTTGAACAATTCAATTTTGTTTCATAACTATTTTTAACATTTTGACGTGCGTGTTGCTGACGTTTAGATTGAACTTGCGTAATTTATTTGGAGGTTTTTGGGATAATCCGGGAAGCAATTGCAACGCCTTGTATTTGTTTAATAAATATTTCGATGTAGGTATGTGATTTCGTGGTTTATCAATCAATAAACCACGAAGAGCCACACGCCACAGAGGTCGATGTGGGTGATGGCTTGCCTGAGACGCAAAATATTGCAGGTTCTATTCATGCCGCGGCATAAATGCTTGTATGATATGCAAGTAGTTTTTTCGAGTTTGGGTGTTTTTCTATGTATTTACAAAAAAAGGTGTCTAAGTAGTGTCACAGTCATGTGGTACCCATAACACAAGCTCTGCTTATTTTAGGGCCAGACGACGCTGTGTGAAATGTCTGGCATTATTTATTTATTCATAAAACTTGAGTTATAAGCAAGAGTGTAAACAATATATATATGTTTTACGCTCTTAGATTCAGCTGGTTTCGGATTCTAGGAAAAAAATCGTCTTGATAATAAAATAGGTACCTACACCATCACAAAAGAAAAGTAATAGCTTACTTAGAACAAATAAATTGGTCAAGCGCATAGCGGACTACTAACAGTGAATACTTCCTAAGTCATTTGGTCAGTAGGGATAGGAAAGGCTAAATTTAAAACCAATATAAAAATAGAGTTTTTTGGAATTTTAGGATCCTTTCAAGCGCTATCGTGCAAAACCCGGAATTACCGTTGAGCGTCAAGCGCCTCAAGCGCCATCTCTGGAGTCAAAAGCACTCTGTACTTAGTTGTGTTTCTCCCAAGATTTCTCGTTTTTTTACTATAATACGTATAAAAAATATATAATGTATTGTAATCTAGACAAAACGTGACGTGATAAAATCCGCAACGAGAAAATCCGTAGAAGAACCAAAGTCGCCGACGTAGCGCTCAAAATTTGCAAGTTGAAGTGGCAATGGGCAGGCCATATAGCTCGCAGAACTGATAACCGTTGGGGAGTAAAAGTTCTCGCAGGCGACCAAGGACAGGAAAACGAAGTGTAGGACCACCCGATGGACTGACGACATTGTAAAGATCGCAAGAAGTCGGTGGATGGAGAGGGCTCAAAATCGTTCTTCCTGGAAATCTATTGGGGAGGCCTATTTCCAGCAGTGGACTTCATAAAGGCTAATATGATAATGATGAATCTAGACAATATTTCCTATTCCTTTTATTATTACTTTCATTTCTTTTAATCAAAAATTTTAAGCATAATTCCAAAAATAAAAAAAATAAGAGATCTTCTTGAGCACTTCTACAGATGTTCAAGTTTTTACCCCTAAAAGTATGTGAAAATGTATGAAGAAGCCATGAAAACCATGATTAAACTTAATACAAATATAGTAACTTACATATTTTCCATTGTACTTTACTTCCAATCAACAAATATCACACAAATAATGCACTCAAGGCGGTTGACCAACATTTTTTGAACCCTAGCAAGACCATGATATTTTTTCATGTAATTTCATCATATACCTATCCAACTGTTTGGGAACAATTCAAGATTTCCAAAAAAGCGAACGCTGACCTGTATTAAAAACAACTATATTAATGCTTAATATTTATCAAACGAATATCTGTTTTTGAAAAACAGTTTAAGACCGATTTTAATATCTTTAATCCCACCCATCCCATCTTTAATATGCCACCCTAAGGAGTTGAAAAATAAAATCAACCCTAAAATAAATCCCATTTAACACGTAGGGGAGGTACCCTTTATAACATTAAAGTTTTTATTTCATTTCATTTCTTTCCATTGAGTAATACCGTTATAGGCTGCGAGCAAGAGCTGTGATTGGGGGCGAACAGACAAACAGACAGACATGGCAAAACTACAATGGTTATTTGAGGCCTTCAGTACCTTAAACAGTAAGCACTCATTTAATTGAACATCATAAGTCATGATACCGAGTTTCTGAAAAAAAAAAACACGGTAATAATTTTACCATCGTTTTGTGAAATTACTTAATGTGGCGGGTTGTCGAGCAATTGTTCACAAAAGTTTGTTAACCTTCTTTGTATTAGAAACTCAAGCACATACCTCCTCAATTGATCGATTTAATAAAATTGAACTCAAATAACTGGTTTCAAAACTTTCACACAACGCCTTTACCTCGAATTACCTGTAATAAGGTGAGCGCATCTGCAGTTTTAAAATGTTCGACGTTTCACGGTTCGGTTAAACATTGCGCAATGAACCATCGCAGAAAGCGCTCATCAAACGAGCGCAGCTTAATTGCAAGCTTCTATTGAATTTTAACTTTAGAAATTCACAAAACATTAAGGCTTTAATAACCGCACGTGCATATAATAATATCGTTAATACTCCTTATTCTAAAGCTCACTGTGACCTAGAGAACTTATTGTTGAGCATGTCGATTGTCTGTGAAATCAATTCAAGATATCCAAGATATCCAAGATGCAAGAGAATAGCAATTCACGAGCAAATAACAAAAGAGAAAGTCCTGTAACGTTTTCAATAACTGTCGTCGAAAGAGAATGAATTATTCATGGCTTATAAAACTTTTACAAGGTGTCATTTGTTAAGTTTTCTCCAGTAGCAGTGACAAAATTCTTGTGAACATCGCTAGAATTGAACTCCGTATGCTATCAACAACTTTTTCGATTTGTCAAAGGATTTAATGTGACGTGGGGCGTTCGTATACGTTGATCTCTTTTATTTACTTTGACGGTTGAGATAAATATTTGTACAAATATAGAGTAGAAGTGAAGAAGATCTGTTTAAAAGCCAAATGAAGTATTCTTCAAAAAATTTTGTAAGTATGTATTTAAAAATAAATACGTATTCTATCAGCCATCTAATATGTCCCATAGACATGTTCTGCTTAGTTTGGGACTAGATGGTTTTGTGTTGATTGCCTACAAATAATATACGTTCGCCGCGACAATTACATCAAGACACTTTTGTATCTCTTTATTCTACCACGTTTTTAAAACATTTTGGTCTGGGTAATTGAAAAAGTTTTCAGCAGTGTCTTGCCATGATAAATTATTTACAAAGAACTTTGAAATTGAACAAGTAGAGAATCAGCTAAATACTCACACGGTGAATTTGGTAAGCTCCTTTGAAATAACGACCGAAGTTTGCACTCTGTATCCTCAAGATAAACAAAATACGATGAAAATAATTATAGAAGTCTTGAGTAGCGAGTTGGGCCGTGTTACTAGTCGGAATGACGAATTATTTCGTAAACAATTCCAACGTAATGAATAAAGTTGGGTTGTTAACGAACCGATCTGAAATTTCTATCGGTAGTGTTCATGTTTTATCGTGAGTACACCACATAATATTTTGGTTTTGCGGTTCGGACTAGGAATTTTGGTAAATTAATTATAACTAGGTATAGTTTACGAACTTTAACTAGTTATGGAAAATGTGGATCTACACAATTAATGGATATTAAATCTGAGGGTTTCCATATAGGTCGTGGTAAATGAGATAATTACTAGGGCTAGATAAATATATTTCAAGTAATACAGCGTAGAATACTAATTTTAAATGGGCGAAAAAATAACAGAGAGAAATGATTGCGTACGTATACCTGAAATTACTGTACATTTTAGGAACCACAATTTTATAATATTATTTCTTATTATGGTAGTGTTAGGTAAGGTTAGTGCGATGTGTATTTTAGAATTGTAGATAGTAATTTTCCGTTATTGTGATGTAATTGTAATTTTACATACATTGCTAGTTTGCTTTTATTTTGCTATCAACAAAAATACATTTGTGATACCTAAAAGCATTTGGTGTATATATAAAATAGAGTTTTGTCGGAAATCCACTTGCGGTAATCTAAGCTCTACCCCCAATTGGCAAAAAGATCTTTATTGGCTCAAGCCGGACACCGATTCCGGATCAATCAAGTGGACTATTGGAGTGATTGCTGTGGAAATACATAGGATACGATTGCTTTTTGGTATATTGTGAATTGTATTTTGCAATAATAATATACCGGATGATGACGTAGATTACTGGAGAGAATATATTATACTTCAACAAAATGTATCTAACCTAGTGGGAAAAATATGTACCCCTATAATGACTCTGCCAATAGTTTTGGGGTTATTGTTAATCAATATTAACTTGAATTATCCAAATATTTGGCTTGCTGGCAAGTTGGAAAGGGATTGAATAAGTTTTCGAGTAAAATTTACTAACTAAAAAGTTGAGAATCCAATGCATAACTTTATTCTAATAAACTACAAGGACGTAGTTTGTACATACGAGGTCACTGTCCATGCTTCCGTTTGTCTTGGTCTTGAGCCAGTTTAAGCCAGATTTTAGTAGTCCCCCTCACGTCTGCATAGTGTCTGTGTTGTACTTAACGATATGGACAGAGCTTGGCCAGTATGCGGGTAAACTAAAGTTCACTCGTGATAAACACGTTGTTACTACTACAACGGGTATTATATTCTTGTGAATAACTTTCTTCAAATTGGAGAATTCTTTCTACTCGAGCTTTTGACGACGTAAACCTGAAAAGTTCTTGCAAATAACTGGAGTTCTACCTACAAGCTAACTAAAGAAACTTCAACCCCTTCTAAAACAAATGAAGAAACTGACTCTCTCCAACATTCCAACTACACCAATTAACCCAGTAAGTTCAACGGAACCGATCATACCAATTGAAGCGGAATCAGTGGGATAAAAAATATTAATTAGAGGCAGAATGAGGAAGTTTCAAGGAGCAAAAGTCAATATTGGTGCCGTAGTTTGTGCCCAGTTACCGGGGTGTGTCTGCCGCCGCGCCGCCGCTCGCAACTGACTCACGGCTGAATTGTTCAAACTAGCATGAGTTTGAACAATTCACTGTATAAAAATTATAGCGTTTATTTTGGCATAGCAAGATTGTCATTGTGTAAATATTTGACTTAAAACCAATCTAATTGACAGTTATTGATTAGAAAGTCGATGGCAGGTTCTTTTCTTTCACGATTCTTTGGGGTGCCCCGTTCAGGAGGGACACATATGTCTATGGTGACAGATGGAAAGATAGAGACAAAATGGTGACAATTTACCATATTAAAATAAACGACAAACAACTAATTATAGCGTCTTTTATTGTCTTGTATTTGAACCCAGCCGTTTGCTAAGCTGAATAAAATTTGAAGATACTGGATCTAGTGCGCTATCTGAAGGTTAGTGTTCGTATAAGCTCGTAGTATTATTCGGTGTATAAAATGGCCGTGTCTCCATCGTTGTCAGTGGGCAGAATTCCAGCAAACCTGCAGTCCACGACGTGCAATTCATTCTAGTTTAAAATGGGTTACTCCGTTTCTCGCTGACTACGCGACTCCGTGACATTTCCTCGCTCCACGGTTGTTTTTGCTCCTCAAAGATATCGACGCGATCCTAGAGTTTCGCGGATGTCTCGTGGGTCGTATTACCGCGACGCACTGACTTGGCCGCTTGTATACGTGTCTTGCGTTGTTGTTCTTGGCAACGTTGACTGACTGTTACAGCTTGTATGCGGTGCTACGCTGGCAAATTGATGCCATTTAAACTAAAGTGGAGCTGCATAAACAAAAATCTGTATTTCATGTTGTGTATAATACCTACTCGTACATAAGTAAGATTTCAAGAATATGTATAAGAATACTTTTAACTTATAGCTTACAGCAGTATCTACCTAATACTGCTATAAGTTAGAAACGCACTAAATTAACAGTTAATTAAGTAGTTAAGAAGTTAATTAAGTAAAACGACACTGTCTGAGAATTAAACTAAAGAACAACATTAATAACGTCAAATAGATTTTAAAACTTGGTGCCTCTGAGATTTCGAACTACTAATAGTCAAAGAAAAACTTTTGCTAGATTTAAATATCTCTAGAGCATTTAGTCTGGAACAGTCGATGTCAGCCCGAGTTGCCGCTGCGTCTTGAGTCAGAAGCACAAAAACCTTTTACTGATAATAAGTAAGTACAAGTTAAACATGCTGTGTCAGTTGATTTATTATTTTTAACTTTGCCAGTTCTTCTTTGGTGCTGTCGGAGTTTGAGATTCTTGAAAGCGTGATAAAGCTTTTTCAATGTGCTTTATGTGGATGAAAAAACTGAGATTCCTGGATACTTTTTCCGTCTAACACTGTGAAGTAATAATGTTTAATGCAATGCAAAACAAAATTTTAAAAAGCTAAACTTGTTCATACCCAAATACCTTGAGACGACGATATTGAAAGGATTAAATGAATAATTCAGCGCTGAAAGTCGCGAGCGCCTCTCTGGCTTGCCTCATTCTTGGCGGCTTTCTGTCAAAGTGACGTTAAAATGCGCATATTTTATTTAATTTTTCTTTCCGAAAAAGCGAAACAACTGGATTTCTAACTTCAATTTGTTGGATGAGTCTGAGGTTCAAAGAAAAGTGTAATAGGTAGAGAGAATAGAGAGCATGCAAACTGTCTAACAGTGCACAATTTGTCGGGATTTCTAAAGTTCTAAGAACGTGTTCGATTTGGGCGAAGTTTGCGAGATAGAATATTAATTAGCGGGAGTATGCAATGGGTAATGGTAATGGTAATCCGCAGTAATCCGCGTAATATTGCGGCCGATAGTGTCAAGAGTGTCCGTTCTAAGCCGAGTTACGACACTGTAATCCCCGAGGACTTTATCTCGACCGGCCCTTTACGGAATTAACATAAACTTGTTCGACGATTTGTCTGTTTATCTTTATTATCTTGTGTTGATGCTTTACTGGCGTTATGCCTAAGCAGTTTGCTAATCTTATTCTGTTGGTTTGATTCAATTATGTAGTTACATTTTCAATTATCATAATATTTTCAAATTCAAACAAAAACAATTAGTTTTATTCTAGCCTTAAGCTTTTAGCAATATAGTAAAATAATTTCAAGAAAAATGTTTTTTGCCTATTTTGAGTATATTACTATATTTACCAAAGTTTTCTATTGTTGCTGAAATAAGATGAAATCAATCAATGTCTCAAATAATTTACAGAGCAGTAACTCAGTGGACTCATTTAGTTATAAGCCACTGATTTCATGTTCGAAAAAGCTTCGGCTAATGGTAATATCCGCTTATTTCACGGAAAAAATAACTTAGTGATTTTTTTAAATAAAATTGCTATATATTGTTTATCATTTAGTATCATATATAAGTCGTAAATTCTTCGTTGCTTACAGGAATACCTAAACTAACATATAACATTTAATTTTTTTGGGTTCGATAAAACCCATACGACTCGAATGCAGATTTTTTGATTCTTAGAAAGTTTTAAATATTTGTTCTTGTGTTTATCATGTATATAATCATGTTTGTTATTAAACTGTTTAACAAACTCCATGTACTTACATTCGTATTATTATCGAGAAACATAACATTCCTAGTTATACGTATAAAACACAATCACACTCAGAAATCGCGTGTTATTGCCGTGTAGTATGATATTAACGTCAAGTAGCAAGTAATAAATTAGAGACTTAATTGCGATTGTTTTAACGAGTCTTAGCGAGAGACTGGAAGGCGACGTCATTGTTATGGAGGATGATGTATTGCGAGGGAGATGCGATAAGCTATCGACGTAGCTAATGGTTGCTGGAACGAATGATCTGACAGACGACCATACATTACTACAATCTCAAACGTCTGGATTGAATCGTCGTAGCCATTCGACCATTGCTCTTTCAAGGGCGTCGTTCTTTCGTACGTTTACTGTAGAACAAGCTATTTCATATAATATATTTTACGACATCAGGTAGCAACCTGACTGTAGTCATTTCTCCTGTAGATTTTTTAACATGTTCATCATAAGTCTTTTGGATAGGAGATGAGTTTTATGTACTCTAGACGAGCCCGTTCGGCTCCTCCTACTTGTGACAATTAGCATTAGGCCTGCTTGCTCGACCACTACCGTTATTACACTTTTGGTACGCTAATATCTCTGCTATTATTGTATATTCACCGAAAAGTGGCCGATAGGCGAGAAATAAGCTTGTAGCTTCCGTATATATACGAGTTTTTTTAGCAACTTTTATATATTCGATCTTTTCGGACTTGTGTTTGGAATAGTTTGTACCTAAATTTACCAAGCATTTAATATGGTGAATTATTTTGACTTTGATATTGATGTCGCGTTGCAATTGCTATCGCCAATGCTATGTTTAGGTACGTAATAAACCTGCGTTTGTCGATCACGATTGTAACAGTCGCTAGAGCATTATGGAGACCTTCACTTCAGACATGTAACTAGACTTTTAGAGTTGGCTAATAAATCACGTGTACCTAACTATCTTCTTGTACATAAACGTAAATAGCATTTATTTGTGATAAAAAGCGTTTTATATTAAAGTTTTGAATTCAATGTTCCTAATGAAACACAATTTAATATACACATAACCATTTAGGTAATTAAATCTATCATGATAACAACATTATTTAACTCAACTATTTCGCATGTATTTTATACATAACTTACCTTTCTGTAATTATTTTAAAATGTTAATCAATCATATTTTAAAGATCATAATCTTAAAATGACAAGGGTTTTGAATTATTCAAACATCGTATTTAAACTAATCCATAATTCGAATCTTTCAATATTACGAAAGTGATTCACGTAGCGTCGATAAATCGCGGTTTTATATGAATCACTTATCTTTCGATGTTCTCACATAAAAGGAATAAATTACGCCGTTATTTAATAAAATAGTGCTGCCCATGTGATATGTAACCTAACCCGATGTATTTTCTCATAAGTGCTGCAGACCCTCATTTCAGACGACGGTTGAGTTGTCAATTTGCGTTTAGCGCTTCCCTTAGCACTGATTTATGTGGACAAACGATTGTTATTTTCGCCTATAAAGTGATAAACTATAGATATATTTATTAACGATCTACACAAGACTATCTAGCTTTAAAATATATAAGTAAACCTTATAAGTACATACTATTTCAAGCTTAAATACACATTTCTTTTTTTTGTATATTTGCCATTTACGTGCCATATTTAAGTCGTCATGAAGCATTATCAAAGGATAATGCTTCTTAGTAAGGAAAGCCTTACTGAAGATGAGGACGTTTAACATTTGCGATTGTCAACGTTTTCGCTAGTTTTTAGTGTAACATTTGTTAATTGTTTTTTTTTAAATAAATAATATTATGTATTTTTGATTTGAACAGAACATACTTGATCATTACTCAAATGCGTATCGTTGATGACACAGCTTCATTTGTTGATCTAATTTGCATTTTCACTAACAAGTGTGGCTCCGACCCGGATCAACATTTGGACCCTCGTAGCCCTGGTAGTACGTCATCGCTTGTTGATCCAATATACAATTATACCTTTAAAATGTTGATCCGATTCTAATGACCTAATGAGAACGCAGTAAACGTCTTATTGGTCGATAGTAACTGCAACGTTGCCGCTCTGTGCAATGTTTCATACTGAAACTAAACACCAATTCAAACGCAGCACGGTGGCAGATCGGCGATCTTGTAACTATATTAGAAGTTTTTTAAGTCGCATTCCTACCTCAATGTTACTTATGTTTTATTTAGCAGGTAGGTAAGGAATTTATTTATTTATTTATTAATTAGTACGAACATGTCAATAACACTAATTAAAAAAGAACAATACTAGAAACCTTAAATGAAAATACAAATAAAAATATTAACTGGTTGTAAGGTAAGCATCTATCTACACACTCAAACAGACTTCTCACAGAATCTCAGACATTCAGATAGAATCACCTTCCATCCGTCCGCAAACACATCACATTCTGGGCTCTCATTCAAGAGGGCATTTAGTGCAGAAAGAGTACGTGCAATGGGAGATTGTGCGTATGCAACCGTGCGAGAAGAAGGTTCCTGGAACAGTCGGTGCTTACTGATACTGCAATAGTTGTTGGGGACGTAGAGCCTCATCATGGAGATCAGGAGGATCGATCTTACCACGGAGAACCTTACACATGGTAATCAATTGGTTGTTCGCCCTTCTAACTTCTAAACTGTTGTAGCCTAAGCAGCCCATAAGGAACCTCGTCGGGTACATGTAAGGGTAGTATCCATACTGCTGCTTGTAAAGAAAACGAAGAAAAGCCTTTTGGACTTTTTCCAACAATAGGGTATATGTGCTTTCATATGGATGCCACACACATGAGCTAGTCTCTAGCTTACTCCTTTCGAGCGTAAAGAATAAAAGCTTTATGACGTGACTGCTTTTAAAGTCACGGACGTTCCTCAAAACAAACAAAATGAGAAACAAACAAAGAACAAACAAAGCCCCTGAAACTACATCTTGTACTAGCGACCTTTCAAAGATCAAAATCTCTTCAAAGATAATTCCTGATAATGAGAATGCAGAACCAAAAAAAACAAATGAAAACGAAGAACCAGACAATATAATATATATAATCGGATCAACATTTTAAAGGTGGAATTGTATATTGGATCAACAAGCGATGACGTAATACCAGGGCTACGAGGGTCCAAATGTTGATCTGGGTCGGAGCCACACTTGTTAGTGAAAATGCAAATTAGATCAACAAATGAAGCTGTGTCATCAACGATACGCATTTGAGTAATGATCAAGTATGTTCTGTTCAAATCAAAAATACATAATATTATTTATGTGCACTACGCCAGTACTCTCAAACGGTAAAAGAAAACATCGTGAGGAAACCGGCATGTCGTAGAACCTAAAAAGTTCCAAAAGAGGCTCCTTTCGTGCACTTGGCGCATCCAAGTGCACAAAGG
The DNA here is from genome assembly GCA_948098915.1 of Lampropteryx suffumata. NCBI lineage: Eukaryota > Metazoa > Arthropoda > Insecta > Lepidoptera > Geometridae > Lampropteryx > Lampropteryx suffumata. The sequence continues at coordinate 11,805,947 of OX402553.1, forward strand.
AGCCTGTTTGAGGAGCACTTAAAATCCTTTCATTGACAAGAAGATCAAATCGAAAAATCAAAAGCTGAAATAACCTGATTAATTTTTTTAATTATATTTAAACGTAACAAATAAAATCAAAATCACCTCTTATTAATCAAAATCTACTTTTTCCTGATTAACTTGATTTCTATAATCATTCTGTTGAAAACAAAAAGGATAAAACGAATTTGACGTTTTTTTATTATATACAGTCACGTAATAAAAAGGTTCGTCACCTTTAAGTCGGTTTTCGCTTGCACCAGATTGCAAGAATCAGTTTTGACAAGATAAATAGTCAAGCAACTTTGATCTGAATAATTTTGAACTTAGAGCTCAGTGTTTTCAGTCTAAAGCCTTAGTCAAAACCCTGACAGAACAAACAAAGCCCCTGAAACTACATCTTGTTCTAGCGACCTTTGAAAGATCAAAATCTCTTCAAAGATAATTCCTGATAATGAGAATGCAGAACAAGAAAATACAAATGAAAACGAAGAACCAGACAATATAAATGATAATAAAGAGCCCGAAATAATACTTGAAAATGAAGAACCTGAAAATAGAAATACAAATCAACAGCCCGAATTGACAAACAAATATGAAGATCCTGAAAATACGAATGTAAGTAGAAGAATTATGATCGGCATAAAAAAAAATTGCGTTAGGGCTGAAAATAAGCCTGGAAAACATCAAGGAGAACTCGAAAACACAAGACAAATAACTAAAAAAAAAAAAGCAAGAAAAGTACAAAATTTGTAAAACGGAATAAAATAGAAACAAGGATATCTAACAGCTCTCTTTCGAATAATGAGGAAAATTAGAATGAAATTCCTATCACAAATTTTGATTTAAAGAACAATAAAAGACCTGAAAACTTATTATTATCCTCCAGCAAAGAACATGATGATGACCAAGTGAATTTAGTGAAACGAAGCCCTAAAACTAGACAAACCAAAGTAAAACCAAATATAACAAAAACCAAAGACTCTAGCTGTTTATGTGAAAGTAGTAACAATGCGGAAAATCATAAAACCAAAGTATACTGGAATAAAGTTTAACCAAAAAAGAAGAATAATAGAGTACCTAGTTAGTAGTAAGCGACAGTGTTGGTGATAAAGAGAAACCACTTCAGAAAAGATACAAAACTACACACAGAAAGTGGTCGGAAGAAGAGATTAAGAAAGTCAAAAAACATTTACAAGCCTACATAAATTAAATAAATAACCCTGGTAAGAGCGTATGTATGGAAGTTTTTAAAAGAAGAGCCTATTCTTTAAAAGAGGACATGGATGCAACTTAATACTTACGTTAACAATATCTATAAGAAAAGGAAATGATGACTGTATCTAGTACATAATAAGAGACGTCGAAATCGTTTTTATCCTATTTATCATCAACAGAATGATTATAGAAGTCAAGTTAATCAGGAAGAAGTAGCTTTTGATTAATAAGAGGTGATTTTCGAACCGCCACCAAAGACGGCCGGCCAAACTTCAATCAAATCGTGAAACTATCCCCACCACCGCGTGCGACGTTGCCGCTTTGAAAATAGAAACGAGCAGTTGAACCACTCATTTGTGGCTCCAGAATCTTCGGATCAATGTTGCGTATTATAGTCCATTAAAATGTTACATTTTTTAGGCCTTAGTGTGCATTTGTCAGAGGACGCAATTTTATTTTTTTAATGTGTAGGGGGGGTCAGTAGAAGCTTAAGTTCAAGTTTGTGGGGTCGGCACCCTTGTCCCCCGGCCGCCATCTTGGAAAAGGGGGTGCAAAGGGTTTTCGCGCTGTATCTCGTAAACTAGTTACCTTACAGAAAATTTAATCAAACATAAAATGTAGCAAATTAAATTTCCTACAATTTTATTTCTATTACTTTTTATCGTCAAGTGACCAACAAAAAAGTTATAAACAAAAATAAATGAAAATTTTGTTTGTTTGTTCTAGGTTTTACAGCGCTCCAAACTTAAACGGATTCTCGAATGCTCATAGGGATGCAATAAAAACTAAAAATTAGGCTTACTTTTCTATCTATATTTTTTTTATTCATACAATTTATTATGATCTTAACATTCCTATGCTATTATTGAACTATGTTTGACCCTTTTACCCACCACCTATGAGGTATAACATGGGCAAAGTCAAATTTATAAAAATTTAATGCATTTTTTAATGCATTTTTTGTCACTGTCTTAGCAAATCGTTTGTATCGCAGAGTGTCTAGAGTATCGTCTTTATTTCCGCCATATAAAAAGACGAAAAAACGTTCGCCAACAACACTGAGTAACGATGACTCGACTTTCTCACTCATAAATAATTTAGTTCCACTTGCTAACTCTGGATGCTTCTGCAAAATTTTTATAAATTTGACTTTGCCCATGTTATACCTCATAGGTGGTGGGTAAAAGGGTCAAACATAGTTCAATAATAGCATAGGAATGTTAAGATCATAATAAATTGTATGAATAAAAAAAATATAGATAGAAAAGTAAGCCTAATTTTTAGTTTTTATTGCATCCCTATGAGCATTCGAGAATCCGTTTAAGTTTGGAGCGCTGTAAAACCTAGAACAAACAAACAAAATTTTCATTTATTTTTGTTTATAACTTTTTTGTTGGTCACTTGACGATAAAAAGTAATAGAAATAAAATTGTAGGAAATTTAATTTGCTACATTTTATGTTTGATTAAATTTTCTGTAAGGTAACTAGTTTACGAGATACAGCGCGAAAACCCTTTGCACCCCCTTTTCCAAGATGGCGGCCGGGGGACAAGGGTGCCGACCCCACAAACTTGAACTTAAGCTTCTACTGACCCCCCCTACACATTAAAAAAATAAAATTGCGTCCTCTGACAAATGCATACCCAAATGTAACTTTTCAATGGACTATTATAGCAAGTATGTAATGGATGCGAAAATGACGTTTCTATGTAATTTTTTTAACCGTTAGTGGATCAACAAAAAAGTGATATTTCGATAGCAAGTATCTTGAAAACCGATTCATGTAGATGCAGCTTCGGCAGATAGATAGATAGATAGATAACTCTTTATTTTTTAACCACACAGAAAAATACAAAGACACTTATATTACAATAAAAGGCAATACAATAGGCGGCCTTATCGCTAACAGCGATCTCTGCCAGGCAACCTTTGGATGGATTAGACTATAAATAAACAGAGAAGGGGCATATTGGTGTGGTGTTTTGGCAAATATAATTCTATACTTACCTACATAATCTTTAAATAAACTAAATATAATACTGATATTAATAAATACATACATACATACATAATAGGTATAATAATAAACATATAAAATCATAAAATCATAGCACAAAAATAGGTAATATATATGATATCAACAATATAGAAATGATTAGGTATAACAGTACGACAAATAGTGTTTCATTTCCATATACTTGAAGATGGGGAGAGACTTGGCCTTTCCAATATCTAGAGGCAACGCGTTCCATAAGCGGACAGCCTGCACTGTAAACGACTTTCCATAGAAGGTAGAGGAGTGATCAGGAATTTTAAGTTCATGTGTTTCTGAGGAGCGTAAGGATCGAGGGTTAGAGAGATGGAGAAATTCAAACCGTTCTTTGAGATAAAAGGGAGTTGAAGAAGAGAACAGATTATTATAGAGAAGATTGATAATGTGAGCATTCCGGCGAAAACGGATTGGCAACCACTTGAGTTTATACAGAAATTCAGAAATGTGGTCATATTTGCGCAAATCATATAAACCGTATACAGTAATTTTGGAGACGCTCAAGCTTATAAAGTTGCTTTTCAGTGATGTCAATATAGCAGGCGTCAGCATAATCAAGGATTGGAAGAAGAAGGGATTGTGCAAGCGCAATTTTAATGGTAGGGAGAAAATTCCGAAGCCTTCTGAGAGAGGCACCAGAAGCAAACACCTTCCGACTGATTTCAGCCAGGTGCGGTCGCCACGAAAGTTGCTTGTCAATGCGTACGCCTAAGTTTTTGACCGAGTCACTGAGCTGAATGAATTTTCCGTCGAAGATCACAGGAGGGAGATGAAACTAGTAAATTTTTGATATCATTCTGGAGCTGCCTATTACAATGATCTGCGTTTTATCTGGATTAACAGAGAGACCATACGATTTACTCCTGTTCAGAATACAACGCAAATTAGATTTAGTAACATCAATCGCCTCATGTAGCTTTGCTAAACACGCGCGAGTATAGATTTGGAGATCGTCTGCATATAGGTGATAGGATGAAAAAAGTTGTTGAGAGATACTATTTATAAATATTGCAAAAAGTAGTGGAGATAAAACGCCGCCCTGAAGAACACCAGCTTTAATATCACATCATGATGAGTGTGACTCATCTATGCGAATACGCTGCCGGCGACCATGCAGGTAACTGTGAAACCACTCAATTACCTCAGGAGATATGTTAAGAGAGCGTAAAATTCCTAGCAAGATATCAAAAGGCAGGTACTCTTTAGTTCCGGATTAAAGTATATCTGTTATATTAAAAATGCGAAAGTAACTCTGTCTGTCTGTCTGTTACGTTTTGAAGCCTAAATAGCTGACCCTGATCTTTGATGAATTTTGGTATAGAGATATATGGGACCTTGGAGTAGGACATAGGCTACTTTTTATGTAGATACCACGCGTGCGAAGCCGCGGGCAGCAGCTAGTTAATAATAAAGGGTTACATGACGTTTTACTTAAACTCGTCTACGCGGTAAGTATTGCTATAAAACCTAACAAGTCCCGTAGTAAGAGGTTCCACTTTGCTTCGTATAAAATCGTAATAATTGATGAAAAGGCCTTTTTATATTATACTTACTTTTGCATTATGATACTCTAACACATCCCTACTAATATTATAAATGTGAAAGTAACTCTGTCTGTCTGTCTTTCACGCCAAAACTACTGAACCGATTTAAATGAAATTTGGTACACTGATAGTCTAAAGCGTCTAATTTTGAAAATTATGTTATTTTTATTTTTTTGTGGACAATGTACACAACACCGGCTAGCCCCAAACTAAGCATAACTTGTATTTTGGTGACCAGATGACTGATATTTATATATTTTTAAATACATACTTATGATACTTTAAAACACCCAGACACAGACAAACAACTTTGTTCATCACACAAATGTTTATCCTGCGAGGGGATCAAACCCCGCAACCTACAGCGCAGAAGGCAGAGCTACTACCAACTGAGCTGACAGGTCAGTATTGTTAGTGTTATTAAATTATAATAATAATTAAGTATTATTAATAATTAAGTATTATAACTTTTATAAAACTAAACCAAACTAACGGAGAGTAGTATGCTTTGATTTTCAAATGTGGACAGACATTTATAATAATACCAGCTGCTGCCCGCGGCTTCGCACGCATGGTATCTACATAAAAAGTAGCCAAAAAAGTAGTAGGACATGTCCTATGTCCGAAAAATTCTTGATGTTTGTCTGTGTCGGTTGTTTTAAAGTAATAAAAGTATGTTTTTAAAAATATATAAATATCAGTCATCTGGTCACCAAAATACAAGTTATGCTTAGTTTGGGGCTAGCCGGTGTTGTGTACATTGTCCACAAAATAATAAATATAACATAATTTTCAAAATTACTTCACGCCCTCTGGTAGATACATCGCTTCACCCAAGAGCTCCTATCTGGCCCAGCGTATTAGCATTGCAATGCTGCCGGTGTCGTTGGGAGACTGCCCTCCGGTAGTGGTCTGGATCAGTTAAGTTACGTGTAGATCGTTTTAAGCAGTCTTTAAATAGCTCAACTGTTTCACATGTATTTCATATTGTTATATGTATGCTGTACATTTCTATAGTTCATTTTTGTACATAAATCATGTTCTCTTGCTAGGCAGGTTTAGTGTGCTATGAATACATCGTGTTTTTTGAAGTGATAACTTCTTATGAGAGAGTAAACCGTTACGTAACGCATTACGGCTCCAGTCTGTCTGGCTTCCCTTTCTCTCACGCATACGACAGCGGTAGGCAGGCTCCTCCTCTCTCACTCTAACCCACAGCGCTAGTTAGATTAGTTTAAGTTATCACTTCTGTCGGGCGTCCCGAGACGCACACGTTTTTCTTGTTACAGTTTGTTACATTCGGCAAGTTTACCTGGAAAAATGGATTGCATAAACAAAAGTTTTTAATAATTGGTGACGTACTGTAAAAAAAGTAACAAGTACTGAAAAACTGGTTTGGGAAACAAAAAACCACCCTGCCCAATACTTTAAAATATTTAGGGTCCTGCTGTATGTCAAAAAATCCAATCTGAGACATGGAGCCTTCGACCACGAACGATCTCAATCTTACTTGTCGTTTTTAGGGTTCCGTACTTCAAAAAGAAAAAAAAGAACAATCATCGAATCAGTCTGTCTATTTATCTGTCTCTTAATATAAATAATATCAAATACTAATAGGTCTACAGTCGCTTGAAGCTGTAAAAATCAAGCTTCAACCCAATTGATATAAACGGTCTAAATACTGCAATTTGTACCACATATTTCGACACTCATCAGTAGATCAAAACCTATGGAATACTTCACGTTGCAAGAAACAAGGTCTCACAGAACAAGTAAAGGTACAAATCTGATACTACATTCACATGATTTTTTTGCTATTACAAGCATACATTATCATAACGTACATACACTCGACACTCATCAGTAAATCAAAACCTATGGGATACTTCACGTTGCAAGAAACAAGGTCTCACAGAACAAGTAAAGGTACAAATCTGATACTACATTCACATGATTTTTTTGCTATTACAAGCATACATTATCATAACGTACATAATGGAAGATGGAAATCGTTTATTCAACTACTAAGTTCTATTTATTCTTGAATTCCACTTACCTTTTCATTGGAGCAATATTGAATGCTTTTATATGTATAAAACGGTATAGTGACTCTGATTGGAACAGTAATTACTTATAGCTGTTTGTGAAGAAAGTAAGTAAATCGGTACGTACGATACTCTCTCAGATGTTAATCTCGCTATTGGCCTCTTTGTTTTAAACCATTAAAATTCACAGTATTCAAAAAATATATAAAAACATTTTTCAAACAAAAAACTTTTTAAGATTTAAAATCGCCTTTGCATATGCCAATGCCAAAGTTATAAAAACAAAGAAAGATTGTATTAAAACAACACTCAATCTCCCCTGCGGCAGACACACGGTTCAACCTAAATGTAATACAGTATAATGTTTAAGCTGGTTCCCGCGGCTACGCCCGCGTTATACGTGGATAAAAAGTTGCATTTATTATTTTAATCCCGGACCACATCTATATCTGTCTCAGTTTCATCCAAATCAGTACAGCAATTCAAACATCCGTACAACTTACGACAATTATAATATTAGTCGGAAAGGATCGAACTCCATCAGATAATCCATGTTGAATGGCCGTCAGCTCAGTTGGTAGTAGCTCTGCCTTCTGCGCTGTAGGTTAGGGGCTCGATTCCCTCCCCGGACAAATATTTGTGTGATGAACATTGGTGTTTGTTCTGTGTTAAAAGTATAAGTATTGATTTAAAGAAATATAAGCGTTCTATCTGTCCACTTTACTCACGTATTATTTTGTCGATGGAGGCACCGACACTGTTTCGATTCATCTAGAGAATCTTCATCAGGGTGAGTTTGATCCGCGGTCCGCTCATTGCCGCTCGAGTTCATGGTTCGCACTCACGAACCGAACCAGTGCAAACCGTTCACGCTCCGACCAATAGGAGCGAAGCATCAACGGAAAATGTTGCAAAAACGCGAAAAATTATTCCTTTTTGAGAGCTTCCGTTGCGTTTCCCTGCGTAATCGGTTTACGTTACGAAAAAAATATGTATGATGGAATTGTTCCTCTTTAAATGTTCTAAAAAATGTCAGTGACAGCATATGTCTATCTTTTAAGATAGGGTCACTATTACCTTTTTTATGGTAATTAAATTTGTTCGAAATTAATGCATTATTTACGAAGCAGTTTTATCAACATTATGTTAATCCTTATCCAAATAAATATGTTATTAATCACAAGCATTTAAATGTAAACAAAATTGTCCTTGACATCACAAGATTTCAATTCACGTCTTAGGAGATATCATAATTTTAAAATAACTCCGCAACAAAATAGGAATGTCCGGGTTCACGCGCTCAGTAACTCTGCCTGTCTATCTATTTGCAACGACTTCACGGCTAAACTACTGAATCGACTTTTACGAAATATAGTATAGAGTAAGCTTAAACCAAGGAAGGACAGTAATAATATTTATTACTAATATAATATATTAATGCGATAACTGATATTCACGCGGACGAAGTCGCGAGCAACAGCTAGTACGTAATACGTGAATAAAACCCGTGTTTATCAATATGAAAATTACAACTCACGAAAGATTTGAAATTGGTTTAAATACAAATCTAACAGATTTAAATAGGTACGAAAATAATTTACCAGTGAACGATATTTGGTGTGTCAATACAAATTTTAACAAGTACTTCAAATACTTTAGTATAATAACTTATCATATAATTTGTATCGGTTTGTTAGAACTAGTTCGGTTTCCTAGATTTTCTACTTTTGTGTAACTAGGTAATACTATGGAGGATCGTTTGTCTTCAGTTCCATTGTTCGACGTCCGGTTCTTTTGAAACCGGACTATCGATTGCAATTAATGCCTAATGAACTACTGGTCGTGATATTTGGGTGATCAATATGGGGATTATGTTAGAAGATGACATCCCATTAATATGTTCTGTCTGATAAAAATATTTGAATGAAATTGCAGTTTTGGTAGAAGTTAGCAAAAACACTTGTAGATAGAAATGATTGTATGTGAGTAGGTTTTAAATAATTCCCCAACGCTATTTCATTAATGTGTTCATACGAAGTCACCACGTTTCTCTTTACGATGAAGTAAGTCCATGTTTATCAAAAACACGCAATTTTCTAAATGTTTTTCTGTTGACAGTACCTAACTATTTATCTAAAAGTAATCACGTAAAGTGATTTCATAAATATTTTAGTATAGCTTTTATGCACTGGCTTTATGGAACATTTAGTAGAATTCAATTTCGCTGAATTCATGATAAAATAAACTAGGTTGTCAAGGGTTGTATTTATGTGGCCAACTGTATAAAAACACAATCTTAAAGGGCAAAGTAAACGCCCTTAGGCGTCTTATAAGCAGCGCAGCGGGTAAAAACGAGTGGGTACTAGAACGAAAAACCCAAGCGGCTGCTTACTCAAAAATATTATAAGGGCCGTAGTGCCTTCTATTATTATTAGTATTAAAACACGAAAATATAATGTTATGACTCCCACTTTGATCCTTAACACAAGGTTAATAATAACGAGTAATCCTATATCGTTGTTACGATAACTCGCCTTTTGGACGTTCATAATGCCATATTTGATAATGAGACTGGAAAATGATAAGCAAACTTAAAAGAACAGATTGCAAATATCTACTACATATTATTATAATGGGTATGCAGATGTAGCCGACGGAAAGATATCTTACCACGCCTGCGAAGTTTTTCTTCTTTAACTCTTATAATCTCAGGAATTAACTGGCATTACTTTGGCGAAGAAATTTTAATACGGAAAGTTTGTTTTTAGTTTATTAAAAACGCTGTCCTCTTAGATACCTATCCAGTTTCTAATGGACCTCTTTTTAATGATAATAATAACAGTATGTAAATTTCTTCAATACAATTTATATAGAGTGGCATTAAAATGAGCTTACATTATCTACCTCATTGGTTATTATTAATAACCAATGAGGTACACAGTTAATAACTTATTAACTGTGGTGTGTACAGTGTTTGCCTACTGAAATTTGTGGGTACCGATAAAAAAAGCAAGTCATAAAAGCAGAATGAACCAGCAAACATTTACAAGCCAATTACGCAATGTCTAATTCATACTAATTAGGTACAAAAAATCCTTTGAATTATATTGCCTATTATTTTTGTAAGCTTGTTGAAAAAATATATCTTAGCAAATTTTCCCTGATTGACGTCGAAATGGCTCGCTTTAGTCATCCCCGCGGGCCCGGTCTACAAATTTTATCTGCATTTTTTCTCGAAGACCACCAGACTTTTTTCTAAAAATTAATGAGACATTCTTGCGTAACAAAATAAATGCTTCGAGCAAAAATGTTTTGTAAAAATTCCGACATAATTGAAAAATAAAATATCGGTTTCTTCTAATGATGTTAAAACAGTTTAAATTAAAACGACGGCTTTAAGTTTCAAGATAATAATATAGTACTTCATAGTATAGTATATAGTAGTATATAGTAGTACTATATAATATATAGTAGTATAGTAGTATATAGTAGTAGTTACATAGTATATAGTATTTTAAGACAGTAATATAGTGTCAAGACTGAGCTCATAGATTGCTTCTCTGCCATATTATCAGTTATAACTACCCATAACACAAGCTCTGCTTACTTTGGGGCCAGATGATGTTGTGTGAAATATCCGGCATTATTATTATTATTATTTAATATGTAAATTGTATTATTAAAAAGTGTCAAAAGGTTCAAATTTTCAATTTTTAAATGAAAATACGATATAATGACAAAAGGTGAGCCTCTGGGCGTCGTGACTCGTAATGTTTCCTTTTTGTAGACCTAATTTATGACGTCGAGCACGTAGCGTATAAAAATGGAGGATGTGTACGAATATGCAGGTTTAATTTTGGAGTCTTTTGTAAGAGAATGAATAAGAGGTAAGTCTTTAATTATGAGCAAACTTCCGGAGCGTTTATAAATTAGCTCCATATAAAACAACACTTGAATGTAAAGCTTTAGAACCAGAAACTACTCGCATTCAACAGAAAACTAGTTATTTTTTAAAATAAAACGCCTGTTTTGATTCCTATCTGTGTTTCAGAGAAGGTACTTACCGTTTGGAATGCTCTTTCAGCGTGCTCGAAATATAAATCAGCAACTGGTGTGGAAACAATGCTTCCAGCAATCATTTTATACTAAAGAGTCTGAATTTTTCAAGAAATCAATGCTGATCGCTGATAGGTAGAACCTATTAGTAGTTACGAAATTTTCTTGAGTGCATATTTAAAATATTTGGTGGACGAGTAAGATATCTATACCTATAAAAGAGCAAGGGGTGTAGTGGGTGTCAGCGTCCAAGTGATGATGAATTGAAAGAGATGAAAAGAAGTGTATACATGGAGTTAAAAAGAAAGGCTAAGAAAGTAGACGCTGTCGCAAGGGCTAAGGCGCAAGACAAGCTGTACCACTCATTAGAAAGCCCCAACGGACAGAAAGACTTATATAGAATAGCCAAAGAAAGAGAAAAGAATGCAAGGGATATTGTGCATGTAAAATGTATTAAAGACGAAGCGGGAAAGATTTTGACCAATGATGAAGACATAAAAGAAAGATGGAAAAGGTATTTTGAAAAGTTGATGAATGAAGAGAATGTGTGGAGTGGAGTGTTAGAAAAAGTGCTAGTAAATACACGTGTTGTGAAAGATATTTTTGTAGATGAAGTCAAGAAAGCCGTGCAGGATATGAAGAATGCTAAAGCAATTGGCCCTGATGGAATTCCAGTGGAAGTATGGAAGTTTTGAAAGCGGATGGATGGAAGTGGCTGACCTTATTCTTTAATAAGTTGTTGCAAGAAGAGGCGATCCCGGACGAATGGTGTAACAGTTCTCTGGTGCCCATCTTTAAAAACAAGGGTGATGTACAGGACTGCAACAACTATCGAGGAATTAAGCTCATGTCACATAGTATGAAAGTTTGGGAAAAAGTGATAGCGAGAAGAATGAGAGAAGAGAGTGAGGTATCACAGAACCAACTCGGATTTATGCCTGGAAGAGGAACAACAGACGCCATATTTGCCATCCGCCAACTGTGCGAGAAGTACCGACGAGTGCACAGTAACTTGCACATGGTGTTTATAGATCTCGAGAAGACATACGACAGGGTTCCCCGAAAGGTTCTGTGGTGGGCAATGAAAGAGAAAGGAGTGCCTGTGAAGTACCTGCAGCTTGTAAGGGCCATGTACAGTCGACCTTGTACCCATGTTCGGTCCGAAGCTGGCGTCACTGGTGAGTTCAATGTGGCTGTAGGTTTGCACCAGGGATCGGCTTTAAGCCCTTATTTGTTCCTCCTGATAATGGATGCTCTGACATCGGACATACAGGAGGAGACACCCGGATGCATGCTCTTTGCCGACGACATTGTTCTCATCGGAGAAGACGCAACCGAGGTCCAGAATAGTCTGGGAAAATGGCAGGGCAAATGAGTGCATAAGAGGAAGTTTGAAAGTGGCGCCAGTGAACGAAAAGATGAGGAGCAACAGGCTAGTATGGCATGGGCATGTAATGAAAAGGGAAGAATGGCATGTAACTAAGAGAGTGCTTGGTATGAATGTTGATGGATTTACGAGTAGAGGTAGGCCAAAGAAAAGATGGATGTATTGTGTGAAGGATGGCATGAGTAAGAAAGGAGTAAGTGTTGAGATGACGGCTGATAGAGGAGAATGGAAGAAGAATACATGTTGTGCCGACCCCACATAATGTGGGAAAAGTGCAGAAAGATGATGACCTATAAAAGAGCTTAACCTTACTGACTGACTGATTCATCATCGCCGAGCCGAAACCGCTGAAGCCAGAGAGCTGAAATTTGGAAATTAGCTTCCTTTTATAGCAAAACCACCCACTAAGGCGGGTTTTTTGAAATTCAACCCCTAAGAGGTGGTGTGGAGGAAGGGGTGAAAACAAATGTATGAAACTTTTGAACTTTTTAATGCGAATTGCTTGAAACTTGATATTAGGTAATAAATAAAATGCAAAATAAATGGACACATGTTTCAGGATTTTTCAAAATAACTCTAACAAAGGGGTATAATGGGGTGTCAAAGTTTGTATGGCAACTTTTTAACAGGTAATGTGATTTCTTAAAAATTTGGTTTGGATACTTAAAATGCAAAATAAATTGACACGTGTGTCACAATTTTTCAAAATAACCCTCTTAAAGGAGTTAAATAATGTGTGAATGTTTTTATGGAATCTTTTTAATGGGTGGTCAGGTGATTGGTTTGAAACGTATCAATAAAATTTGGCAAGGAGATAAATTACATCCCGGGGAAGGATTTAAGCTAGAATTCCTTTAAAAAAAATGCAGACGAAGTCGCGAGCAACAGCTAGTGTACATATAAGATAAGATAAGGATCTTCAATTATTTTACCTTTATTAAAAGCTAACGTTGTGTAAAGTAGAGTTGACTTTGTCACCAATTTATTTACTTACTAGATGACCCGGTGAACTTTGAACTTTCTAAAATTTATTTGATTGTAAACCACATAACATATACTGAGCCGAAGAATACCAAAAAAAATGGTTTAAAAATTTTCATGTTTTTTCATGTTTTAATAAACAAAAATCTTATGTTTATTTTCTCTCAAAAAAAGTGTACAACAGTTGATGCTACAATTATAAGGGCATGTCCTATAACCTGTTTCACGAGACAGATTTTGTAATAAAGCCTGTACTAAAGCCTCGCTTCGCTGATAACATTAGGATACCATTATAATATTTATAATGGGCATGCTTTAGTTTTTTTTAAATCAAAGTACCTATCAAGGGTACGGTGTGTTTGTGTGAGATGGATAAGATGTATACAGTAGAATTAATGTGCCCCTTAGCCTTACGACATCATTGTTTGTAATGTCTTGGGATCAATTTAAACAAAAATACATTTTTTTCTTTTTTTTTGCATGTCTGTTGTGTGAGTGTGGGGAAGTATGTAAAAGTGCAAAAAAAAAGCCATTTTTATATGTCTATAGATCGGAGCCCGTCAGAAGTTGTGAAAATGACGCAGAGTTGAAGCCAGTTCACGTGCAAATGCAAATAGTAATATCCAATTTGAGCATCGCTGTGAAATTCATCTAGGAATTGTTTCCCGGTCGAATAAGTTCGTAATAAATAAATAAGCTACAATGGCGGCGAATAAAATGGTACAGGCAACATTTAGTTTGTACAAATTCTCGCGTGCATTTCCATTGTGCACGGCACATTTTTCCAATATACCTTTGTGGACTATGTCGAGGTATTCTGTGGCGAGTTTAATCGACTAAACTTGAATGCATTGTGGGCCTGTAGGCAACAATGGATTACCGTCTCTGTGTCGGCAGCGTACTTTGCGATTCGCGAATTTACAAGGCACGAGATCAAACGCCCGCCTACCAGGGAATATCTCAAGTTTAAATAATATTGGCTCTGGCAGTGGATGTTTTTTATAAATCATTTATTGTTTGGTTCTATTTCGCTTTTCTCTAATTAACATCTTTATAGAACATCCATAAATTAATATTACCATAGTTTTACACATACTAGCTTCTTTTTATCGTAGCACTAGTTATTTCTAACCTAACCAGTGTGGTGAAAGGATTTAAGTGCGCCTCAGAAGCTCCTTTCGTGCACTTAGGTAAGCCTTAATGTAAGCTCTCGACCTTGCCAACAGGTCCCTCAGGAAAGACGAATTAGTACATACATACACGAATTAGTTCGGTTGCAGGTTCATAACGGCTGGCACCGAGCCGGGCTTGTTTCAAGTTTTCCTTCTGTATTGCTAGCTCTTTTGTTAGTCAGCAGGGGGACTAATCCCCCTAGCTAGCTAGTAGCTAACACACAACTGTACTTTTCCAAGAACAAATATTAGCAAATCATGCTCACATGACGACGGTGTGACTTCCTACCACCAATTCATATCGTAATTCAGTTGGCAAATCGTTCGTTGCACCTCTCATACTAAAATTTAACTAAGAGATGATTATTACGTTAAGTGCAATAATTAAAACAACAATTAGCGACCTTAAAAGCAAACCCGCTATGTAGGTACTTAAAGTTTAATAGCAAAGCGTAATTTTTTACATAAAAGAGTTAAAACCTAATTTTCTAACAATTTAAAATGTATCTAGGCACTTGTAGCTTAGAATTTTATTTCACGAGCGACATTTATCGGTTAATGTCGTTAGTACAGTCTGACTGTAAATTCGCTGTCGACGGAGAGAAGAAACTGCCAAGGTAGAGTAGTCTTATCCGAAAAGTAAAGACAAGCAGTAATAATACAAGGGAACGTGGCCTTCCAAATCTCTTCCTGCGTACCATAAGCCCTCAAGACAACGATATACCCCTAGAATAGACTAAAATACATTTGGGTGTAGAAATACTCCATTGACTAGACAAAAGTGACAACTGTATCTAGATATTGTCTTAATTTTTTTTTGAGAAAGACTATTTATTTTATTTTATTGAGTAATTTTAAATACAAATAAAGCGGGGCATTTCACACAGCGTCATCTAGCCCCAAAGTTAGCTGAGCTTGTGTTATGGATACCACATAACTGACATAATATTTATTGAATTTTTTTGTTAACATCTACATATTATAATATGATAAACAACAAGACCCGAAACAAATGAATGAAATGAAATGAAATTTATTTGAAATGAAATGAAATTTATTTGAAATGAAATGAAATTTATTTCTTCAAAGTAGGTACAATACATTTTTATACTAGCCCTTATTCACAAACTAAGTTAAAAACTTGTATTTTGGCAAATAGTGCCCAACCTGCAGTTATTACATTTATTTGTACAGACATTTAATTGGATAACCTATTAATCTATAAAGATTACAGATAAACTTGATATTATATATAGAATTAAAACAAAAAATAAATTAAAAAATTAAGGAAAGTTACATAACGTGTTAAGGTATGCATACATTAAAAAGTATTAAGGTTAAGTGCTCGTTGCATGGCATTTAATATATGTGTGTGTGTGTGTGGCTTACTTGACATAACTTTTAGTACAGCTCGCTGTGATCTCTCAAGACGAATCATGGAGGAGACGTAAGTGCCTCCCCACGCCGATATACAATAAGAGATTATTGATTGAGCAAGGCATAGTAAACTACTTTTATAGTATCCGACGCTGCAACTTTCTGTAGTTTTTTAAACACAAAAATACTTGCAGATCATATAAACATTTGTCCTGCGGCGGGAATCGAGCTTGCAATCTTCTGCGTCAGGCAGGTCTTGGCCTACTGGGCCACAGAGGTCGTCAATCTTAGCGGAATTTTAATCAAAACTTAAAATTCTGCTAAGAATGACGACGTAAATTGTGACTTCATGGCATAAATGTACAAATGAATTATAACTGTATGGTTCGATTCCCGCCGCGGAACAAATGTTTGTATGACCTGCAAGTATTTGTCTCGGGTCTGGGGGTTTCTATGTATAATATGGTATGTATTTACAAACATAAAAAGTATATAAGTAGTATATCTGTCATTTGGTACCCATAACACAAGGTATGCTTACTTTGGGGCCAGATGATGCTGTGTGAATGGTCCATTATTTATTTATTATTATTATTATTTATTAAGTTACACTGTGATTTGCACTTCGATGAATCTAAGAAAATTCTAGACCAAACAGTATGCACCCTATAAGACGATGAGTACCCAAATGAGTTTGTTACAATATTGTAAAACACACTAGACACTGGCAAAATTATCATTAAGGATGTCAGTATTGGAAGAAAATAAATTGATGTTTTGAAAAAAAGGGTTATTATTTTCTCGGAAGACAATTTGATCATTGCAATGGTACGGGTACTGGTTGAATGATTCAGGTACCTGTAACATTAAGAAAGGTGGCTATGACCTGTATTTTACTCTTTTAGGATATTTTATGGCAGTTCTAACGTTCTTTATTCTCTGCGAATAACCAAATCAACCGGGGAATAGTCGGTGCTTGATTGAGTTTGATGACGTGCTTACGAGAATATTGCCTTAATTCTATACGGTATAGTATTTTAAAATGCGATTAAAACGCTTCATGAGCGCTTTGCTGTTTTAACATAGGTTTTTACCACAATTCTGCTACGCTAGAACAATAAAATCACTTTATGAACTGGTTTCTTGACCAATGTCCATTTGTTTATAAGTATAAGTCTAATTTAATTGGAAACATTCGAAATTGTTTAATAAGAATAATACAAAGCCACGCTTTGTTATGGGTACAAATGGGTGGGTTTGTAATGCATGTACCAAGTTTTATGTTTGAACGTGTCTCTGACTACCCCCATTTGTCATCATGAGGAATAAGTAAAGAATAAAGAAAAAAGTAACCAGAAATCTGAGTTGTTTACCGGATCCGGGGATTACGGGGCAGGAGGTTCTTTTTTATCATTAACTAGAATAATGAAATCTAATCAAATATTTTAAAGAGATTTTACAACGCGTATTAATGGAACAATATTCTAACTCTATATTCCACCCGTGCGAAGTCGGGACGGGTCGCTAGTTAAATAGATATTATACTTAATCATGGTTACATTTAAAAAAATAGAAAGAAAGAAAGAAAAACATTTATTTAGCACACACAAAACAAAAGAGAACACTTGAGCGGAAAACAGACCAAATATAGACACCAAAGGGAAACTTGTACAAACACATACACAAAAACAAACAAAAAAACAACTATGCGTAAAAATTAGCCATTCCCGCGAACCAATCAACATTTTAGTGTGGCTAAAAAGGTGCAATCCCATCATGTGCTACTTCTAGACCACCGTTTATCGGAGCGACCTCACGAGGCGAAAACAACACGATGAATCAATAATTATTTTTTCGTAGTAATTAGCTTTTGATTAGCACTTGACTGTACAGTCACTGTACGGAATTATATCTAATGATTAAAAATGAGTAATTCTTGAATATATGTAGATATATATATAATCTGGATCTCGGAAACGGCTCCAAGCTCTTTCATGAAATTTTGTATGCAGAAGGTTTCGAGGGCGTTAAATCGATCTAGCTAGGTTTTATTTTTAGAAAACGCCGTTGCCGTATCCGTGTTTTGTACCGAGCAAGCGGTCATCCAGGTACTTCTTATTATTCGGTGACAGCTATTGACCCGAGAAAGTAACTTGACTTGTTGTCCTCAATGTTCTTGTCATACCTATTGTATTAGCTCTTTTGTACAAGAGAATATTATTGATATTCTGATTGACTTATCATGTTATTGTTAGGTGCCTACTAGCTGTAGTATGTTTACTCTGTTTACTCTATTCTTGTTATAGGTGTTTGGTATATTATTATATTATTGACCGAGCGGCGAGCGCGAAGCGCGAACGAGTTTCCCCGGGTTAGCTTAGGTAAAAATTATTTCGTATGTCTGTCCGTATGTTCTCTTCTACAGGTCGCATTTCTAAAATGATTCTCGTGAAATTTTGTGAGCAGGTTCTATAACTATATATATATTTTTTCGATTCAGTTTTTTGAAAATATTTCAAAATGGCGGAGATATGGGGGTTGAAAACGTAAAAAATGATATATTTGAGTAATTTAGAAAAATGTTCGCGAGGTCTACAGCTCTCAGAGGCAATAGTTATTACAATTTATTATTAAACTTTGTGCGTATACTTCTATAAGGAACGAATATTTTAAAGAATTATCACCACGGATAAGAAAAAGAAAAGGACTCAGATTTGAGATTATAGGATCATCTTTAAACCATCCCCTTGCTAAATGTATTAAATTTATGCTATTTGGTGGCTATCAGCTCGTTAACCAAAGGGAAAATATAAATAAAATATATTAAAATGTTATTTCAATATTTTGCCTTCAAGTTTCCAGTTACAATTTATTTAGAGCACCGTTAATTCTAAATGATGACTTCTGTGATGCAGTGGGTGAAGGCCTGCCTGAGACGCAGAAAGTAACGGGTTCTATTCCCGTCGCGAAACAAATGTTTGTATAATCTGCAAGTATTTGTCTCAGGTCTAGGTATTTTTCTATGTATAATATGTATGTATTTACATAAAAAAGTATATCATCAGTCGTAAATCAGTCATGTGGTACCCATAACACAAGCTCTGTTTACTTTAGGGCTAGATGACGCTGTGTTAAATGTGCGGCATTATTCATTTATTTATAGCTATTTAGCTGACCCGGCGAACTTCGTACCGCCTAACAGTCAATGTATGTCGTGTTACCTTTTAGCTGAACTTAATTTAGGCTTTTATTAACGCAATATAATGATACAAAATAAATATTAAGGTTAGTATTTTATTATGATAAATAATACAGAAACAGAATAAAAATTCAATAAAAATACAAAAATCAAGTACTTCAAACACGTGTCAGCAAGACACATGATTGAATTAAACTATGTATTGTGCAGCATTGTGCAATTCTCTTCATTCAAACACTTTATGATATACGATTTTCTACGTTTTGTTATCCGGTGCAAATAAAGCGGATGGTTTGCCGACACGTGAACATGCCACGTACAATGAAAACAAAAACATGCATTTTCTAAATTGAGACCACAAATAGTCAAGGACTGGCCCTGTGATTTGTTAATTGTGATAGCGAAGGCAAGACGAATCGGGAATTGAATTCGTTTAAACTCAAAGGGAATATCCGTTGGGATCATCGGAATCCTTGGAATGAGAACTACCTCATCCTTAAATTTTCCTTTGAGTATCGTCGCGTGAATCACATTGCTCATTAGTTTTCTTATCACCAAACGCGTTCCATTGCATTGTTTTGGTTGGTTAACATTTCTAAGCATGATGACTACCGAGCCAACCTTCAGTTGTAAATTGCGCGGTGGTAAACCAGGCACATCCAAGGAGTTTAAAAATTCAGTTGGATAATTAGTTGCTTCGTCTTCGTTTGTTACACAGTCAATAGATTTGAATGAATGCGGAGTACCAATGATTTGATTCTGAATTAGAAAGTTTAAGTCATCTACATCTTTATTTTTAGCCACCAAAATTGCTCGCTCACTTAACTATTTGGTATTTTTGTGGTTAGCAATGATATCCGGGAATACTTTGTTGATAAGCTCATCTTTCGATGAGACGACATTGCAAAAATTTCGAGGAAATGAAATTAATCCGCTCAATTCATCGACAGGAACACGCTCATTACCGATAGTCAGCAATTGCTTGGAGAAATCTTCAGTAGATAGATCGTTCAACAATGCAACTCTCTAGTTTACTGACAGTTGAAGTTTCTTCACATAGCGCCACAGATTTGATGCTTTGAGGCAAGCGTTTATTTTGTCGGTAGCAGTCGATCTAGGAATGACGATGAGGCAGTGTTTGGCGGAAATCGCCAATAGTAAAATCTTTGCACCACCAAAACATCTCGAACAATTGCGCAGATCTTTTAATTTTCGGTCAAGTGCTTCCAATGCGCGTTTGTGCGCCATTGTGCATTCGTCCCATATGATTATTTTTGATGCTACTAAAACTTTGGCCATTACGGATTGTTTCGAAATGTTGTCATGTCGGTTATTCAGTAGTTTGAAGGTTTAATGGCAATTTTAACGCTGAGTGAGCCGTACGGGATCCTTCTACAAATGTAGCCGCTATTCCATAAGAAGCAACTGCAACCGCAATTTCGGATCTCGCACGAACAGTGGCCAAAATTTATGACATGAGGAATGTTTTCCCAGTTCCACCAGGGGCATCCAGGAAAAATAAGCCACCGTTTCCATCATCAAGTGCATTAATTAATGTTTCATATACTTCCCTCTGTTTGGGGTTCAACAGTGGTACATCCGTTTGAACTGATTGGACTAATTCATGTGGATCATTCACGTTCACGTTCCAATTCTAGATTAAATTCTTTCATTCCCCGATCTGGCGCTGGCATTCCTAACCTGACTAACAAACTACCACACATGAGGTAACACATATCTTCGATCAAGAGCAAAGCCTGGTTATGCATCTCCTCATCCGCCTCAAGATCGGGATTTCTTGAGGTGACACGAATTCGATGTAAAATGTCTTCTGACATGTTATCTTTGTAATTGTTCCACAGGTCATGTGGATTCGATGATGATGGCAAATAATGTGCGTATCTGACTTGAAGATGCAGAAAATGGTTGCTTCAGCGATTGTCGTGTCCCAATGAGTATCGTTTTCAAGAAAATTTTGCTTTTGACATGCTGCACGAAATGTTGGGCACACTATACCATTAACAGTTCGTAGGTTTAGATTTCGACATACATGTCAACGCAATATTTTTTAAAGCAGTCGACGAAATCGCAACAAATAGTTGTCAGAATTTTGACGAATCATCAAACGATATGCGTAATAATTTATCGAACTAACCTCCTTGGGAGTTATAAATGTAGTAACAAACCCGACCTGTATATATATAAATAAATAATGAACTTTTAACGGTAACTGTTTATCCAGTATGAATTCAGAACTAATGTTGATCCACCTATTTCATGTGTACATTCGACTCCAGATCAAGAAAACAGACATACTTTGATCTGGAGCTAAAGAGTACATGCCGAAGCTGGATCTACATGAATCGGTTTCCAAGATACTTGGTATCAAAATATAACTATTTTAAACCGACTTCAAAAAAAATAAAAGGAGGTTACTCAATTCGATTCGAATATATTTTTTTTGTGTGTTCGCGGATAACTTCGTTGTTTATGAACCGGTTTTGATGATACTTTTTTTGTTGGAAAGGAGTTACCCCAAGGGTGGTACCATGATAAGGAACCCAGGATCTGATGATGGCATCCCAGAGAAATCGAGGAGAACTTTCGAAAATCGTATTGGTGACTAGTGCGTTTGTTTATTTTTTATGAAAGTATTTTAAAGCACTACTATTTAATGAAGGTTTGGAGTCGATCTGATGATGGAGCCGAAAGACAGTCGAGGGAACTCCTCAACGATTTACAGCAATTACCTGGTGTTTGGGTTTGATTCATTTGTATTAATGAGAACTGTACACCTAGATGGGTTGTGACTGTCATAAGGGGTCTGGTGATGAAGACGAAGGAAAGTCAAGGGAACTCCTCAACGTTTTACAGTAGCTACCTTGTGTATACACATGAAGTCGGTTGTCTTTTTAGTTTTTAAAACGTAATTATAATTAGTTTTTAAATCGTTATGATGTTAATCCACTAACGGTTAAAAAAAATACATAGAAACGTCATTTTCACATCCATTACATACTTGCTATATACGCAACATTAGCGAACACAATGTTGATCCGAAGATTCTGGAGCCACAAATGACTGGTTCAACTGCTCGTTTCTATTTTCAAAGCGGCAACGTCGCACGCGGTGGTGGGGATAGTTTCACTGCTTGATTGAAGTTTGGCCGGCCGTTTTTAGTAGCGGCTCGAAAATCACCTCTTATTAATCAAAAGCTACTTCTTCCTGATTAACTTGACTTCTATAATCATTCTGTTGATGATAAACAGGATAAAAACGATTTCGACTTCTTTTGTTATGTACTAGATACAGTTACATTTCTTTTTCTTATAGATATTGTTAACGTAAGTATTAAGTTGCATCCATGTCCTCTTTTGAAGAATTGGCTCTTTTTTAAAACTTCCGTACATACGCTCTTACCAGAGTTATTTTTTTATTTATGTGGGCTTGTAAATGTTTCTTGACTTTCTTAATCTCTTCTTCCGACCACTTTCTGTGTGTAGTTTTGTATCTTTTTTGAAGTGGTTTCTCCTTATTACCATCACTGTCGCTTACTACTAACAAGGTACTCTATTATTCTTTTTTTTTGGTTGAATTTTATTCCGGTATACTTTGGTTTTATGATATTCCTTGTCGTTATTATTGTTTGTTACTACTTTCACATAAACAGCTAGAGTCTTTGGTTTTTGTTATATTTGGTTTTACTTTGGTTTGTCTAGTTTTAGGTCTTCGTTTCACTAAATTCACTTGGTCATCATCATTTTCTTTGTTGGAGGATAATAATAAGTTTTCAGGTCGTTTATTGTTTTTTAAATCAAAATTTGTGATAGGCATTTCATCCAAATTTTTTTCATTATTCGAAAGAGAGCTGTTAGATATCCTTGTTTCTATTTGATTCCGTTTTTAAAAATTTTGTACTTTTCTTGCTTTTTTTTTTAGTTATTTGTCTTGTGTTTTCGAGTTCTCCTAGATGTTTACCAGGCTTATTTTCAGCCCTAACGCAATTTTTTTTATGCCGATCATAATTCTTCTATTTACATTCGTATTTTCAGGATCTTTATATTTGTTTGTCAATTCGGGCTGTTGATTTGTATTTCTATTTTCAGGTTCTTCATTTTCAAGTATTATTTCGGGCTCTTTATTATCATTTTTATTGTCTGGTTCTTCGTTTTCATTTGTATTTTCTGGTTCTGCATTCTCATTATCAGGAATTATCTTTGAAGAGATTTTGATCTTTCAAAGGTCGCTAGAACAAGATGTAGTTTCAGGGGCTTTGTTTGTTCTGTCAGGGTTTTGACTAAGGCTTTAGACTGAAAACACTGAGCTCTAAGTTCAAAATTATTCAGATCAAAGTTGCTTGACTTTTTATCTTGTCAAAACTGATTCTTGCAATCTGGTGCAAGCGAAAACCGACTTTAAGGTGACGAACCTTTTCATTAGGTGACTGTACATTATAAAAAAACGTCTAATTCGTTTTTATCCTGTTTGTCTTCAACAGAATGATTATAGAAGTCAAGTTAATCAGGAAGGAGTAGATTTTGATTAATAATAATAAAAAAGTTAATAAATAATTTCGGACATTTCACATAACATCATTTGGCCCCAAAGTAAGCAGAGCTTGTGTTATGGGTCCCACATGACTGTTATACTACTTATATACCTTCTTTTTTTGTAAATACATACATATTATACAAAAAACACCCAGACCCGATACAAATACTTGCAGATCATAAAAACATTTGTCCAGCGGCAGGAATCGAACCCGCAACCTTCTGCGTCACAGCCGGACCTAAGCCCACTATGCTACAGAGGTCATCAAATTAATAAGAGGTGATTTTGATTTTATTTGTTACGTTTTAATATAATAAAAAAAAAACAGGTTATATCAGCTTTTTATCAGGTTATTACAGATTATTCGATTTGATCTTCTTGTTGTGTCACTAGTTCTTCCGAACCAGTGTGGTGAAAGTATTTTAAGTGCGCCTCAAAGAGGCTCTTTCGTGCACTTGGATGCGCCAAGTGCACGAAAGTAGCCTCTTTTGGAACTTTTTAGGTTCTAAGACATGTCGGTTTCCTCACGATGATTTCTTTCACCGTTTGAGAGTACTGGCGTAGTGCACATAATTTTTTTGGACAGAAAAACTCATTGGTTTTGGACCGAATTTGAACCCACGATCTAAGGATCGTAAGGCCGGGCCGCTACTACTAGACCACCAGTGCTCTCTTTGATTTGATATTAAGTGAACATCTGATTTAGTAAGACTTATATAAAACAAACCTTGACAATTATTTTTAGTAAACTTTTTATTCCTTAACTACCTGCTAAACAAAACATAAGTAACATTAAGGTAGGAATGTGCCTTACAAAACTTCTAATATAGTTACAAGATCGCTGGTCTGCCACCGTGCTGCGTTTGAATTGGTGTGCAGTTTCAGTATGGAACATCTGCACAGAGCGGCAACGTTGCAGTCACTATCGACCAATAAGACGTTTACTGCGTTCTCATTGGTTCATTTGAATCGGATCAACATTTTAAAGGTGGAATTGTATATTGGATCAACAAGCGATGACGTAATACCAGGGCTACGAGGGTCCAAATGTTGATCCGGGTCGGAACCACACTTGTTAGTGAAATTAGATCAACAAATGAAGCTGTGATCAACATGTGTTTTGGGATCATCAAAGTGCTCGCCTAAAGTCGTCATTGATCAACATTTACCGTTAAGCCATATCTATGTATATATATATATATATAAAAACAAAGTCAAAATATGAAAGAAATTATTTAACTTGCATAATTTTTTTTCTTTCGTAATAAATAAATCTTAAAAACAATGAAACATCGACGAATAAAATAATATGAAAGATAAATCACATATATATATATATATATATATGAAATAAAGTCTAACATGCGATGTGACTACTAGCTACGTTACCTACCATGCCTTCAGGTACAATCCTTATCGACCAGCAAAAGGGTTACGGGTCATTACCCACTACACAACGTGTATCACAGGAGTACCATAAGTTTGAGCGGTTTCTCCTGAAAAATAAACCAATACCTTCCATTACTAAACTGCAAACACCTGCTTATTAAGTCAGTATAAAACAGAAGTTTCTAGAGAGCTTACTAATGAATACGGCACACTCAGTTAACATGCGCTGACGTCGATCGATGACTCGTGCAGATTGGTGACATAGATATAATATGGATGAGAAACGAGCTCCGTTTAATTATTAAAGCTTAATTAAACGTTATTGATTGTTGAGCTTTACAATGTGCTGTGGTTATTGTTTTTCGAGTGTGACTGCTGAATATCTACAGCTCATTTTGGATAGTCAATGTGACACACTGAATTGGAACATGACGTTTAACTCAAAATAACTAATTTTAATGGTTCCATTATACTTAAATCAAACAATATTTTTCTAGTTTAATTGCACCTCAATAGGTATTGAGGGTAGGCGCTGACCTATTATACAGGATATTTATTATTGACCGAGTGATTTTTTAGCTTAGGCGAAAATGCTTTCGTATGTCTGTCCGGCGTCTGGCCGGATGTTCTCCTCTACAGGTCGCATTTCTCAACCGATTCTCGTGAAATTTTGTGAGCAGGTTTTATAACTATATAATTTTTTTGAGGATATATTTTTTGGAATTTTTTCAAAATGGCGGAGATATGGCGATTGAAATTGTAAAAGTTATATTTAGTCATTTCGAAAAATATCCGCTAGATCTACAGCTCACAGAGCCTACTAGACTTAGTTTAGGTATCAGTTGAATCACATTATAAACCTAAGTTAAGAAATTATGTATATCTGTAACGTGTAATTATTGTTAAACTAAGGTGCTCAACTGCTTCACATAACTGCTTCTTCTAATCGTGTCACTAGTTATTTCGAACCAGAGCAGTGAAAGGATTATGGTGCGCAACAGAAGCACCTTTCACTTGCACTTGGCACAACCTTTTTAGGTTTTACGACATCACGGTTTACGTTTCCTTACTATGTTTTCATCGTTCTAAAGTACTGTATTCACTCCAGCAAGCTGAGGTGCGTGAAGTTTCACCTCAGCTTGCTGAAGTGAATCCATTACACGACTCTGCCTGGGATTCTGTTTGATATCGCAGGCCTTCCCAGGTACCCACAGTAACCTCTCGACCTTGCCAACAAGACCCGCAGGAAAGACGATTCAGTACATGCGGTGTCGGTTCGGTTGCAGGTGCATAACAGCTGGCATCGAGCCGGGTTTGTTTCACATACATAGTACATACATACACACATACATTATTCGATCAGAAAAATCTATTGGTGCACGACTGGATTTTAACCCGCGACCTTTGAAACTGCTGTAAAGAGTTCTGGTTCAAAACAACACAGTAAAAAGCCTTTCTTCAAAAGGTAAGTTTATCTTAAAAGTTCATTCGCGTTTTTCAGGTAGATAATGATACTACAAAAATAGTCTGTGCCTAGTTGATACTAAATTAAGTTAATAGCTACTACGCTCCATTTCTCTTAGAAAAAGTTCTGGTAACTGTTGCGGCTAAACTCTGTAGACAGTTCAAATGTCTCTTCGGTTCTGTGATCTTGGTTTTTACTTTTTATAGAGACGTTATGTAAGTATCCAAGTACATACTAAAAATATATTATTTTCTGTATCGACTAAACGCCTCTTAGATATCATCAAATATCTAAATAAGTAAGGAGATGTGTATCCAGCCTGGAGATTACAATCGTGGTAATCTCATTTTTAGGGTTCCGAATTCTTTTCGAGAAAATCATGTATATCCAGATATTACCAAAACTGCCGATTTTCATTTGATAAATATGAAGCTTTGAAATTAAATTCTGTGTATTGGGGATGGTGCCCTCTGGAAGTAATCTGGATCTTTTGAGCGATATATAGATCGTTTTAAACAGTCCTTAGATAGCTCAACTGTTTCACATGTAAGTATATTATATTTGTGTATCGGCTGGCCTGTCAGCTCAGTTTGTAGTAGCTCTGCCTTCTGCACTGTAGGTTGAGGGTTCGATTCCCTCCCACGAATAAACATTTGTGCGAAGAACACAGGTGTTTATTCTGTGTCTGGGTGTTATTAAGTACAGTACAGTGGTGTAATAAGTGTATTTAAAATATATAAGTATTCTATCAGTCACTCAGCTTCAGCTTGTATTATGGTGACTAGTCACCATAATACAAGCTATGCTTAGTTTGGGACTAGATGGGTGTTGTGTGCATTGTTCAGTAATATTTATTTATTATTATTCTGTAGATTTCTGTTATTACCAAATATTGGATTTATGTATATCTAGCTTATAAAATTATTATTTTTGTTTAAGTCCTAGGTGCTGAGATTCAGTAGTGTTAAAAATATGTATATATATTATCACGGCTGATAAAGATATATCTACTAGATTATAAGTATTATAAAACCTGATTTGAAAACCTTAATGCGTTAAAAAAAATAAAGCATGATAACTTTATGGGTACTTTATGGGTATCAATTATATTTTTGGTGTTGAATTGGTGCACATACCGCATGTACTGATTCGTCTTTCCTGCGGGTCCGTCGGCAAGGTCGAGAGCTTACATTAAGGCTTACATAAGAGCACGAAAGGAGCCTCTGAGGCGCACTTTATTCCTTCCACCACACTGGTTAGAAATAATTAGTGTCACGGTAAGGTAAGAAGAAGAATTGGTGCACCAAACCACAAGTCATTATTACCTTTACTAACTTTGGAAGTCTTCAAAATTCGTGCACCAATAGATTTTCAAGATCGAAAAATTTACGTTCGGTATACCAGTATCTCAAATGGTGAAAAACATCGTACGGAAACCGGCATGTCGTAGAACCTTAAAAACTTGAGGACATGTGCCAAGTGAAAATAGCCTCTATAGCACACTTTAATCCTTTAACGTTTCGGTTCGAAATAACTAGTGACACTATAATGTGAAGGAGAAGAAGAAGGAGGTGTCCAACACGCGATTGGCCTATTTATTATACTTTAAATTGTCTAAGAGACTCAGCTCTGCGGCATACGCTGTTAATAAGATCCGTTATATTACCGACGTAGATACCGCTAGGCTCGTTTACTTCAGCTACTTTCATAGCATTATGTCTTATGGCATTCTGTTGTGGGGGAGTGCTGCTGATATTAACACCATATTTGTGTTGCAGAAGAGGGCTGTTCGTGCAATTTATAACATGGGCCCCAGAGAATCACTTAAAAATAAGTTTAAAGAAATTAATATTATGACAGTGCCTTGTCAGTATATATACGAAAATTTAATGTATGTGCGCAAAAATGTTCATTTATTCAAAAAAAAATTGCGATAATCATAGTATTAACACTAGAAATAAAGATAAACTCGCTGTTCCCACTGTTAGGCTCGCTAAAGTTAATAAGTCTTTTATAGGGCAATGTGTACGTTTCTATAACAAGGTCCCAAGCAACGTGTTAGATTTGTCGATTGGCAAATTTAAAAACGTAATTAAACATAAACTGTCTATTAAAGCATATTATAAAATATCTGATTATTTAGAAGACAAAAAAGCTTGGGATGAATCTGCTCCAACTCGACTCGGCATCCGTAACAAAATTGTCAAGGATCAAAAAAAAAGTGTTAAGACCAGACAAGTTTCTTGCCGGATTCTTCTTGAACTGGGGTTAGGAGAAACCGGCACCTAGATTCACTAGCATGTAAGAAGACGATTCAAAGTGGTCCTTGTGATTGTAATGAATAAAGTTATTTTGAATTTTGAATTTTTTGAAACCACTAATTATTCCAATCATTGATGTTTTTTTATGAATATTCCATACAGAAAAAATCCAGCAATATCTGATACACATGATACAGACTAATTACGCTAGATATTAGCACGATATGTTACTCAAAGGCATCCAATCTATGTATGTGGCAGCCAGATGGCACAGCAATGAGTTCCAGCCATGTTACATTAAATTGGTAATGGAGGAAATTATCCATGAATATTATGCGCATGCAACTTACGTATTTGACGATCGTCGGGGCCATTTGATCAGCATTAGCAAACTAGTTTGACCTAGTAAAATGCCCGGGAACTTAGATCTACCTACATTATAGTTTGATAGGTACACTCATGTGATTTACTTTCTGGTCTTTTGGTACCTAGATGATAATGAAAAAAAACAGTAATCCTTTCATTAACACAGGATAATAATAATAAATAAATATTGATGGACAAAACACGCAACACCATCTAGCTCCAAATTAAGCATAGCTTGTATTATGGTGACCAGTATGGCGATTATGGAACTTTTGACAGAATCAATGTCTATTAGTTTTGATTAGCAATCGGCATAATTTCAATCAAAGTTTGATTGTAATTGGAACCAGTTTTGACAAGATGTATTACTATTACGTACGTTCTATATCTATCTCAGACCAATTAAATATATGGCTGGAGACTGCCATGAATAACAAAAGTGAAGTATCAAAACCATCATGCTCTTCTGTGTAAATACACGCACCCACGCACACACAAACCGTGCTTATTGCTCTTAGTATATGCATACATACTTATACTATTAAGTTATAAGTCATGTCGTGGTCAAAAAAACATCACAAAAAAATTACACCATTTATTCAATATATATATATATATAAAAGCAAAACGCACGATTTCGGTGTATGTGTGTGCGTGGGTGCGGGTATCTACACACAGGAGCACGGTTTTGAGACTTTATTTTGGTTGATTGCGGCGCTCCGTCTTCATATTTATTTGATCTGAGGATTTTATTCATATGACGGCATGTATGACAATCAACATCAACTTCCGTAATACCAATTCATCAATAGTTACTGAAAGTGATTATTATCAAAGCTTTGATAGTATCAGAAGTCCATACTCGCCCTGCAGATGACTGATAGAATACTTATATATTTTTATATACATACTTATGATACTTCATAACACCCAGACACAGAACAAACATCTATGTTCATCACACAAATGCTTATCCTGGGAAGGAATCGAACCCTCGACCTACAGCGCAGAAGGCAGAGCTACTACCAACTAAGCTGACAGACCAGTCATGATAGAAATGAAACATAACATAAGCTTTAAGTTGATGAGCTTGTGCTGTTTTACTGATCCTTTGTTATGTAGGCGGTTAACAATGATACCCACACTAGATTAAATCTGTATCGTGGGTATCTGGACGAGTTACCAAAAGATTAAAAGCCTCAGGTTGCAGCTGTTTTTGTTTACCTAATTCTTAAAATTTTCCCGTCCCATACGCAACTACGTCCACGCGTTTAAAAAAAATGTAGATCTAAACCATTCTCGAATCCACTTGAACACACACAAAACAATTCATTAAAACCCGTCTAGTAGATTAGGAGGAGAACGCACGCACAGAAGATTCATTAAATAAATTAGATAAATTAAATATATAAATTGTATATTATATAATAAATAAGTAATCAATTATAAATTATAAATAATAAACAGCTACAGTAAATATACTTATACATAGTGATACGTTTTAATGTTTTCATTATTTTCTTTAATTTTGTTCTTGGTCTTGAAATTTTGAGTTGGTAAAAAGTATTTATTGCCTATTTGCGTTTTAATAGCATTGTGTCTGAATAAGTATTAATGAAAAATAGTCAAATCTAAGTAGCCAAACAAGGTGTTTAGGTTATACTATGCTTTTAGCAAAGCCACGCAAACTTACTGAGGTCTCAATGGGTTTC
Organism: Lampropteryx suffumata; assembly: GCA_948098915.1. Classification (NCBI taxonomy): domain Eukaryota; kingdom Metazoa; phylum Arthropoda; class Insecta; order Lepidoptera; family Geometridae; genus Lampropteryx; species Lampropteryx suffumata. The sequence goes on from OX402553.1 coordinate 11,836,741, forward strand.
AACCCGTGGCTTCCTTTTCTATAGTTTCTTCTATAGCCTCTTGAGGGTTACATGATAGTACATGGCTACGAGTATTATTTATGTTACATCTTCGTCCTATCCTTTAAAAGAACCTCCGAACCTTCATTAACGTAAAACTCAACTTTTCTTTTCAACATTTTCCTCGAGTTTTTCTTACTACACAGATAAGGAAAGAGGTGAGTAAATAAAAACCAGACAATTAGGTAGGTTGCTAAAGAAATATTTACATGCAAATTCACGTTTTAGGGGTTTCTAAATGTCGTTTTTACGACTTGGATCTGGTTTTGCCCTATAATGTTACAATCATATTGCAAAAACTGCTCAACACCAACTTGATATCTCTAAAAGTTCGTAAAGTCTCAAGAGCTGCAAACTTTGTTTTCTTCGGAATCCTTTTCCCCGAAACTTTTGTGTACTGCGATAGTTTATGTACTGGAACAGTAGAATGAGGAAGCAAAATTAATCAAAACAAGTCTACATAATAAAGAGGGCTCCGAGCTGCCGATCTCAATGAGCGAATTGTCATATCCCGACATCATTGGACTCTTGACCTAGTTGCGAGGCGTCGAGTTCAGATTACAAGTGCCTTACTTAGTAAACGTGGAGATATGCCCCATTAGAAACACTTGTCTTGTGTACGCCGCAAATATTGCACTTAGCTTTTGATGGACAGTCCATTACGCACGATGTTTCCGCTTTGGTTTCTATACCTATTTTTATAGGCGTATAGACTAGCTTGATATTATATAAAGTTACATATGAACGGGGAAGTTAAGCTTATTAATAAAGATAGCTCCTAACTGCCAATTTCATAAACAAATCCTTCTCTTGAAACAGTTTGGTGGTGATAAATTTCTACCGCTCACACTGTAAGATTATAAATGTAAATGAATATAAATGAATATAAATATTAATGAAGGTTACACACAACGCTATCTAGCTCCAAACTAATCATAGCAAATTGGGAACCAGATGGCTGATTTAATACTTATATACCAACCATTAAATACATAACCTCAACCTCAAACATATTTAATATAATCTATACCTATAAAAGAACTTAACCTGACTGACGACTGACTGATTCATCATCGCCGAGGCGAAACCGCTAAAGCTACAAAACTGAAATTTGGAAGGTAGCTTCCTTTTACAGCAAAACCACCCACTACGGCGGGATTTTTTGAAATTCAACCCCCAATAGGGTGAAAAAGGGTGAAAATGAATGTATGAAACTTTTTAACGCGTGGTGCGATTTGCTTGAAACTTGATATGAATAAATGAAATGCAAAATAAATGGACACGTATTTCAGTATTTTTTTATATAACCCGAACAAAGGGATAAAATGGGGTGTCAAAGTTTGTATGGGCTCTTTTTAACGGGTGGTGTGATTTCTTAGATACTTGGTTTGGATCCTTAAAATGCAAAATAAATGGACACGTGTTTCAGGATTTTTCAAAATAACCCTAATAAATCAGTTAAATAAGGTGTCAATGTTTGTATAAACTTTTTAATGGGTGGTCAGGTGATTAATCAAGTTTGAAACTAATCAATATAATTTAGCAAGGACATAAATTGCATCCTGGGGAAGGATTTAAGCTACAATTCTTTTCAAAAAAAAAACGGACGAATTCGCGACCTACAGCTAGTAAACTATATATAAACACTAGGATCACTTTAAAACGTCTTATGTACTAGGTGAATTTATGTGCCATTTCCTCCTAACTCAAGTCCAAAAATAATTGACAAGAAACTCGTCCTGGTCCTAGCGTTATTTTGTATGATCCTATTATAAATAGCTTAAAAACGAATACAAGATAAAAGTAGGTTATATTATAAATCTGTCAGTTAACTGTCAGAGGGAGAGCAACATGAGGCAATGTATTCTTATTAACAATAAAGTCGTTAATTCTATTACGCTTTCTTCGCAAGACTACCCTTTATGTAAGCTTTAAATTTCTAATAGATAGCTTAGTTGCATTTACAATAAGTTTATTATAAAAGCGGACCATGTTCCCCATACAGGATCTATTAACTTTTTCTAGTCGAAACTTTGAGATGTATAATTTATTTTTGTTCTTTGAATTTATTCTAAGAATATCACCATTTCTCTGAATCCTATCTCTATCTTCTGCTTATTTTTATGAGCGTATAAAAATAATATATATATTGTGAAGCTCCTGTGAGCATATTAATTTATTTGAATATTTCTCTCAAAGACTCTAGCGGTTTCATTTTGTAAACGGCACGAACTGTCCATTTTCAAAGAACAAAAATAGCTTGAATATCGGTTGATTTCCCCCAGAGATTGATACCATATGACAATACGATAGAAGTAGCTGAAATAAACTAGTCTTGATGTAGCTTGATCAGTAAGCCATCGTATCGTGTAAACTGCATATGCAGAGGAACTTAACCTTCCATCACTTGAAAACAAATTGAAACAAGTGTTTCAATTTGTAACAATAAACAAAAATATTAAAAAAAAAAAAAATGAAAACAAACTACAAACAAATCAAAGATCTTATTGTGTCCCCATCCTTACTAAAATCACGCACACACTTTGCGCATTCCTTGACCATACACTGCGTAACTACTCAGCCACACAGACACACTCACACATGCAACAACCTTACCAAGCATTCAAGAAGCGTAGGTCCGTCCTACCCTCACCAAACCATTTTTTAATAATAATAATAATAATAAAAATAATTTGCTTCTGGAAGAGACTAGCCACCCGCAACACAGGGAATCCTAGTGTGGGGGTTAGTAAACCTCTTTACTTACTACTCGTACCTATCTAATAAATGTATTAGGTAGGTACTAATTTTAATTGTTTATTGCTCCATCTGTATAAGTAATACTGTACATATCCCTATCTAGATACAAATAAATAAAGTTTTACTTTTAATTTACTATTTTACTTTTAAAGCGAACCAGTTAAGTACCTATTGATGATAGGGATTCATTTATAATGTAGCACATGTTTGTTTTGACAAACATTAAAAACCAACGAAGTATAATGATACTAATATTATAAAAATACTCGTGACAAACTATGTCACGAATATTTTTTACAACAAAAGGCTGATCTTTAACATATATTAGGCCCAGTATCGAACCTTGTAGCACCACTATATCAATAATTGTTCTTGAAGACCTCTCACCACCCACGTCAACCTTTTGAACTCTATTGAACAGATAAGACTATGTAGCATCCAGCAACAATACAACAATACATTCATTAAACAAATATTTGCCCAAGGAGGCTATCGAACCTACAGCCCACAGCGCAGACGGCCGAGCTACTACCAACCAACCTGAAGGGCCAGTCAAATATTGGAGCTACAACACGTTGTAGTCCTTATCTGCTTCATAGGCGTTTTTATTTTATTTTTTACCTAAATTATTTATAAATAATTAAATGATTTTTTTTATCAATAAATATATATATATATATATATTGGAGGTAACCCCAAACTAAGCGTTCCTTGTACTATGGTGTTTAGATGACCGATTGAATACTTATATTTTTTTAAATATATTATTCAGATATTTTATAACACAGGCAAAAAAATACATATGTTCAACACACAAATGATTATGTTGGAGGGAATCGAACCCTCAACCAATAGCGCAGAAAGCAGAGATATTATCAACTGAGCCGACAGGCCAGTTTATATTGGTACCTATTGAATACTTACCTACTAAATTGCATTCATTGAAATTATCACATTTATTATCATAATAATTACAGAAATGTACAAAATAATATAAAATACATGTGAAACAGTTGAGTTATCTAAGGACCGTTTAAAATGATCTATAGATAGCTCAACTGATCCAGATCACTGCCTGAGCGCAGCGTTCTCAAGACACTGGCGGCATTGCCACGTTGAATGGCAATGCTAATACGCTGAGCCAGATAGGAGCCAGCTCTTTGGTCACGCAATGTATCTACCAGACGCCGTGAGATAATTTTGAAAACGCGATGGGCTCCTGTTCCCCACGGGCTAAGGGTCTCAACTCCAAAAGGCTCATATATGTAGGCCTTATCAAGACCTACCTACCTGTTCGTACTTACATATAATACCATTCCATATACAACGCGCTTATATTTTAAAATACTTAAATCAATGAACATCAAAGCTATTCGTTCTTCATTATGATGAGTCAAAGCGGAAATATGAGCTGCGATACAAAGAACCGTGTACAAGCGCTCTCGAGTTCCATTCATTCAGTCATGTACTGGTAGAGCGCGTTATATTAAATAGATAGTACTCGTAGGTAAGTATAAAGTTAATTAAAATTGTTTTGTTTTTGTTGAAATTTAATTATTACAATAAATAATCTAGCCCAAAACTAATACTTTGTATTATGGTGACCAGCCGGGCGATTATGGAACTCTGATACTATCAAAACACTGATACTAACAGCTTTCAGTTGCTGTTAAAGAATTGATAGTACGGAAGGTTGATGTTTATTGTAACACATGCTATCAAACGTGTATGAATGGACACGTACCGTACGTAATACTCAAACTATTGCTTAAAATAGTGCATATTACTAAACGAAATTGATAGACATTTTTTGTATCAAGAGTTTCATAATCGCCATACAGATGACTGATAATATACTTATATATTTAGATGGACGTACTTATGATACCATAAATAATAAATACATAAATAAATAAATTTCACACATCATCATGTCGCCCCAAAGTAAGCCGAGCTTGTGTTACGGGCACCTCATGAGGGATATACTACTTATATACTTATTTTTTTTTAAATCCATATTTATTATACATAGAAACAGAGTACCCGAGTACTTACCCGAGTAAGTACTTGCAGATCATGTAAACATTGGTCTCGCGGGGGGAATCGAACCCGCAACCTTCTGCGTCTCAGCCGGTCCTTGGCCCACTGCGCCATAGAAGTCCTCCCAGATAAAATACCTGGACAGAAAACAAACATATCTGTTCATCAGACAAATGCTTGTCAGCTGACAATCATTGACAATGACAATGAGCTTAAAAGTCAATGATGATTGTAATATGTACCATGGGCATAACGAAAAGCAGGCTCGTTCAATCTTATTTTACTTCCTTACTAATATTATAAATGCGAAAGTTTGTGTGTATGTTTGTTACTCTTCCACGCAAAAACCACTGAATGGATTTTAATGAAACATTACAATAATATAGCTTATACATCAGAATAACACAAAGGCTATAATTTATGAAGATATTGTGTGAATTGTCCAAAATATAACGAAAGAAAGAAAGTAGGAAAAAATCTGCCCTCTGCGAGCTATTCTGGCGTGCGCTGCAAAAACCGTTATTACACGAAGTACTAATCCTGCGTTGCGAGCACCAGCTAGTTTGTTATAAACACGATGTTTATAATGTTTGTTTGAAGCACAATCCCGCCGTAACGGGTTTGAGTTAATTTAGTATACACGTACCTAATTTGTGACCTATACTAACTATAACTATTTAAATAGGCTACTTGTTACGTAGGTACCATGTGTGCGAAGTCGGAAGCAGAATCTAATCCATACCTTATTATAATATATAAGTGTCTCTGTCTGTCTGCCTGTATGCATCTTTTTCACGTCTAAATGGCTGAAGGATCTTGAAGAAATTTTGTAAGTAAATAGATTGTATCTTGAGGACGGACATAGGCTACTTTTTATGTAGGTACCACCCGTACAGAGCTACTAGTCTGAAATCCGGCTGCAGAATTAGTGCATTCATCGAGGGTTTGCTAAAAACCAAATTTATACGCATATTTATGATTAGGAGAATATACATCTATCAGGTTGCCTATCAAAATATGGCCACTAGTATTTTTTATAAAATTTTTGTAAATTGATTTTTCGGAAAACAATTCATTCCTAGTTTTATAAATAAAATGTCCACTTCACGGCAATATATGTATGAATGCACTAATTCTGCAGCCGGATCTCGTACTATACGGACAGCAGCTAGTTTTTTTTTGGTACAAAGAGACGTAACAAGTTGGAAGACCGGTTTTCAGTCCTTGTTACATAAATTGTATCACCGAAAAGATAATTTTGGGTTAATTAATAACATATGTTAGTATATAAACTACTTACCCCACGTCGTCTGAACTGGTTCCAGCCCTGTACTTCTGGCAATTCTTTGAATAGCAGTTAACCGGGTACATAAAACAACAGCGTTTTGTTCGATAAATATTTTATTTCGTTAACCGGCCACGGTGCACAACACTGTATGTGTTTTTAGCTTAGCTAATGGATAACGGATGTGGTCGGTTCAGGAGTGTTGAGAACATCAAAACGCTTTACAAATCTGATTGCGTAACTGTTTTGATGCCGTGAACTAATATTATATTAAAAAAAAACACATTAAATGAAATCCCTCGAACGAACTGAGGAGAATTGCAACATTTGTCTTGCGATTCTTGTTTTTTCAGGAGGGTCTAGTCCAGGGCCGTATTTTAGAACAAAACTCAAACTCAAATCCAGAGTTCAGAACGAGATATAGTCAAAAAATATATGCTTAGTTATTACAGTTCGAGTTTTGTTCGGGAAAAAAAAGCTTTAAATGCCGTTTTCCAGATAATTTTACTTACTCTTTTTTATAAACGACATTGCTCTTTGCCTTAGCGTATCGTAGTCTCAGAACAAAAACTCATAAAATTTTTGAATTTTATTAAACTATGCAAAAATATATCGAGGCTACCTACCCCTGCAGTCACGGCATTCGGTGCCGTGACTTAAGCTCTGGGAGGCGAATAGATCTCCTCGAGAAATCACGGCTCGTTGCGAACTTGTCGCTGAATAATTCATTTAATCCATTTAATAGGGACAGCGCTCAACTTGGACATAAAGTACATTAACTCCTTGTATACCATGTTTTACGTTCTGTACCACAATAGAATAAAATATGCAGCCAATACTGTCAATGCCGGTTCTTTACACGACCTGTGATAGTAGCTGACTTAATTTTTGTAGGAAGATTGGGCATTGGACAGGTAGAGCAGCCTTATTGCAATATTTAATTTTGTACGGGTGACCGTAGTGGCACTTTTATCTGAGCGCTTCCGTGCTTTGGAGGGCACTTTAAAGTGTCTTTATCAATTTTCTAAGGCTGTCCGGCTAAATCGGAGGCGCTCAGGATACTTATTAACTGAGTCACCGTACTCAGCCATTGACTTGTACGTAGCAGTAGTTGTGATAAATTCCTATATTCAATTTCAATTCAATTTGAAATGAGTTTGATTTGTTTAGATGTACAGATGAAGATGGACAATGGATCTTCTCAGAAGGAAAATAAATATATTAAAAGTTTGGGTTCATTTCAATTAGTTATGCAAGAATTTTTCACACTGGGACCAGGCCTTATTGACTGATGTCTATAGTGTCTCATTCTGTTTGAGTTTATTCCTGTTTTAGTTAGGAAGGAAGGAAACTTGTTTCGACTAAGTATTTTTTGTAAGATTGTTGATATGAATGGTTGTAGTAAACTGTTCATAATTTAGTGATCAAACGAATTTCTATGTAGGAATAAAAAAACAAGTTATATTTTAAGTTTTTATTCCCAATTACTACAGTCTTTATGCTAGTATTATATAAATTGCAAAGGGTTGTAAACATTGCATTAATGAGTTTAGTACATATTTGATAGTGATTATCCAGTAATTTAACAAAAAAATTACACGCATCGCTATTTGATATAGAAGTAGTTTGTGCTATTTTCAGTTGTATTTTAAGTAGCTACTTATTGTAAATTATTGTAAAACACAGTTGATACATTCAATTGTCACCTTTCATCTAAATTGGAAAAAGAGTTATCTTTATACACTTACTACTATGTTTTTTATCACTAGGTACATTTTCCTGCATGCAAAAAATTTATAGATGACTATACATTTTATTGTTTCTAAAATGTACATACACTTACCATCTATGATAATCACAATATAAGTTTAACCTTGTTATCTAGCAAGATTTACGTTACACGTTTTGGCATAGAATACTTAAAAATGGTTCTAACCATTAACATAAACAACAATGCCGATAAATGTTCAACATAATTTAACAAATAACTACATAGATATAAAATCAACAGATAGAGTATTTCTTATTACTTAATACTAACGAGAATTAAGTTCTGATAACTACATTATTGACTTTCTCCATAGACCAAGGAATAAAAGTCACTAAACACATCAATTAAAAAAACGTGCGTTATAGCATTATATCACACATTCATTTTAACAAACTTATAGAAGGATGAAGAAAGTTATCATACTGACGACATGAGTGGTTAATTTATTCGTAATCTTATGGGAATCGTATTTAAGTTCGATTTTTCACTGCTTTTTCAGCTTTCGTATTCGTGAACGCGATAATCGTTTATTCACATTTTCTCGGCACTTCGGTTTTATCCGTAATAGTGTTTATGTCCATCTCGGTAGTTTGCACATCTACAGTCGGTACATTAAAATTATCATACGAAATATACTGAGGTGGTAGCTGCTCTTCTGCTTTTGCGACCACTGGACGCTTTTTAGTTTTCAAATATCCTAATGTAGATAACAATACGACAAACACTAAAAATCCAATAATACATCCGACGAATAAACCCAGTCTTCTTGCGACTATGTCAGCAATTATCTTATACGTACTCGAAAAGGGGCTTTCCATAGCAGTACCGAACAATTCTAAAGTACTTACGTTCGTACATTTACTTAGCATGGTATTGTTCATAAAAGGTCTTAGATGATTTAATATGACCTCGTCTCCATATGAATTGATAGTCGACTTTTCGGACGAAAGTGCAATTCTAGCATCTGGTGTGGAAGAGCTGTACGTTGATGGGCTAAAGCTGCCAACTGCTATCACGCAGATTGTGTACCGAGAGCCCGGTGTCAAATGGTTTAACTTCGACGCTCTGGCCGTAGAATTCAGTAGCGGCTTTCCTCTTATCTGAGAAATAATAGAGGCAAAATTTATTGGCAGTTCAGTCTGAACGTTTCATATATCGATTACTGAAAAAGTTTGCAGGCACGACTGTAAACCATCACTGAAAAGCAAGATTTAAACGGATTCACAGCAGCACTAACCGAACATCCACGAGCGAGAAACATAAATATTTTTTATGGACCATTGAAGTGATGCACAGCCTTTATATTCAAATGTTTGCTGTTATATTATTTGCCGTGCGCGTTTTATAACAGCGTTTTAGTCTAAATTATTTGCATTTATTTAAACACAGGTGCAATTTATTTAATCAGAAAGATAATAAGCACTTACTATGCTTGGGTTATGATGTCCAAAATAAGCCACTTGATATCCATTCAAGTTATTCGGGCTCCGAGACTGCCAAGTCACTATAACAGAATATGTCTGTATATCTTGTATAGCGATCCGAATGACAATGGGTATGTCACACAGTTTCTGCGGAGAAAGCTCTATGAACTTTAAGCCGTGTAGTTTTTTGGGATGGTCACATTGCAGGTTCGTACTGCCTTTAAAGACAATTTTCTGATGGTCTTGCATCCATTTCCATATGTCTTGGGATTCACAGTTGCATGTAAGTGGGTTTTCTAAAAAAATATAATATTTTAAGTTCTTATCCTACTATAACGATAATGAAAATTACAATGATAATTTACATTGTGTGTCAGACTATTAACTTACCATCAAACGAAAGACTTTGGACTTGAGCTTCCAAAGATATCAGTAATTTCATTGGTATGACTTCTATATAGTTTAGGCTCAAATCAATGGATGTTATTTTCTTCAAACTGCGAAACGCATCAGATGAAATGGCTGACAGCCAGTTGCCGTTGAGTTTCAATTCCGTGAGACTTTGAAGTCCTCGAAATATATCTCTATTTATTCTTGTTATATGGTTGAAGGAAATGTCTAACATTAGCAAACTCTGCAAGTCTGATGTAAACTCTTCCAAATCTCTTATTGTATTTTGTGATATATTCAACAGTCGCGTAGAGTATAACCCTTGGAGTCTCTCTCTCGGAATATATTCCAATTTGTTTTGGCTTAAGTCAAGTATTTCCAGATTATGCAGTTTCGAGAACGCTCCGGGTGATAATCGAATTATAGAGTTTTGAGTCAAATGTAGTCTCTTGAGAGATGGAAAGTTTTCAAAGTCTTTGCTTGTTATTATGGTAAGGTTGGTTTTTGTGATTACCAGTTCTTCAAGTAGTGGAAATAGCTTTGCTGGATATGATGGCAGTATATGTACTAAAGAGTTTGACGACATGTTTAGCGTTGTTAATGTCGGTAGTACTGCCTCTGATAAGCCATTGCTCGGAATGTGTTTGAATGTGTTATATGACAGGTCTATTTCTTTTAAGCCTATCGAATGTTGAAAAAATTTGGGTGGCAGAACTGACAACATGTTTTTACTCAAATTTAATGTCACTAAATTTTTCAGAGCTGGTGAGTTGAAGCCGTTAAGCAGAGATATTCGATTAAAACATAAGTTTAAAGTTCTTAAATTTTGTAAACCAATAAATTTGAAAAAGTCTACGCTGTGTAACTGGTTGTGACTAAGATCCAAAATTTCTAATGATGTCACGTTAAACAGAGCGACGTGTGGAAACTCTGTAAAATTATTTCCTTTCAAGTTTAAGTCCTGTAAAATGGTTGTGTAAGCAAATATATCTTTATGTAAGTCTCGTAAGCCGTTAAAAGCTAAATTGACTCTCAGCAAATTTTGGTTCTTTATAAAAGTTGCAGAAGGCAATTGAGATATGTTTGACGATTCTAATGACAAAGTTTGTAATGATGGAAGATGTGAAAATGTTTTGTTTTTGACCTCGGTGAAATTGTTTCTTGATAGTATTAGAGATTTTAAACCTGGTATCTGAACTTGAATAATATCTTCACAAGTTAAAAGGTTGCTGCTCAGTTCTAAGTCATTTAAATTTGGCAAACTTTTCAGAGAGTCTGTTTCAATTATGGATACAGAGTTTTTATTAAGTCGAAGTTGTTTAATTGGCAGTGAAGAAATATCAAAGTCTAAAACGATGATTTCGTTATTCGACAAGTCTAATACTTTTAATTTGGCCAGATATTGAAATGTGTCTTTTGTCACTTGATTGATGTTATTATTCTGTAAATAGAGTTCTTCCAGTGTGACAACTTTATAAAATGTTTCATTACTTAATTTTATTAGCTGGTTATTGCTTAAATCTATAAATTTAATCTTCTTTAAGTGCAAAAATGATTTATTTTCTATGTATATAATACTGTTGTTTTTTAGATATAACCTTTGGATATTTATCAAATCGATGAAAAGGTTAGATGTCAAAATTTTTATGTTATTTTGACTCAGCCACATTATTTGCACATTTACTTGACCCGCAAGTGAAGTGTTTTTCAAAAGCGACAAATGATTTGTACTGAGTTGAATAGATACTAGAGCAGAATCTCTGTTCGGAAACATATCTCCAATAGTTGTTAGTTGATTACCTTGTAAATTAATATGTTGTAATTTTTTTAATGTAATAAATGCTTGTGAGTCTATGTTCTGGATGTTGTTATCTTGTAAATGCAGTTCCAAGAGTCCTAGCAAAGGACTAAAAATGTTTCTTTTGATTGTATTCAATTTATTATTTTGCAAACGAATTTCTCTCAACTCCTTAAGCTTATCGAATATCAACTCGTCTAATTCGTTTATTTTGTTATTATCTAAACTTAACGATATCAATCTATGATTCGATTGAAAAACGTTGCGTGGAAGTTTTTCCAGAAAATTTGTTCCCATATGTAGTTGTGTTAAATTCTGTAACGAGAAAAAGCATCGTTGATGTAAGGTCTGTATTGCGTTATGTTCAAGATTTAGCACGGTTAGAGCGACGGCATTTTCAAATGCATCACTAGATATTTCTAAAATGTTGTTCTCCGAAAGAAAAGTTTCAGAGAGTTGAAGCAGGTTTGAAAATACACCGTTAACACTATGCAGATTGTTATGGCTTAAATCGATCGTCCGTATGTTGCGATTCCTTTGAAATACATTTCTTGGTAAATTTGTTATTTTATTTCGGCTTAAATCAATTGATTCTAAGCTACTTAACGCATAAAATGCTTCTTCATCTATGTTATGTATTTGATTTCTAAAAAACGATAGTGTCTTAATTTTAGGCATACATCTGAACCAATTTTTATCTATGTTGGTAAACTGATTAGAGGTGAGATCTAATGTGAATAAGTTTGGTATTGTGACATTTATGTTGTTTGGAATAGTGTCTATTTTATTCCACGCAAGTCTCAAGTTCCTGAGTTTGTTTAGCTTTCCCAAAGATTTCAATGGGAAAATTTCAAGAAAATTCTCGGTTATATCCAATTCAATCAGACTTTCTTCCAAGTTATAAAATGCATTTTCAGAGACATTTGCTATCTTATTCCTTTTCAGGTTGAGTTTCTTAAGCTTGAGGTTTTTGAAAGTGTTTGCTTGAATATCTTTGATGTCGTTAAGCTGTAAGTCAAGAGCCTCAACATTAGAGAGCTCGAAAAATGATTCGTGAGGAATTGTGTTCAATTTGCTGGAAATAATGCTCAAGGATCTCAGCGAATCTCTAATTGTTGTCAAAGCATTAGGACTTATTTTATTAATTGCTGATTGTGAAATTTGCAAATTGATGATTCTGGTTTCCTGGGGGAAAAGGTCCGCTTTTAACTCGGTCGTTGAACTTTCGAGATCGTAAATAGACAGTGACTGGATGGTTCGTCTTATCTTCGAATGGATATTTTTCACTACACCAGGGGAAGCGCTGGGGCACTCCAAAAATAAACCTGAAAAAGTGCTCATGTTAATGAGGCTTGCCATAACAAAGCAGGTACAAGTGCAAAAATATATATAAACGTAGGTACATACCTCCCTTGAAGTTATAGCAGGGGCAAATAGGGTTTTCGGCTAGGCTTGGACATTGTGAAAGTTCTTCTCCTTGCAGTATCGGAATATGGGTTAAGAGTAGAAATGCGTACACGCTGCATTTGAGACGTGACAGTCGAGTGATTATCCCCATATTGGTGTGACGTCATTGCAGTAACATTGTGCATTCGTTGTTAAATGCGTTGGGGCGTCACTCTGGAACACAAATAATAGATACAAACACAAGTCATTATTTATTTATTAGGTTAAGCTAAATTGCCCTATCCTAATTTATGTAAATTTTTAACTGGCATGGACAGGGTAGCTAGAAAGTCGTAGTTAGAATAAGCTGTACCGAGTAGGGGGATCAGATGGAGATTATAGAGGTTTCATTAAAAATCAGGCGTGCAAACAGATGATTGTTTTTTATATAAAATATAATTTTATAAATGCACCCTAGATGCACGTGATAAAATACATTTATATAGGTACTATATAGGCAACTTTATATAGGCATATACATAAAATAATGTTATTTATTCATACTTAAACA